>JADRCH010000076.1:9901159-10027942 GCA_019843965.1 Rhynchomys soricoides | reverse complement strand
TTTCTTTCTTTCTTTCTTTCTTTCTTTCTTTCTTTCTTTCTTTCTTTTTAAGGTAGCCACATTTGTCTTTCCTTTTAGGATGTGTCCTTATTGGATAGATGGCTGGGCTTTCATCAGCATGTTTTGGTTTATTATAATCCTTTGCAAACTTGTCATAGTAGATACTTGCTTTTTATGTATGTTCATTTAAACTTTTTAATTTTTATCCTGAAAAAAATATTTTAAAATGGCCTGGAAAAATGACTCAGTCCAGAGGACCTGGGTTCAATTCCCAGCACCCATATGGCAGCGTACAACTGTCTGTAACTTCAGTTCCAGGGGATCCAACATATTCACCCAGACAAACATGCAGGCAAAACACTAATGCACATAAAAATAAAAATAAACTTTTTTATTCTCATAATGGCAAGAAACAATTTGATTTCCAAAAAATAATCCTGTAGGTTTTTTGTTGCTTTTTAAGAAAATTCCTTGGCCATCTTGTGGATGAATTTCCCATTTTTGTAAACGAGATCCATTACCACACAGTCAAAGGGGAAAGCTTCCTAGTTAAGCTCTGTATAGATGGAGAATGATGTGTTTTTGAGTTGCTTTACTAAAGTTCTTAGGAGTGGGGAGAGTGAGATACTGAGGGAAGTTATTCAATACGTATATCATTATGAATTAATCTATGATGTTTTTTCAGTCTTTAATAACAAAAAGGTTGGCTAGGAGCAGCATTGATTTTGGCCAAATATCACAGTGCGCCTGCAGGAAGGTTCCTTCCGAGCTACTGGAAGACAATGGAAAGAAAGCATAAGTTCTCCTGATGTGGTCCCCTCAGCTGTGAAGACAGCCTGCTATCCTCCACTTTTTTATGCCCCTTGTTTCTTGATGTCCAGAAGCTCTTGGTATCCCTTCCCGACTACAGACTACACTATGGATAGACTGGCCTTTCCAGTCCTTCCTGACTTTGATTTTTGAGAACATCTATAATACCCCCAGAATGTAGCACAGTGGCCTTGCAGATCCCCAGGAAGCATGTGTAGAATTTGTATACTTTGATTACTTAGATCTTGCTGTATTTCAGAACAGAAAACAATTATTTTCTTGTTCTAGACTCTGAGAAAAAAGAGGGGGGTGGGCAAGTCAGCTAAGTACCAAATGGCCAGTGGCTTTCTTGATCCACTGTGTGTGGACAAGAACATGTGCATGTGCATGTGTGTGTGTGTGTGTGTTTGTATGTCTGTGTGCCTGTGTGCCCATGTGTTTGCATGTCTCTGTGTTAAAGGATGTCAGGCGTCCTGCTCTATCACTCTCTGCCTTATTTCCTTGAGACAGGGTCTCCCATTGAACCTGGAACTAGGCTAGCAGCCAGCAGCCCCTGAAGTCTTGCTGCCTCAGTTCCCCGACAGTACAGAGGTTGTAGGTGCTCTCAGTTCCCCAACAGTACAGAGGTTGTAGGCGCTCTCAGTTCCCCGACAGTACAGAGGTTGTAGGTGCTCTTATAACCACACCCAGCTTTTCAGAGGGTGCTGGGGAGTTGGATTCAGCTCCTCAAAGTTTCATAGCAAGAACTCTTACTTGCTGAGTCATCTCCCCAGCACCTGAAATAAAATGTACCTACTACGTTAATAAAAATTTAAAGCACCAAATATTGGTCTCAGAAGGCTACTAGCAATAAAAAAATGTCATGAGGTTAGGAAGGAGGGGGAGGGCGCTTGGGCTCATAGGAGGGGAGGGAGGCATGTGATCAAAATACATCAAATTTGTTCCATGCATGCAATAGATATTTGCTACTTCCAAAGCAAACCTAAAACTGGTAGAAATTAGGAGTTCGGAGTTAAAGAATGGATTAGTGTCTGAAGAAAAGATCCCAGATTCACTTTTACACTGAATTTTTCTGACTTCTGGAGAGTAAGTTTACCTTGCCCCACCCCATCCCCCCCACCCCATCCTTTGAACTGTTTACAGTGTAAATATTCTAAATTTTCTAATCAATTTTTTCATCGTCTGTGGTTTTGCATGATGAGGGGTCACACATACCATAGCCCGATGTTAAGGGTGGAGGACAACATTGTGGACTCTGTTCTCCCCACGTTTCTGTGAGTTTCAGAAACTGAAGTCGGGTAGCTAAGGCCTGTGTGGCAAGCATCTGTACCTACTGAGCCTTCTTACCAGCCCCGTGTAGATATTTTAGTCATACCTCCTATGCTGTGCATGGAACTGAGAACTTTGAAATCTTTAGAAAAGACGTGAGGGAGCTGATAGATTTCTTTTTACATTTCTGCTAACTAGAAATTTCTTTTTCTAGAACCCAGTAACTGAAAATGCCATGGAGAACTTGAAATGGGATATCTTCATGTAACTGGGGTGGATTTTTAAGCAGCCCTTTCCAAATAAATGGCTAGAGAAAAGGTTCAATTTTACACTGCTCACTCTGACGGTTTGCTCCGCCCAGGTATATGAGGGTCACATGATAGAACTGGATTCTTCCATCATTAGTGCTGCTGACAGGGATGTTCCCAAGGACCCCTTGCTCTTCAGCATCGTTAACAAGCCCCGGCATGGCCTCCTCGTCAGTGCGGCCCTCAGCAAGGACTCTCATCAGATCAAGCAGCTGGAATGTGAAATTCACAACTTCTCCATGGACCTTCTCAAGAATGGTAGATCACGTTCCGCTTCCGTTTCCCTGCTGTTGCTGATGTAATAACTTAGCTCACCCCTGTGTGGACTCCAAACAAGCTGCAATAGTGGAAACAGAAGTTAGGTTGGTGGGGACCAGGGGTTAGGGGGAGAGGAGAGAAATGAGAAGCTGTTGATCAGAGGGTAGGAAATTTCAACCCTGTAAGAAAATTTGAAACCCCAATTATTGGGCTCAGAAGAAAATTAGTAACAATAACAAAAGACATGAGGTTGGAAAGGAGAGGGGAAGGATCATTACTATGATCACTGTGGTGATCATAGTAATAGGTATGTAGGGTAGCTGGACATTGCTCAGAGTACACACACATTCACATATAAGGTAAAGCAACGCACATTAGTGTGACTCAAGCATGTCACATGTATCAAAATGCCATGTTATGTTTTATGCTTACAAATTTTTGTTAATTAATCCATAAATTTAAGAACTGTGAAATGTGGGGTAAGGAAGAATATGCACCTTATCTCTTCAGTCTGAATCATGGACTCTTGATTAACAAGGGCCGTACAGCCCTTGCCAGACATTGTAGACAGTTGAAGATGTAACGGCGTGTTTTCTTTGACTCTTAGAATACTATTCACAATTATATTTGTGATTTTCAGTATTTTAACACAGAATTTTAATCATAATTTAAAATTTCCTTTTCAAATGATTCAGATCATGGCTTGTCTGCCAAAATTTTTACAGTTGAAACAAATATAGATCCACACATAATAACCATTCATTGGTCTCTGCGGAGATAATTCGTTCTTTAGGGAAACAACACACTGGAGCAGGCTGAATTGTTTTTTAATTACTTTTTAAAAAGGCCTGGTCCCATTTTCAATGTATAAAAATACTTTTAAAAATATGAGCAAGTATGCAGTTCTAGAGTTAGTGCCTAACCTCACACTCCTTCTCTGTGTTTTGTTTGCCCGAACTTGAAGGTCTTCCTTCACCCGGGGTTGGCCAAGATGGCACCTTCAGAGTTCAGACTCCGCTCTCCTCCCACAGGAAGCCTGCCTGTTCTGCAGACCTCTCTCCTCCGTGCCTATTTGGTCCTCATACTTTTGGCTTGTTTCCTACTGTCTTCTAAGTATTTATTTCTCTAATTAGAATGTAATCTCTTTGTCCCAAAGGTTATTTTGTAATAATTGCAGATGACATCTCATGTTTGAATATGAAAAGCCAATTCATCATCTCAGTTGTGAATTATAAAGAAATGGATTCTGGAACTTCAAGGCTGATCTGACCAAATCAGACCTTATGTGCAGCTGCGCAGCAAATAACATTGTTACAAACACGGGAAAAAGGGATAATAACCTAAAATTTACTCTCAGGAAAGTCTGATTTTTGTTGATCATTCATTCATTCATTCATTCATTTCTGTTTTCTCAGCTGTTTTAGATGGTGCATACCTGTAATCCCAACACCTAAGGAACTGAGATAAGAGGATCAAGAACTCAAGGCTTTCAAGGCTAGCCTTAGTTACACAGGGAATCTGTATCTAAAGAGGAAAGAAAACAGTTTTTAAAACGTTTTTACATTTATTTATTTGTTTTGTGCTCTTGGGGGAAGTTGTGAGGGTGCCGTTTGAAGGCCCAAGACAAATTTTTAAAAAGTGTTGGTTATTGTTATCAGATTAAATAAGTATCATACACTCAATGTGTAAGTTTGGATAGCATTGTTAATTTGAACAAAAAAAAAGAGAGATGGCTCAGCAGTTAAGAGCACTGGTTGTTCTTCCAGAGGTCCTGAGTTCAATTCCCAGCAACTACATGGTGATTCACAACTATTTGAAATAGGATCTGATGCCCTCTTCTGGTGTATCTGAAGATAGTGACAGTGTACTCATATACATACAATAAATCTTAAAAAAAAAAGTAACCCAAACAATGTGAATATATTCTCACAAATATTCCACCCTTAGACATACAGGATTTACCAAACCCCTGCTATGTTAGGTAGCTCATAGTGTAGCCATTCATGTACATTCTCAGTAGTACCTGGAGTAGCTTTGTAACTACGGTGTTCTACTATATGGGTATACTATGTTACAATTTTCATAGCCGTTTTATTTTAAACAATTATTTATTTATTGGCATTAATAGTTGCACGCCAGTAAACATTAATCCCTTGGTATTTCTAGAGGTTTGTAGTTGGTTTTGAAAACAGTAAATACAAGTTTTCAACTGAATATCTAAAGGACCATTAGGCAGGCTTTTAAAAAAATGACTAAAGGTAGTTTGTATAAGTGATGTTTGGAACTACTTATGATTCATTTTAATAACTGATCCAAGATAGATTTTACTTTAATTTCCTACAAGAATTCATTTCTCCTATTTATTTAAACTCTGTAATACCTTTGTTCTTTTATGGTTTATGTGGTTTCCTTATTTAGATAAGAAAGTTTAATGGGCTTCTGAATGACTCCACAAAACAGAGTTCTGTCTCTATAACACACTGAATCGTGAGCTTTCTGAATGCCCGGTATTAAGTATCTGGAGTATCTGGGCCATGTGGACAGCCAACAAGAAGGAAAGTCCTCTCCTCTTTCCTCTTCCAGGAATGAAGCTGGCCTATGCCCACGATGACTCGGAGAGCTCTGCTGATGACTTCGTGATCCAGTTGTCAGACGGGAAACATAAAATCCTTAAAACCATCTCAGTAAACATCACCCCAGTGAATGATGAGACTCCGACACTAAGCAAGTGAGCTGCCTGAAAGGGGTCATTGCTGATTTTCACATGAGGATACTGGTGACACTGGGTTCACGGGAGAAGCCTGGCTCGCACCAAGCCTATCTTCTATGACTGCCCTACCTCTCAGGCACCAGGAAAGGCCAGGGCAAAGGCTAGGAAGCACAGCCAAAGCAGTCAGTCCTTAAGAGACACACACCATACCCCGCCCCCCCCCCCACGCAAGGTACAGTCTATAACTTGAGTTACAATGTTAACTGCCAACAGTCCTCACACTAGATTTCATCAAACTTTTAACTAAAATTGATCAAGGGAAATGCTCAGTCCCACTTTGTTCATCTATTACTTCACTGTCTTCCAATCTGGACTACGTCCTAGATGGATCAACACCCCACTACTGCATATCACAATGCTACTCTGAGAATTCTAGTATCATGAACTGCAAAACTTGCATAGGGTTGCATTTCTCTAGTGCCAGCAATTTCTTCTGCAACTGTCAAGTGTCACAGTTCAGCTGCGAAGATTTTTAGGAGGTCTTTAGAACTAGCTGTAGACATGTGTCTGGCTCTTGGGGCCTCCACTGAGACTCTCCCTTGTGTAGCCATTAAGTACTAAGTAGACTATCTGAGCTTTTCTGGGATAGGAACACCTTCCTGGAAACCTCTAAACTCCCAATGTCTCCTGGACTATATTAGGGAAAAGAGACCAGACAAATCCCCACCTTACTGTCAGAGTAACATCATTCTTCATTGCTGCCAAATGCTCTGAGGACAGTGTTATGGGAAATGTTGATAATAGCATTTTGGAAGGCTGATTCTCAGACACCAGTTCAACAAAGAATATTATATGAATGTGTGTCCTTATTTCAACGCTGGGACTTCAGATTGGTTTGACATTGATTTATAGATGTGGAAGATGCTGGAATTCTGGAACCCAAGAGGAAGCAGGATGAATTCAAGGCTAGCCTGGGGCTAGCCTGGGTGAGTTTGAGGCCAGCCTTGACTATATTGGAAGACTTGTGACAACGGGGAAAGGAGAATATTATACTGTTACAAGCCTCTTTGTAGTCATTACTTGAAGAAGGGAGAAAGATAAAAGCCAGTGTTTATTAAATACTTACTAAGTGTGAGACATCTTACTAAATCATGCATACACATGATTTCATTAATTCATCAGCCACTCACAATCAAGACCAGAGAAGTAAAGGAGTCTGTCCGCTGAAGAGCCACAGCCTTGCTGCTAAGCCCTCAGCAACAGCAAGAGCTACACAATCCCAAATCTCTTTCTGCTCTGCTTCAGAATCCATCCTTTGTAAAAGAAAATACTCTAATTAGCATAACTATTGAGCATGCTTGTGGCCAAGGTGTGGCGTGAAGTGCAATGGTCAGATCTGGTTAACCGGTCTGAGTCAGTTTAGATAGACAAAGGTCTATCTAACCCCTTTCTCTTCCCCCTTCCCCATCTCCTGAGGAAGGAAGCAGAAGTTCCTCTTTCTCTTCTACCCGTGGTTTTTAGTGGAACTCCTCCCCCTTCCTCCCGAACCCACCCCCATTCTTTGTTTCCTTCTGCATCTCCATCTTCTCCCCTTTCTTTCCTTTTGTTATTAAGACTCGGGGCATAGCTAGTGGTTAAGAAATCTTGAGTGAGACAGAGAGACACAGATGGCCACTTGTCAGAGGTGTGGCCTTAAACACCCCCCCCCCCCTTTGCCTCTCAGAGGATGGGGATGATGTTAGCACTCTTGTTACAAGTAAGATACATGAAAATGCTCCGAAGATTGTACACAGAGAGTTTCTAGAAACACGAACACAGTCTGACTTCCCGTTTATTTCTGTAGAGAGTAGCTTGGTCTCTGCCAGCACTTGATCCCATTTCTTTGATGGTTCCTTTAGATGCTGTGGTAGGTGTTTCTGTCCCTAAGTTCCAGCACCTTACCCACCTGTCCTGTGCACAGGATCAGTGTTCTGCTTCAGATGCTCACAATTTGTGGCTCCACTTCCCTCTTTAAGAAGCTGCCTCAACTCATGCAGTCAGTTGGTAATGGTGAGAGCAGACAGTCAGTAACCATGGGAGCTGACAGTAGGTAACTGTGAGAACAAAGAGTTGGTAACTCTGAGAACAGTCAGCAATCATGGAATCAGTCAGTAATGATGGAAACAGACAGTCGGGAACCACAGGATTAGATAATCAGTAACCACAGAGCAAGCAGTAGGTAACTATGAATCAGACAGTCAGTAATGGTGGGAATAGATGGTTGGTAACCATGGGAATCAAATAGTCAGTAACTATGGGAGCAGACAGTCAGTAACTATGGGAACAGACAGTCGGCAATGATGGGAGATAGTAGAAAAGACAAATCTCCCATCTTCCTGCCCTCCAGAAGCTTAATCCCCATCATGCTCTATATGGTTCTTTCAAAGATCTTATTAGCTCGGCACTGAGGCGTGTATCTGTAGTCTCAGCCACTTGAGAGGCTGAGGCAAGAAGATGCCTTGAATCTGAAGGTTATAGATATCCTAAGCAATTTAGTCAGGTCCTTTTCTTAAAATAACAAAAGTTAAAAGATTCTAATAGGATTGAACCTCAAGTGCCGTTAGCAGTCAAAACAGTCATTGCTACACTTTTCTCTTCTCACCAGCTCCTATCTTTCTACTTCCGGGACCTTTTCTATATAAATTACTTGTAACAGTTCTTCCTCCAAAGTCCTTCTAGGATAACCCAGATTGTGGTACTTTTCAACCCTGGCATGTAATTCTGACACTTCTACCAGCCTCATCAAATAGTGACTGAGGCTCTGTTTCACCTTATAAAAGATACCACTAATCTCCACAAGCCCCAGTCACCTGACTCATTAGCTTTCTAGAATGCTGTGATCCATCCTCCTCATTGGAGAGGTAGGTGAAGATTCCTCCCTCTTACCAGGGAAGTTGCCAGTCCTGGGCTAGCAAGAATCCCTCTTTGAATGAGAGAGGTTAGAATGAAGTGTCAGACATCAGCTTCTCTGCAGAAGACCTGGTGGTTGCTGATGTCAGTTGTGAGACTTGGTGTCTTTGGTCGCAAGGCCAAGGACTTCAAGATTCCCCCGATTCCCCATCTTTCTAAAAAACAAAACTTCAGAGGCAGATGGAATAGTCATAGGTGATCTCACTGTGGTCACGTGGAGAGCTAGAACACTTGTAGAAAGAGAACCCTTCCTCACTTGGGTGAGGCTGGGGAAAGGTGGCAGTGGTCACATGGAAGCAGCAGCTGCTGGCTGCCCCATCTGTTCTTGCTTTCAGTTAGCCATCCAGATGCCAGGAGGCAGCCTGGAGGATCCGTTTCTTCAGGAAGATGAGCTGCTATAAAGACCACATGCACCAGGGGCCTTTTCAGGAGGAAGGAGAGATTAGAGGACCAGAGATAGCCAGAGAGTATCACCTCAGGAGGGCCTGCCTTCAGGAAGAGCTTTGAGACATTATAAGTTGCTTTCAGTAGGATTCTGTCTATATGGTTAGATTTATAATACCTGACCTACTTTCTTTATGGAGACATTGTAAGTGTTAGAAGAGAGAATGAAACAAAATTGTTGTCTAAACTACATCTAACATAAAGATGTAATGTTCTACTCATGTAAATAATGAGAAGCATCTCTCACCTAGATCACACCCCTTTTCCAGACATTGGTATACGACTGTTTCCAGTGCTTTGGGTGTTGCTTATTACTTATTTCTTGAGGGTAGGGCCTGTGACAACAGCATGAGTGTCCCCTGATGGCCTCTGCCTTCCATTTCATATGAACTCCTGTACTTTCCTTTCTAGGAAGGCTGAAGTCTCAATGGCTGTGGGCGACACTCGCATTCTGTCTAGTGCTGTTCTTTCAGCCACAGATAAAGACTCACCCAGGGAGAAGATTCACTATTTATTTGAAAGACTTCCTCAAAATGGGCAACTTCAACTTAAGGTAAGTGGTCCTTTAAAACAATTATTTAATTAATTATTATTATTTTCATGTACGCGCACCTATGTGAGTTTATATGTGCCACATGTGTGCAGATGCCCACGGAGTTTAGATTCTTTGGAATTATAGGTGCTTACGAGCTACCTGGTGTGGGTACTGGGAACCAAACCCAGGTCCTCTGCAAGAGCAGTTAGTGTTCTTAACCACTGAGCCATCTATCTAGCCCTAGGCCTGCTGGGGACTGGGGGTGGATGACCAACACAAAAGCCCTTTCTTTAACTTTCATTTCCCAAAGTAGGTGTGAATTTTATCAACATGCACATTTGTACAGTTGAATTTATCCTAGAATATGCATAGTTTTCATTCGAAGGTAGAATAGTTACTTTTCCTGTTAAGACAACTTTTAAATCTGTTGCCATTTCTTTCCCTCCCTCCCCACGCGTCTCCTCCCTCTTTTCTTCTATTCCCTCGTTCCTTACCGTCTGTGTTCTCCTCTCCCGTTCCGTACCCCTCCTTTTGCCTCTCTCATTTTCTCTACCATATTCTAGGCCTTTCTCGGGAGCATGGCAACATTTACAATCTGCATCTGTTAGTGTCTTTGTTATGAAGCCTCTTCCCAGCCTCATGCGGGTGTGTGAAAGGACAAACTCCTGATGTGCTAGTCCTCCTACCCCACCCACCGATGGCTGTCCTATCTTAGTAACTGCTGTATTAGAATCTGGCAAATGGTGTGACAGTAAATCTACATACCAGGATTCATATGTGTTCCCAAACTTAACCCTTTAATAGAAAGCAAAAAGCATGGAGACACGAAGGCATGTGAAGGGTTAAGTCACTCCAACTCTGGTGCTAACTGTTCGAGGAGCTTGCTCAAGTCCTCTTGATTCCTCTTAGTCCTGTGATAGCGAACGTCTAGTCTACTCAGACTGCACGCCTGATGCTTGATGGTTAGTCCAGCACGAATCATAGATCAGTCACTTGAGAAGGTCAGCTGACCCATGGTTTATCTGAATGGTGGCTAGAGACTAGCAGCAATGTCTAGCCAGCCTCTGTGTGATTACCTGAATGCTTGAGTCTTAATCTAACCCAGGCTCAGCTTAGAATAGAAAAGCAGTGAGGATTCATCCTGTGGGGAACAGCTTGGTTGTCACAGAGTGTGAGTACCACGGAGAGTCAGAGAGAAGAGCAATCACTGATTTAAATTGAGGTACAGCTGTGTCCTTATTTCATTTCAAAGCGTAATGAAGCTGAAACACAGTGAGAATGTACACGTTTGGGTGGCTTGGGGCCCGAGTTGCTTTGGATATGAGAAGATCCAGATGGGTCCAGGGTCCCAGCAGGCTGCGCACCATTTTCTCACACCTCCCTCGGGCTCACTGAGGCTGGCTGACTGAGGCTAGGGACCGGGCCTCTGGGCCCTCTGGCTCTCACAGCTTCCTATTTTCATGTTAGCTCCCCTCTATTTTTTGGTTTGTTTGTTTTGTTTTTTTTCCTTCATTTTGAGTTTCTCTTTTTTTCTTCCTTCTGGCATCAGATGATTCTGTCAAGTCAATCTCATATTTGGAAACACAAATGAAGACTTAGAAATAAGAGGGCAAATGATGCCTTCCTCTATATTTATTTTCTAGGAGAATATTATCAAGAGGAAAAGTTAAATAGGATCCTATGCTGCCTGGTTTTAAAAGTCTGAAAAATCTCTATTCGCAAATAGACCTCATTAAAAGCAACAACGAACAAACAAACAAATTCCACAGCTTAACTACTGTGTTGTAAATAGCTTTGCCCAGTGGACCTGCAGTAAAACATAGGTCTGCAAATGTCAGGTGGGCAGAATAATAAGGAAGAAATAATCCCACCAAGTAGAAAAGCTCGGGAGGAGTGAGACTTGTGTGGGAGGAGAGCAATGACTCCCTGGGAACTGGGGCAGATGACCAAGAGAAGAGAAAGCACAAATGACCTACAGGTGTTTCAGTCTGTTGACCAGACAGGCAAACCGACGTGTACTGTGCATGGTGAGTCACTGGAGATGACATTTTCCTCCAGTTGTATGGAATGACTTCTGAGAGTTATTTTTAAAGAAAAGCTATGCTTGGAAATGAAGAGAACTAAAGTGGAATCATTATACAATACAGGTTTAGAAGTCTATACCAGTTGTTAGCCACTCTGCCAGCATAGAAGCCTCAGTGCCACAATCTGCCTCAAACTGTGCAAAACACAAGCTCACTTATGGTTGACTTGGGCTTTGAAGACCCTGATGGTATTGACAGTTTATACTTTCTACTTACCGTGTGTATGCATGTGTGCCTATGTGTACATGGTGTGTGTGTGTGTGTGTGTGTGTATGGGATGATGGAAATCTGACAGCTTTCTTTAGATTTTAGTAAGACTAGATAGTGGGCTGGGGGAAGAAGACAGTGCATTGTGGTTTTGTTTTACCCAAAGAGCTTGGAAACACAAGCCATGTTGAGGAAAAGGTGTTTTATTCGATACACAAAATTAAAAACTAAAATAAACTTTAAAAAGGGAATTCTACAAGAAACACATTTCACTTCTAAGCAGCCCATTGCAGCAACTGATTGCCCACCTGCTCTTGTTAATTGGGTTATTTAATCAGCCATGATTACTGATGATGAATACCTCGGAAATACCAGAGCTGTTGAATGAATGACTTTGTCAAAAGTCCTCTAGTTGAAGTTGTTTCTCACCCAAGGTCTTTAATTATTTTAATATATTTTGTTGAAAGGAAAGAATAAGGCCTCATGGCAAAAATTAGTGTAGAATTTCCCCCAAGCATTCCTATTGGAGGTTTTCAGGGCATGGGAAACATATCCATTAGCAGAGCTGGGGAAGCCAGAGTGCCTGCCTAACTGTGGCACCTTCCAGATAGGGAGGGACTGGGTCCCTCTTTCCGCTGGCATGCAGTGCACACAGGAGGATGTGGACCTGAACTTGCTAAGATACACGAATGCTGGTAAAATGGATTCCCAGGATGGAGACAGCTTCACCTTCTACCTCTGGGATGAGGACAACAGGTCACCTGCATTTGACTGTCACATCATCATTGAAGACCCGAGAAAAGGTAAGAGTGTGTTTGTCCATGCTTAGTGAGACAAGTAATTGTCAGTAGAAATGAGCTAGTGCAAATATACACATCTGTGTACTATAGGCTGAGAAAATTTCCTGACTTCTGTAAGGATCAGGCACACACATGGTGCACAAACACACACTTAGGCAAAACACCAACATACTCAAAACAAAAGAACAAAAATGAAGAAATAAAAAAATATAACTTCTTGATACTCACTGCCACTATTCTGTATACTTTATGGTTGTAACTTACACAAGAGTTTAAGAATCATATCTTATTCACAATATCAGGGTCTAAATATTTTCAGATCAAATCATCTTTGATCCTTAATACATGCTTCGTTGACTAAATGCTTCCTTGTTTTGCTTTGCTTGCCAGGGTGTTCAGGATTAAATTCTGTGATTTACATGCAATTTTTAAAAAACAACTTTATTTTATGTGTGCGCAATAATTACAATTGTCCTGAATTAATTTTTCTTCTTATGAGTTAATCATTTCTTTGGGGGTTTATATTACATTTCATTTGCTTGTTTTACAGTTATAAAATGTTGTCTATGACTAAGGACAGTCAGATAGATGAGGTAGATGATGCTGAGTATATTTATTCTTCTCTGCAAAAATGTCATCGTGCTGGTTGGGTTTTGACAACATGATGCCTGGGAAGATGGAGTTGCCATTGTAAAATTGTCTCCATCAGATAGGACTGTAGGCAATTCTGGGGGCATTTTCTTGATTAATGATTGATGTGTGAGGGCCCATTCTACTGTGGATGGCACCACCTCTGAACCCGGTCCTGGTTCCTGGAACCTGTATCCCCTGGTCCTGAGATATAAAAAAAAGCAGGCTGAACATGCAATGGGAGCAAGCCAGTACGCAGTGTCTCTCTATGGTGTCTGCTTCAGTTCCTGCCTCTAGTTCCTACACTTAGGTTCCCTTGGTGATGGAGTATGTAAGCTGAAATCCTTTTCTTACTCAAGTTGGTTTGGATCAGTGTTTTAATCACCCAGGAGAAGTGTAAGTAGGACAGTCATGTGTACATAAGGTGTCCAGGCAAATGGAATACACTAGCATTTTGGCACATGGCAGGTGACATGTCAGCACAGGTTGTCTTCTCACTGCCTAGCTTTACAGAATGGGAAAAGCCATTCCACAGGCACCTGGGGAATCTCCTGTCCTGTCACTTCTTCGTCTCTAAGGCCATAGTCACTTAGGAAGCAAGAGGCTGAGGAAGAGCTCATGGACCAGGGTCTCATCAACTCTGCTTGAAGGCAGCTCACTTTTCTCATAAGCTTTCTGGTGTCTAAATCACAATCATAGGGTACATTCAGGGCAGTGGGCAATAGAAATTTTAGCATGTACTCAGAAAGAAATGACCGTAGGCTACTAAGCATCTCACCACACCCCACCATAACTGATATGCAATCGTTTTTAAGAGGACTTGTGAAAAACTGTAGTAAGTAGACAGATCTATTTATCCACTAATATTTAAGAAGCTCAGAGTTTCTTTTGCTTCTTTGTATGGTGTTTTATCATTGTCCAACATTGTGTCCTGTTTTCCTGTTGTTTTAATTTATATTCCTTAACAGGACATTTCTCAGTTGCTTATTATATTTCTCATGACTTCACAAGTATAACTTTTTAAGAGATCTATATTTTTTATTTACATTCTTTTGTATGTGTATGAGCTTTGTTTGTATGTATGTCTGTTTACTACTGTGTGACTGGTATCTGTGGAGACCAGAGAGTGTCAGATACCCTGGAACTGGAGTTACAAATGGTTGTGAGCTGCTGAGAACTAAACCTAGGTCCCCTACAAAGAACAGCCAGTGCTTTTAACTGTTGAGATATCTCCCCAGCCCAAGCATAGCTTATCTCGAATAGAGCCATACTGAGTAGCTGGTTGTACTATCTCCTCTATTCAGCAGAATATAGGCTTAGTTCTTTCTAAGACCTATTACATACAACCTTCCACTTTCCAGCTGGGATGTGCTGTGCTGTGATTACAACAGCGGCAGAAAGGATGTCTCTAGAAGACAGTTAGGACCCACAGGTCTGTAGTTTATCCATATTCAGCCTTCACAGTGCTGACGAGCAGCAGCAAGGCAGGAACTGGGTGCTCTTCCTCCCCCTAGAGGTGGCGGTGCTCCTGGCAAAAGTGCCCTGCCGCATTTCAGTTCCTCTGCCTCTGTTCTTCTTACTGTTTCCATGTGGTTACCTCAGAGCATCTGCAGCTTAGATTTTCATTTGAATTTAGAATGGTCTTTGACTCTTGCATTTCAACTGGAGGTAAAAAACAAAAAAAGCAAAACAAAAACAAAACAAAACAAAAAACCAACAACAAAAAAACCAAAAACCAAAAACCAAAACCAAAACCAAAACAAACCACAGTATGCCCAAAATACCAATTCGATCATGATCCTGAAACAAAATTTCTCAATCTTGCCACCCCTGGCATTTTGGAGTGAATAACTTTGTGGTGGGAATTTCCTTGGGAATTGTGATATGTTTAATAGCATAGCTGGCCTCTGACCAGTAGAAGCCAATAGAATCTTCAATTAATGACAACCAAGGATACCTCCAGATTCTGGTTGGACAGAAGATACAATGGTATAGAGCACTTGCTGCTTTTGCAGAGGACCTGCATTTGGTTTCTAGACACACATGATGACTCAGAGCCATCTGTAACCCACGTTCCATTCACATACGTGCACGTGTGCACACATGCACATGTAAAACACTCATATACAACAAACAAGCAAACAAACAAGATGTCTCTAGACATTGGCAAATATCCTGAAAGACAGAGAAAGGGTTTGGGTGGGGTGGGAGTAGGGGGGTGTTGTGTGCTGTATGAGTTTATGTGTGTAGTGTGACATGTGTGTGTCTCTCTGTGTATGTGTGTATATGTGTGTGGTATGATGTATGTATGAGTGTGTGTGTGTCATGTCATGTGGTGTGTGTGTGTACATTAGTGGCTCTTGTTAGAAATACTAATGTAAAATTGTACCATCTCAAGCTAACAAAATATTTCACTGGGTAAAGGAACTTGTCACCAAGCCTGACAACTTGATTTCAATCCACCAAACCCATATGGTGGGAGCAGAGAACCAATTCCTACAAATCAAATTGTCCTGACCTGCACACACACAGGCACACACACAGACACAGACACACACAGACACACACTAAAATGTAAAAATCTAAAAAATGTAAAACATCTTGATGTTTTACTTTCACTTTTGTTTTCTTAAGAGATTTGTCTTAGTTACTATTCTATTGCTGTGAAGAGATACCGGGACCAAGGCAATAGTGGGACATTCAGTTCCACAAGGTTAGTCCATAACTATCCAAGTGGGGAACATGGCAGCAGACAACCAGACATGGCTCTAGAGCAGTAGCTGAGAACTTACATCCACAAGCAGGTAGCAGAAAACTAACTGGAAATGGCCTGTATTTTTGAAACTTGTGAAGGTACAGGTCTATTCACATTCCCCAAAGAATCTTACTGGCTTTTATGTTTTTCATCTATTTTCACATATTTTATCTTTGTTGTTGGGTATTTGCCCATTTTGTGTTGATTATTGAAGAGAGAATGCTACAGCACAGTGGTTATGAGTTGTGCCTTGTGAGTGACTTTCAGCCAGTTCTGTCTCCAGCTTTCATTAAGAGATAGCTTCTAGCAGTAAGTAGTGCCTCTCTACCCCAATCTCTGAATCTGTAGTCTGGTGTTTGGAATAAAGCTCCTCCCCTTGGTAGAGCCCCCCATTCCTATGCCTGACATGAAGCAGCCTCTGCTCATGTTTATTATTTACTTATTTTGTGATATTAATAAAGAGTTGAACTCTGGTCCTTGTGCGTGCTAGGCAAGCACTTTATAGCTGAACTATATCTCTAACTCAAAGCTTTATATTTTAGAGTTGATCATTTTTAATGGATCTCTGGTAAACGAAACTGTCCCTGTTTTGTGAAATATCACCAAACTATGTGCTAATCTCTTTATCTTGATAATTCCTGCTCTCATCTGTGTATTTCCTTGAACACTACAGAATAGGTGTATTCTAAAATGAGCCCTTGCTTCTTCTGTGAAGTGTTTGCTCAGTCCTTTGGACTTGTTCTTTCCTTATTAGTTAGGCCTTGCCAGGTGGTGGTGGCACAGTCCTTTAATCCCAGCACTTGGGAGGCAGAGGCAGGCAAATCTCCAAGTTAGAGGCCAGCCTGGTCTACAGAGCAAGTTCTAGGACAGCCAGGGCTACACAGAGAAACCCTTTCTCCAAAATAAAAGCCTTCCCACAGCAGGTTAGTTTTGAGTACAGTTTGGCCTTTGTCTTTTATATTTACTTTGGACATCATATTAGTTACATTACCCATTCTGCAATTGAATACTCAATAACAGGAAAGTTGGGGAAGAGGGCTTATTTTGGCTTTTAGTGCTAAGGGGCCAGATGGTCCATTACAGTGGGAAGGCATAGTGGTGAGGACCTGAGGCAGCTAGCTACCCATTAGCATCCACATTTGGGAAACAAGAAAATGAAGGCTGGTGCTCAGCTTGCTTTCTCTTTTCATTTATTCTGGGCCCACCCATTAATAACACTGCCTATATTCAGGGAGAGTCCTTAGCAATTAAAATTTCTGGAAACACTGTAATAGACACAGTCAGCGTTGTGTTTCCATGATGAGTCTAAATCCAAACAAGTTGACAATGAACACTCACCATCACAGAAATCACATTTTTTTAATTTAACATTTTTTTGACAGTGTCATACATGAATATTGTATTTGCTCATTTTCACCCTTACCTCTTCTAAGTTCTCCCATTTCTTCTATGCACCTCCTAACCCCTCTCAAATTATTGGCCTCTTCTTCTTTTATGACTATTACTACCTACCTACCTACCTACCTACCTACCTACCTACCTACATACATACACACACAAACTGCTGAATCCATTTAGTGGTGCTCATACGTATGTGTGTTTAGGGCTGACCCCTTGGGGTTGGATAACTTATCAGTGGCTCATTCCTGGAAACCACTGATTCTGCCTCTTTTAGCAGCCATTGATTGTCTATAGTTCCCTTTCCAAGGGTAGATTGAGTCTTGTGAGATTTCCCCTATATACATGGGCATGTCAGCTAGTATTGTCATTTTGCATGTCTTGTTTAGGTAACCATGTTGTTAAGATTTCATGTGTGCAGCTTCCCTTATATATAGAAGACACTATCTCAGCAGACATCCTGATCTACTAATTTCCAGTCTTTCTGGCCCTTCTTCTATTATGTTCCCTGAGCTTTAGGTTGCAATGTTAATGTATCAGTTGGGGTTGGAGGCCCCAAGGTCAGTTGTTCTCTGCATTTTGACCCGTAGTGGATTTCTGTAATGGTTCCATCTCCTGCAAAAGAAGCTTCTTTGATAGAGTGTGAGAGATTTTAGAGTTGAGTAGGAACTATAGATTACTTTCTTCCCTTGGCAGCTTACATAGTGCCTTCACTACCTGGAGAGCATTGAAGTTTCCAGACCAGATCCTTCTCAGTTCCTCCAAGTCCTGTGCCTGAAGCATGTGGTGTCTTTAACAATGGGGGCATCCAGTATTTTAAATATGAATCTTAACTAAAATTTTCTTGCCACACAGGTGATATTGTCATTCATTCGAAACCGCTCGTGGTAGCCAAAGGTGACAGAGGTCTCTTGACGACTGCCACTCTTCTGGCTGTGGATGGAGCAGACAAACCTGAGGAATTGCTCTACCTCATCACTTCCCCACCACAGTATGGCCAAGTGGAGTATGTCCACTATCCTGGAATTCCCATTACCAGCTTTAGCCAAATGGACATAGCAGGACAGACAGTCTGCTACATACACAAGAGCAGGACAGCCGTCCCCAGTGACAGCTTCAGGTGAGCCCATGACGTTTTTCTGCACCCCTTCCTTAAATTAATGCTTAGGAAGAGACGAAGAGTGAAGTTGTTGTACCCGACATCACTAGCCACTTGGTGGGACATTGCTTATGGATTACACGAAACAATTACAGATACACAAAACAATTACAGATACATGAAGCAATGTAATCTTTTAGAGGAAGGAACATTAAGTCCTTTTCCAGCTCTCCTATAGCTGTGTTTTCTTCTGTTTTCCGACTGTAGGAAAGGCGAAAACACACTATTAAAATGGCAGAAGCAAGACAACCAACCAACCACGGCTGTGGTTAAAAGCTTAGTGTCGTAGGCAGATCTGTGTTCAAGCCTTTCTCTGAAAGGAACACAAAGAACCGAGAAGACCCTGGCTCCAGAAAGACTGAAATGTAATTTCCCCTCGCTGAGTGCATTTTTCTATCCGAGGCAAAGGCACATATTAGCATAATAAATTTGGCATGAGCAGACACTGCCTTTTGACACAACATGTTCCTGTAACTATATCATAAATCATGTTGTCACAAAGTGGATCATATTTCCCCATAGAAACCGTGTTATAATTGGGGACTGTGCACCTGCTCAAGGACTCGGTATCAAATAAATCATGGGGATGAATAACGATCTGGGGTGAAAAGGCAAAGATACAATGTTAACACAAATCTGCATTCATTTAAAATGTGGAGATTTGTTACTAGTCTCATAAAGCAGGAGAAATTCTGAGGACTCTAGTGAGAGTGGAGGCTAGCTAGGCATGTCATCCCTCATAAAATCAGAGACCTGGGCCAGGGGCAAGAACCAGCGGATCTTAGATTAACCACTGGCTATTGATCCAGCCTTTACCTTTACCAGTGAGAGAGCATTCGTTTGTCTGCCATAGATACAGGACTACTGATCCTCAGTAAGATGTTTTCCACATCCATTTAACTTCTGGAGTGCACTGTAAAGTAACATAAGCACAGCATATATTATCCAAGCACCAAACATATATATTAAGTCTCTTCTCTGTCATATTTCACCTATTTAAATTCCTGCTGTGATGAGCAGTCTCTCAGTAAGGATGATGTTCCTTGCCATTTGAACTTTAAAAGTGATTTCTGAGGGATGGTCTAGATTAAGTCCAGTATTAAACAACACAATAACAACAAAATACAGACCGATATGAACTAATGTTTCCCCTTCTCCCTTATATATGTGCTCATGTGGTGGTGGTGCACATGTGTGTGTAAATGCATGTTCATGTAGAAGACACAGCACAACCCTGGGTGTCAATCTTCAAATGCCGTCCACCTTGTTTTTGAGATAAGGCCTCTTCTTAGTCTTGATCTTACACAACAGGCCAGGCTGGCTGGTCGATGAGTCCAGGGAGCTTCCTATCTCTGTCTCCAGAATTTAGATAGCAAGCACATATCAGTACACTCAGGGTTTTGTTTGTTTGTTTGCTTTTTGGTTTTTGTTTTGTTTTTAAATGTGTGTTCTAGGGCTCAAATCCAAGTCCTTCATGCTTTCAAATCAAGCCCTTTACTAACTGATCCATCCCTTTGCTCCCTCTTTCACTTTATAGATGTCCTAAAACAGGAAGATAATTATTTAATTGAGCAATATCTTTACTGAGTTTGTGCTTAAGTACTGTTGCACATTAATGAAAACATCATAAGAGAGATTCCTCTCCTAGTTGGCTCTTGTGGTGTATTTTGCCATTGTGAAATTACAGGTTTGGGGTCATTTATTGCCTTTGTGATTCACAGTGCCATGGACGTCATCAAGTTACACGGCCACTTGTATTACTGGTCCTTCTATGGGACTGGAGAGTGCTCATTGTACTTGCCAATTAGGGCAATAGGGAGGCTCAAATGAATTAGGCATGTGACGTGCACACAGCGCTTGGCACATAGGGAGAATGGAGTTGGCGCTATCTGTCATTGTCCCTACCCTGGTGTTGCCATTGGTATTACATTCTTTCCTTGGCCACTATCTCACCTTCCATCTTTGCAGTAGCAAGCGTGATCATGGAGGAGTGAGGACGTTCAGACAGGAGTGGTGCTTGCTCTTTTCTACTTGCTAAGGAAATGGGTGCTCCTTGGTTTAACACTTATCAGTGTTTATCAGAACCATTTCTGGGGCCTTTTGCTTCTCTCCATCCCTGTTTCTCTAGTTAATGGCCGCAGGACTGTCAGCTCCAGACATTAATGGCTGCTGGAGGAACACTGCAGTGAGCTTGCTGAAGAAACCAGTGAGTGAAATATACAGACATAGGCAAGTGAAGGTGAGATGCTAAGATGGTGGAAACCTAAACCCAAATCCCTTACTACACATGGGAACACTACACATGGGAGCACTACACGTGGGAGCACCTCACGTGGGAACATCTTATGTGGGAGCATTACACACACCAAATTCTTGGGCCTCATGCAAGTTTTGATAACTCCAATCTCAGCTAGAATCTGTCTTTTGAAAGGCTCTCCAAGAATCTGATGCCTCAGGACCAGCATCCCCAAGCTAGCCTAGTCTACTGCTCTGAGTGTCTTCTTGAGCCTCCATGAAACTTTCCAGAAGCCCTGTCAGGCCTTCCTGTAGACAAAGGGAACTTGGGGGCTCTTGGATCCTCACTTCAATGTACTAACTGAACCTTAACTTCATTTTGTTTCTTGATATTCTGTTTGGTTTTGCATACTGGGTTTCTTTGAAAGTTTTCTTCGGCAGAAGTCTGTGACCTGATTTCTTAGAGCCAGTGATTTGGCTTTCTAGTGATACAAAGGCGTGAAATGGTGTGGGCTGGTGTCGGAGGAGGCCGCATGAAGCACAGGACTGAACAGTGAGAGGCTAGCCCTGCTGCCTCACTCACCCTTCTGTGTGGTTCCCAGAGATAGCCCTGGTTGCTGTGGACATTCTCTACCCCCTCTTCAATACTTAGTTTCCTCTTTTTAACAAAGACTATGAGTCCCAGTCTCTGCAGCCTTGAGGAACGTGTCCCCAGGATTTAAGAAATTGTTTTATTATATAAATTTTTTGTAGCATTTGTGGAATTGAGATTTTAATGCATAAGCATTTCTGGTTTAGAGTTAAAAGGTTTCTTTGTAAGAACATTTATTTAACTAGAATCAAAAGTTGATGTAGAGCAGTGGTTCTCAACCTATGGGTCGAGACCCCGTTGTGTGTGGGGTTCATGTATCAGATATCCTGTATGTCAGATATTTACATTGTGGTTCATGACAGTAACACCATTACAGTTATGAAAGCAGCAGTAGAATACTTTATGGTTGGGGGTCACCACAGCATGAGGAACTGTGTAAGGGTTGCAGCATCAGGAAGGCTGAGACCACTGATACAGAACAGTTGGGGGTCACCACAGCATGAGGAACTGTGTAAGGGTTGCAGCATCAGGAAGGCTGAGACCACTGATACAGAACAGAATGGCAATTTCAAGAGTGAAGGTAGTGCAGGCACTTGGCAGAGATCACCAAGATGGCCTTTGAGTGACTCAGATTAGGAAACAGGGACACAGGGAGGAAAACAAAGGGTAGAGAGCATCCAGCCAGCCCAGTGCCTTCATTTACCGGTGGGAAAGCTCCTGTTGTCGGAATACCCACATTGCCTTGGGCAGGGCACCAGACGCTCTGTATTGTCTTTCTTCCAGGCCTCTAGCCACTATCTTGAGAGTGATGCAGTTGTTACCGGTTTGTGCACAGAATTCTAAATTTCGAGAGACAAAGGCATTACCCGATTCATGTAACAACTGTGCATCAGGACTTCCTTGGGAACTGAGGGTTTATTACAAATGAAGTATTCTTTGCACTATACCTTTTTTCCTAGCAAAAAATTAGTGGAGACTCTGTTTGTGTGAAGGAAGCCCTTCAATGTGTCGTTCTGATCTGGGGCCAGCAGTTTTACATATTTATAATGGAAGAGCCTCGCATCTGCCCAAGATCCACATTTTAATCTTGTCATTTCGCTCACCCAATCAGGGGCTGCTGTGTTGTTTGTCAGGTGGCTCTAAACCAAAGCTGAGTGCCTGTTTTAATGAAAGTGTGATCATGGTGCTTTTTAAAAATTAAATATATGCAACCAATCTAATCACCCAAATTTATGTTGCTTGCTGTTAAATTTGGCAAGGAATTTGGCTGGGTAAAAGAGATGAATTCTATGGTAGAGAATTTTCCCTCTTTCTCTTTTTAATGTAGGGTGTGGCAGTATTAATTAAATAGGGTTTAATGGTTGAATTTTACCTTCTGCAAAAATATTTTGTGAATCATAAATTTCCCCTGCATTGTTTGGTGCTGCTGGCCTGGAAGAGAGATTTGGCAGCCCACTCTAGGACAGATGACATGGAGCGATTAGCAAGCTGACTTCAGCTGCTGGCGGCTGGGTCCTGAAAGAACATGTTAATGTCCTCCATTTTGACATGCCGGCTGGACTTTTTTTTTTTTTTTTCCTGAGGAGCTGGCACTATTTATGATTCCATTTTTATCTTTTAAATGCCATGACAGATGGCAGATTCTTCAGCCAACTCTATTGCCAGGAAATGCAGAAAGCTTGACAGCATCGTGGTAATGGTAAAATCAGACCAGGCAGATACCCCCTAGACAGACCTGAAGTCATCCCCCAAATTTTATGAGAATGCTGGTCATCCTGGCTGCATCTTTTTGTAGGGTGGGGGAGCGGGAGGAGGGAGTAACAAGGGAAATCAAACAAAATGGACCTGTAAGCAGAACTAATATCTCCATACAGCCGGCCTCCTCATGTTTGCAGGGTTGTGAAGGGTGGCACGGGTGAGTCTCTTGGCTCTCAGTTTGCAGGCAGGAGCTTTGCTGACCTTGTTTTGCTGCTGTGTTAGCTTTATTCTGATGGGAATCCAAGCAGAACCACTCTCTCTGTCTCGCACCCTGGTTGGTGCTTCTCTGCCAGTGAGTAGCTTTCATCATTACTCACAAAAATGGAATGATGTATTTGATCCAGTCATGTTTAGAAATTGCATCTTTTTTCACCCCTGACTTATTAGCTTTAGGTCAATGCAGACAGCTGCTTCGGTGTCCCAGCTGGGAACACTGGCCTCAGTAAATGTGTTTTTTACTCTTCCATGGTCCCTGGCCTGCTCACCCTCATTCCCATCTGTCAGATGGCACATTGCCTATTTCCCAGGTGGTCAGATTCCCCAGCATCAGGCAGGGAGGGGTGTGAGAAGGACAGTATGGGTCAGGAGACAATTTCAGTGTCCTCCAAGAGGTCATGTTTGGCCTTGACACTGAGCTTGAAAGACCTGTCTTCAAAGGACATTTTTCAGAACCAAGTCTCTGATCAAATATTAA
The DNA here is from genome assembly GCA_019843965.1 of Rhynchomys soricoides. Lineage (NCBI taxonomy): Eukaryota > Metazoa > Chordata > Mammalia > Rodentia > Muridae > Rhynchomys > Rhynchomys soricoides. Next base: position 10,004,347 of record JADRCH010000076.1, on the reverse strand, counting down.
AAATGGCTACCTTGTAGTGTCCAAGCTACTCACTGTGGCTCATGCTGGACTGTCTCTCTCCTAATTTGTTTCACCTTTTGTTTTCTTCTTTCTTTTCCGCTGATATTTGACAATCTTTTAATGGGGCACAAACTCTTTAACTCTACAAGTAATGCTAATATTAAAAATGCAGAACATGAGGGTGAGGAGATGGCTTAGTTGGTAAAATGCTTGCCATGCAGGCATGATGGCAGGTGTGATGGCCCACATCTGCAATTCCAGAGCTGGGGAGGTAGATACAGGCACGCCCCTAGAGTTTACTGTCTGACCACTGTCATTCACGAGCTCCAGATTCAGTAAAAGACCATATCAACAAACAAACAAAAAACCATAGAGAGCAATCAGGGAAGATACCCGATGTCAACCTCTGGCTTACACACATGTACACATGCACCTATATACACAAGTGTGCATACTCCACAGGGACCCATGCGTACACAAGAAATAGCATTTAAGAAAATTATAAAACTGCACACCTTTTAGCCTACATTGGTGCTGAGTTCCTGAAGACTAATTTAAACTTCCCCAGAAAGCACATTTGATGCTGGGATGTGCTAGGAAATAGAGTGTCAATTTCATTTGAGATGGGGATTGGGCAGAATGGACGGAGTGAAGCATATTTCAGAGGTATAAATGGAGAAAGAGGCCTTGGAGGTGGGACGTGTGTGTGTGTGTGTGTGTGTGTGTGTGTGTGTGTGTGTGACTTCTTTCTTGTGTCACTTCGGGCCACTGGATAGAGCTAGAAGAGGGGAGCATGTGCTGAAGTCGCAGGGAAGAAGAGAATGAAGTCAGTCCTCTGAAGATCCTTGCCAGAGAGACAGAGCTTAGTGCTGCACCGCGGAGAGCTTCTCCACTGACCTTTGACACTGTCCACAAAAAGTCTGAAGAACACATAGATATCTAAGTGCACTTGCTTTTCCATCAGAATTATTTGATGATACTTCATGTTCAGCCAAAGAAAATTTCCAATTTGTATAGGACTCATTCATCAAAGAAAATATGATTGTTCATATATATATTAGAACAGCTCAGTGTCTTTCTTCAAACTGTGCATTCTGATGGTCTGGGGAAATCACATTGTTTACAACCTTAGATTAGGGATATGTAAAATTTTTAAACTTTATTTCATTTAGCTATTTTAACTTTAAGAACATCAATTACTGTCCTATGTGTCACAACCTAGTTTCCTTGTAGACAGTCTTTGTGACTTAGAAAACTCAAAACCTTTAGTCTTCCTTGAACCTGAGAGCTTTAATAACACCTAACCTGGTAAGATATGTCCATGGGCACAACCGTGGCACTGATGTCATGGTAGTGACCAGTTGCTTTCTGGTTGGATTTAAGTCCCACTTCACAAGATAAAATTAATGCTCAGTACACTTAATGGAGTCCAGAATCATTGCTGGCAAAGTCATAGGCTCTAGGAGAAAGCTTAATACATTATTCTACTAAATGGACATAGTAATAAATGGCCCCTAAGTTCTCATCTTATTAATGATAACTGATTTAAACTCCCTCAAAGAGCACATGTAGACTAAGAGGTTAGAGTCTCACGTGGAGCTGGGTGGCATCTCATATTCATCTGGCCTATCCTCTCATGGTCTTACAAAAGTATGATAAGAAGTCCCAGAAAGGAGAGTGAGCTAGATAAGATAGCGTGGCTGAATAATGTGATCCGCCTGTTACAAACTTTACCTATGTTCTTACAAAAACACTGCTGCCAGATGCAGTAGTACACATCTGTAATCCCAGCATTCCTGTGGCACCATGGGAGCTAGAGACACAAGAATTCCTGATATCTTGGGGGCATGGGGATGGTGGTGCAGCTAGCCTGGCATATATAGCTTCAAACAACAGACCTTGTTTCAAATGTACACTGATGTACAGATTGTCCGCTGACTCTGCACATGTGCTGTGGCACACACACACACACACACACACACACACACACACACAGAGAGAGAGAGAGAGAGAGAGAGAAAGAGAGAGAGAGAGAGACAGAGAGAGAGAGAGTCAGAGAGAGACAGACAGAGAGACAGACAGAGAAAAAGAGACAGAGAAAGAGACAGAGACAGGGTTTTGTTTTTTGTTTTGTTTTATAGAAATAAAAACAATGTTTGGAAATATAACACAGTGGTAAAGCACTATACTAACACATGTAAAGCTCTGGGTTCAATACCCAGTACTAAAAAAAGCATGAAAATATATGAATTAGACTAAATTATCCTATTCAGTGTCTCATCATTCTGTGATCTTTAAAGGTCTGTTTTCTACATGCCATAAAAATATATTATTTCAATATTAAAAATACATGAGCACACACTAGCTACTCATACAATAGGTCCAGTTGGACAGGAAATTCCTGTTTGGGACAAAGATTACACTAAGCTTGCCTGCTTCATCATAGGAGGGACATCAATGGTGTTGGGAAAATACTCTTGGCTGTAACATGGTCAACTTGTGTACTGCCTAGCAACTGGTTTAGTAACAGAAGGATGCCCTTCAGAAATTCTATTCCTACTTCTCCCTTTGAGTCTCAATGTGGTGTGTCCTGTAGTAAAGGTGTGTGTGTTATCATTTCATTCCAGTCGATGGGGACACAAGAGCCCATGCTGAAGGCTGCCTTGCCTCTCTTTGCCAGATTTACCATCAGCAATGGACTGCAGACCCAGCATGGGGTGTTTGAGATCACACTGCAGACTGTGGACAGTGCCTTGCCTGTGCTGACCAAGAACAAAAGGCTGAGGCTAGCCGAGGGGGCGATGGGCCTACTGTCCACTGATTATCTTCAGCTGACTGACCCCGACACACCTCCAGAGAACCTAACTTTCCTTCTTGTCCAGCTCCCACGCCACGGGTACCTCTACCTGAGAGGGAAAGTACTTCAACACAATTTCACCCAGAGAGATGTGGACAGCAGGGCTGTGGCCTACCAGCACTCAGGAGGCGGCGCCCAGGAGGACTGCTTTACTTTCCTAGCCACAGACAGGAAGAACCAAGGCTTTGTTGTGGATGGGAACGTTCAGAAAGAGCCTCTTCTCTTCTCTATCCAGGCAAGTATGGCAAGAACATTGTGCCATCATGGTGGGGAGCATGGCAGCTGGCAGGCATGGTCCTGGAGAGTTAGCTGGAAGCTTACGTCCTGACCCACAAGCCCATGACAGAGAGAGTAAGACAGGGTCTGGCATAGATTTTTGAAACCTCAAAGCCCACACCTCCAATCAGCACACACCTCCTAATTCTTCCTAAACAGTCCACCAGCTGTGGACTAAGCGTTCAAGTACATGAGCCTATGAGGCCTATCCCATTCAAACTGCCACACCTCCTAATTTTTGAAAAGCATGCCTGCAGACTGTGGTGGTAATTAAACAAGATTAGGTTATCCAAGGCACTCACACATTGCCTGAAACATATCTGAGGTATGTACTAGACTTTTGTAACTATAATCGCACCTTTAGGATTCTGCTTAGTCAGGCTTGTTGTCTACTGGCATTGTAAGTGTAGAACCTGACAAGGCTACATCAGTATCACTCAGGAGCTGATGATGGTGGTAACAGTAGCAGCAGCTACAAACACCTTTTTCCCACTTATAATTCTTAGACAGCTCCATGCACCTGTATAATGAGTCTTAATTATTCCCATTTCCCCATTCTCCCTTCCATCCCCTCCCCTTCCCATTGAAGGTATTCTCCAACATCTCCTTTGTGTGTGTGACCTGCTGAGTTTGGTTAATGTTGCTCGCATGAGCGTGGGTAGGAGGTTATTCACTGAAGTGTGAGGAACATACCAACAGTTACATCACTGAAGAAAACGATGCTCTCTCCTCCAGCAACCATTAACTGCCAATAGGACTTAAGGGAGCAGTGGTGGAGTTTGGTGGTCCCTCCTATACCCATGATGAAATGTGGATGGGCCCAGTCTTGTGCAAATCACTAGCTGACCAACGTTCATGAGTGCTGTGGCCCTGTCATATCTACACGTTGTTTTTGCAGCCCATCTCTCCTTCCTCTGGCTCTTATGTGCTTTGCATGCTTTTAAAATGGTTATCTGAAGACCAGAGCTACTTTGCATAAATCTCATTTGATTCTCATAAACATTTTATGTGGTAGGTTTTATTGTCTACATTTTTATACACGAAGAAACTGAGTATCCGAAGTTAAATAATTTGATCAAAGACATCAAGTCTGTTTGATTCCAAATTCTGTGTCCTTTCTATGGCTCCATACGGTCACATTTGTAGACTTTCAATGCTTCTTGGAGGGCAGAGTGTTTTTCATCTTTTAGTCAAAACACATCAAGTATGTTCTGGCTTTCAGAACTTTACACGTACTCCTCTTGGATGGAGTTCACCCCGTTCCACACACTTCAACCAACAGCAACAAAGAAGGGATTTTGTCTCTACTTCAGGATACTCTCTGACTATGGAGATACTATTTTCTCCTTCTTTAGCCTCTGTGTATGTATCTATATATCCGTGTAGATAGATAAGACAGATCAATAGAGGGTGAGAGACAGAAAGTGTGTGTCTGTGAAAGACAGAGAGGCACACAGGCACAAGTTGATTTAGGAATCGCCTCATGCTGTTATAGGCCTCGGCATGCTCAAGATGTATTGTACAAGCAAGCCAGTAGAGGAAAACTTGCAGTCAAGGCAATACTGCAGCCTTGGATCTAAAAAGGGTAGAGAGACAAAGCTCTTATTTCTTTGGGAGAATCCCAGTCTTCTCTCTTTGGACTGGCCATGGACTGGATAAGGCTCACTCAGTCTATACTACCCAGTCAATCCAGACCTATGATCTAGAACACTTGTCACAGAAATAACCTTCAGGGTTTCCGGGTTGAATCTTTGGCATTGTGAAGGTTGCAGATACTGAGGAGATAGTGTTGACGTCATCTATACACAGGTACTGCAGTGTCTACTGAAAAATGCTTTTCTGGATTTGTTTCCTGAAAGGTTTGGAGAGTTACAAATTCTACATGCAGACACAGCTACTTCCTGTGCTCCAGAGATGAAAATGGGGGTGGAGTAGACTGAACTTGCTAGCACTAAACCAGATCTCTTCACCACAGTGATCCTCCAACAGGAAAGCTATTCCAAGAGTCAGTTCCCTGTCTGAAGTTGTAGAAGCTCTCTGTTGGGTTTGGTAGAGTTTAGTTTTCATCACAAATGTAAGATGTCCCTTGTGCAAACAAACAAACAAACAAACAAACCTTGTGTTAAGCACTTACAGGGAAAGCCTAAGATTTTGTCCCCAAATTTCCTTGATCCCCTGGTCCCTCAGAGCAGAGAGGTCAAGCAGTGTTTTATGAAGCAGCTGGCCCTGCCAGCAATGTAGGAGAGAAGACACTCCCAGTGTCTTGCTCCAAGAGTTGTTCTGTCAAGACAATACAGTATTTATTGACTACCACCAAATAACACACTGACCAAGGTAAGTAACTCAAACATGGATCAACAGGTTCTGTGTGGTTCTAAGAATAAGCATGAGTAACCACGAGAAAAGATGCTAGATGGAAGAACTAAAAATAATAGATAGATAGATAGACAGACAGACAGATAGATAATGTTGTGGTTGGCTTATAGCGGCAGGCACACATGACCTTCATTCTGTGGGAAATCGCACATGCCCAAGATGTCACTCCTGTGACTGTAGTCCTCCTGTGAAGGGGACAAGGCTTGTTTGGAGACAAAAAGACCTACCATTACTCTCTATGGGACTGACATGTCTGGGATGATTTTTACTAAATATACCTTAAGTTATTGTAAGATACACAGAGCCTTCCTTAAAAATAAACTGTCTTCCTCTGCAATGTTTTAAAACCTTCTGGTATACCAAGTTAAAGACATGCATTTGATGAAGCAAAATGTTGAATATGTCTGACCACACTAGTATGGCCAGAGGCACAACAGGGGACCAAAGTGCCTAGCATTTGTATAATGAGACATTTTAAAAACAAAGACCACAACAAATCTTTATTACTTTTGCAACACTTGCGTTTATAAGAGAAACATAACAACAAAATAAAAACCACAACCCTACCTTCAGCCTTTTGTGTTTAGGAGAATCCTAATATGGCTTAGCTTATTTTTGTTTTTCCTCTTTCATGCCACCATGACAGTGGGAACTTCTATTCCCGGGAGATCATCACGAAGTTCACACCCCACATTCCTCCAGCCTTGAAGTGCTGAAAGGCCCAGCATGTAATTTTCAGATTCAAATTCATTAAAATATTTTTATAATCATCCACAACAAATCCAGAAAACATAAACACTCTTTTTGGGGGGGCATGCGCATGCATGTGGTATTGTGCATGCATATTACAAATGTGGAAGCATGTGCTCATGTGTGCGTGTATGTCCATCTGGTGGCTAGAGGCTTACTTTGAGTGTCTTTCTTGATTACACTATTTTACAAAGGCAGGGTCTCTCGTGTTGAACATGGAGCTGCTAGTTAGGCTAATCTGGCTAGCCAGCTTGCCTCATAGCCTTATCCAATGAACCACCCATAAATATCTAGTCTGCTTATTGAGTCCTATGGTCTTCAGCCTTAGGAGAACAATACAGTCTAATGATAATCACTTTCATAATTTTTATGGTAAACTATTTCAATTTTTCTATTCAATACTTTTGGCATTTGGGCAAAAACATATGGAAAAGGTCTTTGGCATTTGTAAATACTTAGGACTCTGTTTACGGTGTTCATTAAACACAGCAGATCTTTCTGTGGTGCTAACATTAAATTTGCCATTAATTCTTGAATCATTTTTAACTTATTCTATGTGCTTCTGCTATGGTTCAGGCATAGTGGCATGTGCAAGGGTGGGCACTGGGTGAGAAGATGCAGGAAAGTCAGACACGAGACATCATAAAGCTGGGTGGAGGTTTATAATGGAAGTAAGCCTCTGCCCTCATCTCTGTGTTTGTTAGGCTAGGGTGATCAAGACAAGCTTTAGCAGAGATCAACAGATAAGGACTCCACGTGATCTGTAGGTTGAGGAGTCTGCCACTGTTGAACTATGAAAGCCCTGTGTAGCGGAGGGAGAGAAGTCCTTGTGTAATGTTCCCTTGATGATTCAGGTGGACCAGCGGGACAAGGCAGCGCCTCGGATCACACTCTTGCACTCCCCTTCTCAAGTGGGGATCTTGAAAAATGGCTGCTATGGGATTTACATCACCTCCCATGTGCTGAAGGCGTCGGACCCTGACACAGAGGATGACCAGATCATCTTTAGGATTTTACGAGGCCCATTGCACGGACATCTGGAGAACACAACAACAGGTACGGTCCATTGATTTTGGGGGGCGGGGTACCTTCCACCTCAACCCTTGTAATTCTTCATTTTAAACTACCAGTTGCTGGCAGGGTTAGAGAGAAACCCAATTAAATGTAGGTAGGCCTATTTGGTGAGTGTCCTCTAGGGCTTACTGATAGACTTAGTTTATGAATCAATATTGTCACTAACAGGGGTTTGGACCTGAATCTTCTGAATTTATCTTTATAAGGAGAAACAGTCCCCGACACACAACAGTTTAACCATTCATTGATTTGTTGTTTTTTAATTTTATTTTCATGTTTTGATATATTCAAACACAGTGCCAGGGTGAGATTGATATTTGAGACTAATTTCTTTCTCCTAGTATGACCCCTCAATTATATCAGCTCCTTAAAAAAAAAAAAAAGTCTGTTTTTCTCCTAATGGTTTTGCTAAATTTTATATTATCTCTGCTTCAGGAAGGCAATGATCATAACACCTCGTTAAACAGGATGGCAGAGGTGATGGGCTGTATTAGCCCTCTATTTCCTTTCTCTTTAGTACTGTAAAGCAAATGTCTCTGAAGCAAAGCAAACTTAAAGATGAATTTGAACCCATTGCATTTGGATCTGAACATGGGTGCAGTAATGTTAATTTTCTTTAAATGGACTTCAGCTTTTTTAAAAAAACAAACAAAAAACCAAAAATCCAAGGTCTCAGGTAGCCCAGGCTGGCCTCAAATTGATATGTAGTTAAGAATAGCCTTTAACTTTTGATCATTCTTCCTCTATATCTCAAGTGTTAGGATTCCAGGTGTATGCCACCGGGCAGGGTTTTGAGTGCGTTCGACGCATGCTAGGCAAGTACGACTGCCTGACTAGAATCCACACCCCGGCACTATTCCTTAAATCTGTTTCAAACAAAACAGCTGAGTGGTTTTATCAGTTCTCAAGTGATGTTTGATTTGATTACCCATGAGATTCATCTATTTCTTGCTTGTAGGTGAATTCATCCACGAGCGATTTAGCCAGAAGGACTTAAGCAGTAAGACCATCCTTTACATCATAAACCCTTCTTTGCAAGTGAATTCAGATATCCTGGAGCTTCAGGTGGTGGACCCCACAGGGAATGCTGCCACTCCCCAGAGGTAACTTTCAATTATTCACTGGTTCTACACATTGTCACGTTCATCCAATGAAGAACGTGAAATAAGCTTTTCCAAACCAGGTCTTTCACCATTTATAGGGTAAATGTTGACAGGGTAGATATTTACAATTTACAGGGTAAATTGATGGACTATTTCATAGGCTCATACAACTTATTTTGGAGAGGGAATTTTTGTTGTATTATTTCTAGATGACAGAAAAGCCGGTAGTTTCCAAAGACACCAAAAAGTTAAGCAAACAGCATCCTTTTTATCATGCTTGTAAATATATCTACCCTCTTTACATCCTGCAAAGTTACTGTTGGAGGGCTGTCAGGACTGAACTCAAAGCTTGTGTGTCCATGCTGCAGCCAGAGGTCACTCTAGGACTGTGTTAGTCACTCACGACTGGCTTCTGAACCATGGGGTGGTTGGGACGGGGGTGGGATGGGATGAAGTAGGAGAGAGCAGCCAAATATATTTTTTCTTACGAAAAAGAAAGAAAAGAAACACTTGCCTCTGCAAGTGAACAAGCCTTATAGGCAAGAAGATATAGTACAAACAAAAATAGACTAGAGGGGATATTAAGTGATATTTATAATACAAATATATATGATTCAAGATACTCATCGGAACAAGAACAAATCTGCAATATTAACAAGATTAACAGAGCAGGATAATTTCAGTGACTGTGCCTCCTTTCCAGATGCTTCTTGGATATAGACCTTGAATAATTTACTGGTTGACAGATGGTCACAGTGAAGGTCCATCCGTCCATTTCTTGTGCTGTATTAGTTTTCGTTATTTACTGCCTTTCCTGGACGCCTCAGAGAAAAGTTAATTCGTTCTAAATTTTGTACTCACCAAATCCGAGACATATAAAATAGCATAAATGAGCGCAGTCCTACTATGCTTTCTCTATGTCGAAATGTGGACCTGGAAGAGAAACTCTGAGAAAATGTTCGTGGTGCTGGTTTTTTCTTTTCCTCATTCTGTAGTGTAGTTTTACCACTCGCCAGCAGAGGTCGCTATAGTCATTGTTAGCAAACCCCGGCATCCAGTCTCAGAACAGCGTTTTGACGCTGCTTCCCTTGCCTGTTCAAGTGCAGTCCTTCATCCAGGTCTATTAAAAAACCCCACAGACGTTGGTCCTGTGGCTACGGTATACCAGGCTTACAGCACTGGGTGTTAGGGAACCAGGACGAACAAGGAAGATGAGGTACCTGCACTTATAATCTATAAGCTATAAACTAAAACAAATGTTGCCCACCCATTAAACTGCCTCTGCCTAAGGGAACTGATTCCTGGAGATCACAGTCTAAAGAATGGATAGCGATAACTTACCTTTAAAAAAAAAAAAAAGAAAGAAAGAAAGAAAAGAAAAAACTATTTTCAAGAAAAATAGTTAACTCCGTTCTAAAAATATTAACAAGTTGACTTCACTCAGCCTTATATATAGTCTTTTAAATGTGGTTCTACTTAAATGCACAGTATTGATCAGATTTGCCCCCAAGTGAATGCAAACCTTTTGTCCTCCTGCGCCAGCCAGCGTGGTGTGGGTGACACAATGTCCCCCAGCAATGGCACTAGGTTCCCTCACACACGTACCCTTTGCATGCCTTATTGTTAGCAAGGACACCCCTTCATGGAGCTGCTTTATGTATTTAGGTAACCGTGAAAGTTCTGCATGCAAGTTACAGTAGCATCTACATCATGCAGATAGCAGAGCTTTGGCTTCAGTGGAGGCTGATTTAGATCAGCATAGACATCCTTGTACAGAGATCTCTTTCCACAGGTTCATGCTGGAGATGATGAGCCTATCATCTGGAAATGGCTAGAACCGGTGAAGAAAGATGCCTGCAGAGAGATAATACAAAAATAACTCAGATTTGTTCCCAACATCCTCTATGTTATTTTCTTTTGAGTGGGTGCAGGGAAGTAGATATTGCTCAGTATTTGAGTGGAATCGTTATGCCTAAGTAGATTTTTTTTCTTTCCTGAAACTAAACACAAATTTTTCTAATAACAAACAAAGAAAGGTGCGTGTTCAGCCCTGATCACCTGAGTTTATTTCCAGATCTACTCTTAAGAGCTGTCTTCTGACCTCTACACACACACACACACACACACACACACACACACACACACCCCTGATGTGTACATGTGGTGGCTTTTAGAAAAGAAACAAAATTCTAAATAGTGTTTTGTCTTAACAAAACAGCCAGCAAGAGCCTGCCTATACACACAATATGAATCATAGGCATTTAGAATTTCATTACTTTTAGCTCTATTTAATGTTATTCAGTTATTCAATGAAACCATCAAAATCTAGAATTTGCAGGCAAGGAAACGGAAGCACAGAGCTGGAAGACTTACACACATGTGCAGTTGGTTAGTGTGGTAGCTGAGACTCAGCCCTCATTAGCCTACGTGGCCTGCCACCCTATTTTGTCCCGTTTGTCTTTCTTTAATGTTAGCTAAGCCTTCCTTTCTTGGTAGGTATTGGCCATCCAAGCCGCAAGAAATAGGAACCTTAAAATTTACCCGATTTTTTTGTGTGTATGAAAATGTGAAAAGCAACTGACAATGTTAGTATGGTCTCCACACCTAATATCCCAGGGATATAGGATAGATAATCATCCTTGGAAGTGCAGTGGAACAGGCCTGCACTCCACCACTTAGTGGTTGTGCACAACAGCTTTCTGATATGTACAATGGAAGACTATTATAGTTACTTTACATAAACACGTGAGGTCCAACATATGGAAGAATCTGGTATCTTGTATCTTGCATTTTGGGGTCCTTATTGTTAATGTTAGTTCCTCTGAGTATTTATGTTAATTCAATGGACTGTTTGAAGAAGTATCCTGAAATATTTGGTGGATTAAAGCCTATCTGTAATTAGGTATTGATTTTAGGGTTATTCACAAAGCAGACAGTCCATATGGTTATTCACGGTAAACTAAACACTGTGCTTTGCTATTGTGCTTTATGCATTATTAGTTCTGAGGGATCCATAGATGTTCTATTTCATTAAACATAGGAAAGTTTGGTCTAGGCTAGATTAATCAAGTTACCAGCAGCTGACTACTTGGTGACTGTGTTTAATCACATAAAAATTCATCAATGTGATCTTGTTATTGAGAATCTGTGAAAGCATTCATTATGCAGCTTACCTCACCTTAACAGGCCACAGAACCACCTTCCAGGTTAGTGCAGGTAACAATTTGTCAAGCAATGCATTTGGAAGACACTGCCATAAATAGAAGCTATTTTATAACACTGAAATCCATGGATGCTTGCCTCAAGATTTAGATTTGGCTAAGTGCCTAAATTCTAGGCAGCATGTTAGGTGCTTAAAAACACAATCCTTCAAAGGTAATAAGGTAATTAATCCAAGTGTTGAAGTAACTATCTCTGAGCTAGTGGAAGAGTGGACACCAAACGTGACCCCTGACGTCCAGGTCTCAGAGAGCACAGCTCTTCCTGGCTCTGGCCTTGGCATGACGCATTCACAAGCTAGCTCTGTTCTCTGGCTCAACTTGACTGAGCTCTGTTCTCTGGCTCAACTTGACTGTGCAAATGATCTACAGAGCCTAAGCAAGGTATCCAGGGCCCACAGCACTCATTGAAAACATCTTTGTAGACCAAAGAATGAAGCCAATGTACAACAATGTAATTTTCTTAGTACATGTTCCATGTGGACTTTTTAATGAGATACACACACACACACACACACACACACACACACACACACACACACACGGGGGGGGGGAGAGAGAGAGAGGATGAATTAACTTCAATGGTATCTCTGATCACTGATTCTTGTCCTCTCTGGCAACTGCACCCAGCTGCTCTGTTACTCAGTCTTGGCCTCAGAAGAGAAAAGTCAAAAGAAATGTAAAAAGAAAGCAATTTCTATCAGGCAACTTTAAAACCTTTAAACTGCTTTTATGAAACACCTTGTAAGGGGGGAGGTTTAAGCCATTTGCTCACTAATGCCTGCACGTTGTTTACAGCCCGGAGTTAACACTCTTATCCCCAGTCTAGAGCTACAGAAAGCACAGAGGAAGGGAAAGAAAATGGCACTTATTAAGCACCCACTGTGTACAGGTGCTTTGTACACATTAACTAATTTTAATTTTAATGATTTGACATGAGTGTAATTCTCCTCATTTTAAGATAATGAAAACTGAAGCCTAGAGAGCCAGAAGAACTGACCGCATTCCCACACTAATGAATGCTTGCAAGGTGTGCCTGACTCCAAAGGGCTTGTTTGCTCCACTCACTGTGCTGCCTCTTGGCTAACCACTCCCCATTATCAAGAGAAAATGAAAACTGGGAAGGAAGCACAGGTGTTCAAAGTGTGAGGCTGTCAGGCTTAATAGCTCCATGTCTGAATTGACAAACCTTAGAATGCTTAGAAAAATATATCTTAGCACTTCAATTTTCTGAAGTCAGACGCCACTTGATTTTAAGTGACAATCTAGTTATAGGAGTAATGACCCAATCACAGTTTTAGTTTCTCTGAAACCCGTTACTGAGAAGCTCGCCATACTTAATGAGCACTCGTGGCTGTTCATTTACTCCTTTGAAGTATAACTTGCCTTTAGCATGCTTTGAGGAGTGAGGAATCCGAGGCACAGAGAGGGTTAAACCCTGTTATTAATCTACACTGATGTCCCAGATCCCAAACTGATGTTCTGACCCCGAGTGTTTCTTTCCGTTTGTTGCTCCTTCATATACATGAATCGAATAGCGACAAAATAAAATACCAAAAGCACATTTTTTAAAATTGTAGAATAGGCTCTCTCACCACAGACAACATGTTTGGTGTGTAGGAAAGCATAATTCTTTGTCACAGGCCAATGTCCTGAGCACAGCTGCTAAGCAGCATCCTTAGCTAGCTCCACCTACCCAATGCCTGGACCACCCTTCTGCTGCTTGTGACAGTCAACAGTGTCTCCAGACATGCCTAGTGTTGAGAACTACAACATGCCTCAGAGAATAACATACATGCCCAGTTAAGAAACCATGCTTTAGAGCATACATGGGCTGATCAGTGGCCCCCGCTACACATGCAGCAGAGGACTGCCTTGTCTGGCCTCAGTGGGAGAGGAGGGTCTTAATCCTGTAGAAACTTAATGCCCTAGGAAAGGGAGATGCTAGCAGGGTGAGGTAGGAGTGGGTGGGTGGGTGGGGAGCACCCTCTCAGAAGCAAAAGGGAAGGAGGAGAGGGTGAAGGACCAGGAAGGGGCAACATTTGGAATGTAAATCAATAAAATAATTAATAACTTTTTTTTTTTTTTAAAAAGAATGGAATCATGTATTGGAAGATCAGAGAAAAAAAGAAACTGTTTTGCTGATGAACAATTTTCTTGACATCTTTCTCTCTAATGAAGTCAGAATAATAGAGGGTTAAGAAGGTTCAGAGTCAGCTGGGTTGTAAAGGGCACGTGAGAATTGTTTTAGGGCTTGCATGACAGGCAAATGATGTTTGGAGAAGACAGCTCAGCTCAGGGAACAGCGCAGGGAGCAGGGAGCTGCTGGGTGCTCCTCGCCGCTCTCTGTCTTCCACACTCTGCAAGCTGAGTTACCGTGCATGGAGAAGCAAAGGCTGCTCCCACGGAGCATGCTTAGTACCAAAAGAATCTAGACAGGGTGCTATGCGTGGAAACACAAACCAGGGTAAGGGTGATTGAGCCAAAGGAAACCTTGGCGAAGAATCTGCAATGTTAAATGAGGTATCCAAACACCTTTGTGCGCGCGCGCGCGCGTGTGTGTGTGTGTGTGTGTGTGTGTGTGTGTGTGTGTGTATCTGACTACTTCAAGTTACTGAGTTGCAGAGGGACCAGTGTAATCCAGCTTCAATGTCTTCTGATTCCAAATGTGATTCCTGAATTTCAAAATTCAGCTTTTGCTCAGAACAGCTCCTCTGCTGTGCTGAGCATCTCCACAACTGGTAGCTCTCAATTGAAGGTGTCTTTCCTCCCAGGGGTCCTCTGGAAAGTCTGGACATAGCCTTGGCACCTGTTAGCAGAGTAAAGTACAAATCTGTGCCCACTGTGGTGCTGCTGCTATACCTTTCAAAGTCCAGGCTGCCACCCCGCAGCAAAGAATGCTTGACTCTGACATCCACCATGTGAGTTGGAGAAGCTCTGGCCTAGGAACTCTTGTCCATCAACTTAAAAGGTTCACTAGATGTGTTTAACACATGGTACCTTGCTAACCATTGTCTCTGCCCATAGAATGCACTCTACTCAATACTAAGAAGAGGGTCCCTTAGGTGTGTAGACATCAATCCAACCTTATCTACACAATGCCTACATACCCAGACCTTGCAGATTGTTCTCATAGGTTCCTACATCTGAATGTCTACTTAATGCCAACTCTATAGCCATGTGGATTCATCCAGGGAGAATTCCAAAGTGGTTGGCTACATCATTTCTTTTTTCCCCCATGTATTTGCACAGGGTTTAAGAATAGAAGGAGCTTTGCACATATATTACTGCAAAAAAGGATTCATGTTCAGAACATTGCACATACCCTGTGGGTATAGGAGGCTTTATTTTTAAAAATAGTTTTTCTGGAAAATCTACAGCCTGGGTTAAGTTTCATGGCTTTTCAACAGATTATTTTTATTTATAGTGATTAGTTTTAAGAAAAATAAATATAGGACATTGTTTGGTGACAGTCTTAACCTACCGGCATCATGCTAATTCAGAAGGTTCATCTGGAAAATACACATACACACTCCCAAACACTGAGACTCCGTGCGTTAGAGTGAACCGTCCTCTAAGCTGTTCCGGTCTTTATCTAGATCAGCAACCACATTGCACTGAGTGTCAGACAGTAAGGCTGTGGGTCTGTTTGGTAGCACTGATTCCTGCTTATACTGCTTAGTATAAGCCATGAGTGGAACTGCAGAACTCAGCTTTGGAACGCACTTGACTCTTAGGAGACTTAGCTCAAATCGGCCACATATATTGGTTTCCCAATTTCTTCCTCTGTCTTCTCCCTGAATCACTTTTTGTGTTCTTGTTTACCTGGATCCTTTAGGAGTTCATTGCAATTTGTCATTTCTATTGGCATTTGAATTGACCTTATTGATTATTATTTTATTATGCTTTAAGCAGAGTTATTTTTTAATCTCTTAATCTATTTCATGCTAGACCTAAATTCTGTTGCATCAAATACCAGTAAGTGAAACAATATTTGTTAATATAATAATGCATTTTCACATCATTTTATGATATCCAGCTTGCATTTACAATGTTTTATAACTACTGAATAAACATGTATGTGTACAACATGCATATCTATCTTATCATGAACCCCTGTTTAAGTCTATGCTAGGGTGTTAGTCCATCCCAGACCATAATTCTTAGGCAGACCAGTACTACTGGATTTATTTTGTTGGTGAGTTTGTATATCGTGATAGTGACCTGTGACCCCCTACAAGGATGATAAACAAGTTGTTGAACCTTTCTGATCTTAGTCTTTCTAGGTTCTTTAGATGACAACCATTAAATATGACAATTTCCATCAAATGTCAGATTTATTCATGGTATATCAGAACTATTTATGAATCATATTCAGCTGTATACAGTTGGCCCTCTGTATCATCGGAGTTTTGTAGATATAATCAATTATAATTCAAAATTATTTATTACAGAATTGTTTCATGCTGAATGCACAGATCCTCTTTCTTGTCATTAACCTCTAAACAATATAGTAAATCAGCTATTTACATAGAATCTGTATTCTGTATTATCTGTCATTTAGGGATGGAGTAATGCATACAGAAGGATCTGTGCAGGCTGTGTGCTATGTTCAGCCTATGTGCCATATCCAGACTGTATGCTATGAGCAGGCTGTGTGAGACTTTAATGTCTACACATGCTGGCATTCACAGTGGGTCCCACCACTGAGGGATGACCAGGATTACACCCAAGCTGCACACTATTGTGTCTCTTTTACATGCACAGAAAGAGGAACAGAAGTTAGGAATAAAGCACATAGACACTTTAATTCCTAAGCACATCCTGGGGATAACTTTTCATTAAAGTGAACCCAGGTTCAGAGATCTTCCTACAATGAATAGACTCTTAAGCTGCTGGTTTCTTTCTCACAACACACACTCAAATTTGAACCTCTGCCTCATCACTAAAAACTGTGGGATTTGGAAATTCTTCTAATCTTATTTAATTTATGAAAAAGAATATTGAACACTTTTTCTGTTCCCTCACAAGGTCATTCTAATGATCAAATAAGAAAATGCAAAAGTTCATTATGAACAAATATTCTAAACAACTGTGAGGGATTTCTGTCATTGACGTGGATTAACCAAACTGCCATTGGATGGAATTCAGTGCTCAGTCTCCCATCTATATGGCCATACAGAGGGACATTCTCATGGGTATCTAATGACGTCTTTCTCCTTTTTTTCTTATTCACAGCTTGGAGCTGAAATGGTCTTATATTGAATGGTCCCAGACTGAATATGAAGTCTGTGAGAATGTAGGTTTATTGCCCTTGGAAGTTACCAGAAGGGGATATTCCATGGACTCAGCCTTTGTTGGTATAGAGGTAACAACTCTAAAATGAGAATCACGTTGCTGGTTAGTGCCTTTGATGATCTTCTTAGAAAAATTCAGAATGGCCAAGGACCACAAACTTCAGGGGGTCTGGTCACTATATGCCTGAGAGTCCAAGTTTACAACATCTTTGTCCCCCAGTCTTTAGTGAATTCCTAGACAATATTTAAAATCCACTGGTTTTGGTTTTGTAATCCCGCTATTTCTACACATTCTTTAGCTTTCAAGTTTGATTTCACAGAAAGAAATATCTAACTTAGTGAATCTGTCTTAAATTCCACCTTGGAAGGTATATACAGCTCCTATGGGATGCCTAAAACAGTCACCAGCTGTGAATGAAACAGGATCACTTTCTATGCCACAATGGATAAGGTAAAACAGGAGACATAGCCTGTCTTGAGATGTATCCACATCATGCAGAAGTAGAAGGGCACTTAGGGACAGTCACCTGAAGTGTAGAGTCGTCACACGGACAGGATTTGCTATCCTTTCCATAGGTTGGAAACCCATGGAAACCTGAGGCTTACAGAGTTGAAGTGGTTTTAGAAGTCATTGTAACAACCGCCCTTCAAGAAAGTGGGCTTGTAGAGCGAGTTTATCTGCTTTGATGGGGACCGAATGAGACTCTTACTTAGTCTAATGGGATGAGCCTCTGGGTGAGGTGGTGTCTCTGTTAGCATGTTGACTTAAAATTGCCTCAAAACCCCGTGGACCTAAATCTGAGCATATCCAGACTCACTGCTTATCCTTCTAGTGGATATAGGTCTCTGTCTCATGGACTTGCAGGTGTTTTATCATCAAGGTAGAAAAGTTGGCATTTCCCATAATTCCAGGGAACGTCTATGGGAAAGAAGAGACTTAACCTGGTGTGGCTTTGTTAACAATCCCCTGGTCCTTCACAGAGAGTAATATGTATTTGAGTGAAGTGTTTAGGTCTACATTACCACTCACCTTGACATGTAGAAAGGACATATATTGGACTTTAGTCTACATAAAAAGTTGTATGATCCTGACAGCTAAATGTGCAGGCCTTCAAGTATAGTGCCTGAGGCTTTGGGGACTGCTTGATATAAGGTATATATAAACCTGCCATCTTACATACTATCTTATGGGCTACTTGACTGAGAAGAGAAAGAAGGCATATGTTGTCCCATGCTGTTTGCCCTCATTGAATTGTGTCCCTTCACTTGATCTGTCTTTCCAAACACCTTGCCTCAGACATGCTTTACCCACCTAGGATTCTGTAAACACGGTGGAGGTAAACACGAGGTAATTGCATATGTGAGAACCATGCAGACAAATGTAACTTCCAGCATATGGTGGATGCAGGTGTACAATGGGCTGCCTTTCCCCAGCAAAAGCTGGTTCAGGGGGAGCCTTGGCACTGAACACTGAAGACAAAGAGCAAATGGAAGCCTAAGAGGTAATCCCTTCTTCAGCAAGATGCTTCTAGACAGAATCGTTAACCTATTAGCATCTTGGCTGGAGATAGAGACAATGTCTGAGACTGCAGGAATGGATGGGTGTTTCACAGCTTCAAGTTGCACCCTCCGTTCCTTTCACCATCTTGACCATCTTCAACATCTTAACTATATGCAAAATTAACAACTACCTAGGGACTCACTCACTGGCCCTTTACAAGCTCACCACAGACTTTTTTCTTTAGCAGACATGTAGGCTCTCCTTGGGCATCTAAGACCATGACTTTGGATGCCTCTTTGGATTTTAGACCTGGATCAGGGATCCAATGGAGCAGTCGGTAATTGAGTTAGACCAGAGTAATTTTTCCTCTGTACAGCTTTCATAACAAGGACTGTAGAACTGTGGGTCCTGGGTGTGGATTTCCTGCGTATAGCTGCTTACCAGACCAGTCATCCCCACAAAGCTGGTGCATGGGTCCATCAAGACAGGGAAACAATGCTCGGGACTTGTTTGGTTAGTCTGGCCTGAGGGATCTCTGTGCCCTGAAGCTTGCAGGGGCCCTCAGAGCTGGCTGACAGTGCATAAGCTCTGGGCTTCCTGGGTTTCCTTCTCCTTTCCTCTCTTCCTTCTCTTTTATGACCAAGGGAGGAGATGGAATAAAATGGCGCTCATAACAAAGAGAACAATAAGGCTGTAAACTTTATTCTATGTATTCCAATAACTGGATACTTTTAAAAGGAGAAACGATCAGCTAACTTCAGGGGAAAAAAGCATACTGCAGAGCCAAAATGGTTTATTATAATTTAAAAAAAATCTTACCTAGCATTAAAAACAGATTTGAGACCATGAATTTAGTCTGGTATGGGGGTCGGGAGAGTAAACGTTTCTCTAGTGTAGAATATTTACTTTTATTTTAAAATGACTTTTTCTTTCCTACTAAGGTTAACCAAGTGTCAGCTATAGCTGGAAAAGATTTTACTGTCACTCCATCCAAACTGCTTCAATTTGACCCAGGTACGTTTTGTGTTTATGGTTTATTTCATGTTCCGTAAGCAATCTGGAGACTGCTAAGAACACAGGATATTATGCAATCTCAGCCAACTAGAGAATCATCAGGGAGCTGTACCACTCTTTTCCCAACAGACAAGTTTGACCTGAAGTTCTGCTCTTATATATAGTCTTATTACAAGTGAATATTTATTTAAACGGAGGAAAAAAGATCATAGCAAATGATAAACATAAAAATATCAATGTAATATTCAAAACAATCCAGAAAGATAAAGTAATCTAAACATGATTATAATATAATGTTAATTTAATTATCCACATATTTTGGTAGGAATTTTTCAAATGTTATGATTCTACAGATTCCTTAAAGGAAGGAATGATGGATTTCTAAATGATTTCTTAAAGGAAGGGTTTCTAAATGATTTCTTTTGAAATAAGCTGTCATAATAGGCTTCCAGGGCAAATAATTGTTTCATTGAATAGTACTTACTTTGATTTAAATCTGTGGAAAATTTTGCTAAGTACCAAAAAGTAAAATATAAAAGTGTTTTCTTCTCCTGAAGTTGTTCTGCTGTATGCAACATGTAGACATGAAAATATTTGCCAACAGAACTTTGGAACCCAAAGTGAAAGCCATTGTTCTGGGTTAAGAAAATGCTGGAAGACTTCCTAGGGGAGGCAGCATTCTAGTGGGGAGGAGGAGGGGGAGCGAGAGGAGGAGGGCTAAAGCACTACTTACTTCTAGGGAAGTCTGCCTTAAAGCCAGGAGTCTGGACACAGCCCTTCAAGGCTTCCCTGTGGGTGGGTTTAACTGCCTCCTTGTTCTTTGTGGCTCTCCTTCCTTCCCTATGGTCTGTGATGGTCTGTAATGGACTGGGATCACTCACCTAAGAACAAATGGAAAAATGCTGGAGAAGGTGGCCAGGGGTTGCAACTTTGTACTGCAGAGAAGTTCTGAACCCTGACGACATTCTGCCCAGTGTAAGCTCATGACTGAATATCATCACCATCCCCAAACTTATGATCTTAGTATTGGGCAGGAATGTCTTTGTGCCGTTCACAAGAAGCATACCATATGAAGATTATATTGTTTTTCTATAACAGAGTGTCACAAACTGGGTAGTTTTAAACATAGACATTGCCTTGCAGTTTCAGAGTTTCAGAGGCTGTGAAGGAGAATCTCTCCTGTCTCTTTCTTTTGTGCCATTTGATGTTTGCTGGCTATCTTTGATGGTCCTGGCTCTGACTCTCTCTCCCTAGTCCTTGTCTTCACCTTCACATGATGCTCTCCCAATGGATAGATTCTCCCTCATCATAAGGACCCAAACGATCTTAATGGAACGAGCTACCCTGTTCCATTATGATGTCATGCTAACTCTTGACCATGCCATCACCCCATTTATAAATAAGGTCACATTGTGAGGTCCTGGCAGTTAGGAAGACCTCACAATATAAGCAGTGGAGGATACAATTCAGCCTATAACAATGAGCCTTAAATTTGACATGCAACAGCTCAGATATGCTTGTAAGCCTCCTCCCTGCGTCATTCAGCTTTGGAACGTGGATGCGTGGTTTTCTAGGCTGGCCACTTTATGTATTCAGTGTTTATCCTCAGGCTTCTGCAGGTTCCTTCATCCTCTGTTCTTCCATGAAAGGGCTGATGTTCGTTTTGTTCTCGTGTTTTAAAGGACTTGTTTGAAAGTCAATCATTTTTGCCATATGTCCTTTTTATTACCCATGGCTGTTTGTTGCAAGTTAGGTTTTCACCAGCTCACCAGGCGTTCTGTTTGGCTTTGGAGGAGCTAGTATGTATCCCACTAGGGGAGACTCAGAAATTTATCTGTTGGAGATTCCATTGCATAAGATAAATGCCCATTTGTCTAGAAGAGTTTACATGCTGTTTTGATAGCTACTAATGACTTCTGGAGGTTCCAAATGGTCTCGTGATTTTAAGGATTGTTTATACATTGAGAAATAATGTAAGCATATTTTATACATTTTTTAAAAGGCACACACTTGGCTGCCCATGATTTTGGAATTTATTAAGCCAGAAATAATTTTGTATTATGAAGCCTTACTTTAGAGAATTAAAAAAAAAATCCCCTACATCCACAGATCCTATAAATATTTATATACTTTCATATTGTAAATCCTTGCCTCTTTTAGATGCCCCCAGCTCCACCCTATCACTTTTGCTGGTAGAAATCTATTCATTTCTCCGAACTATCAGCTTCCCCGGTACCAGAGAAGCAGAACGGATCACCCAGTACAAGAGCTCTTACTGGGGAGGGATGAAGGCTTGCCCGTAGCATTTACCAACCTTTGCAAACAGGAATCCTGAGAAGGCATTCAGCTGCTGTGACCTGAAGTGCTTCAGTGCCTGAGCAAATACTCTAAGGAAAACGAGTGCTTCCCTTTAGAATGTGTCTCTGAAAGATCTGATGCATTCTTAATCAAATAGTCATCATTCTGAAAAGTCAAAATGTTTTCCAAAGGAACAGTTCTCTAATTTGGCATTTACTGAAAAATATTGAGAAAATGTCTCTCAACAGAGAAATCTGCTTTGTAGGAAAATATCCAGGAACTCCTTCTCTCTATAAGATGGGCGTGTTTTTATGACAGGACGTCTCTACTGTACTCCAGCACCTTTTGTTTTCTGGAAACAGGGAGAAGAGCAGTTCAAGCCTCCTGGAAACCCAGATCTATCTCAGGGAGTTAAGGGGCACTTTGCACCTGGAAAGTGGAGGAGCAGGGACCCAACAACAGCAATGAAAATCCCATTCACGATCTCGTTAACCTGAGATGGTGACCCCACACCTGGGAGACTTGAAACCAAGTTGAAATGTAGGTCAGCAAATCAGAAGCTCTTGAAAGAACTCAGAGTAGATCTCTTTCAACTATTTGGTTTTGTTCCATAAGATCCAGCAACAGCTTTAAAGGCCTTTTGTTTTGTTTGTTTGTTTGTTTGTTTAAAAGTGATGCCATTATTTTTCTGAAATAAATTTCAAATTGGAGGACAACTGTTTGAGACGTGGAAATATGTTTCTGTATATTGGATTTTTACGCTTGATCTTAGCCGAAAGGCTGAGAAGCGATGTATATTAGATTTTTATTTAAATTGCACTTAACCTTATGATGCTTGGTGATCAGAACAGATCTCTAAATATTAACGATCTCAGCCAACTCCTCCATTGCCTGTCTCATTTATTTCCACAGCTTCCTCTAATGTCCCAGTCTCTGGGCACCCAACCTTCACACAGACACTCTCAAATTCAGTTTGCTAAAGCGTTCACTTTCAGAATGTCAGTGATATCTTCCCCCATTAACAGTTGTCTAAAGCCCGAATCTGGCCACTTGGTGACCAGGATTCTCTGCAGCATAGCTACAGAATCTACCTGAGACCTGTGGCCTCTTTTCCCCAGATGCAACTTCCCTATTCAGAGGATCTATTTACCACTCCCCTGACCCAAACCTCAACGTTGCTAACTTCTTTAGATTGCTTCTCATTTCTCCCTTCCAGATCAGTGTATGTGGATCCGACAACCATCTACTGCACACACTGCATTCTGTATATTTTGTCAGCTAATCACACATAGCTTTTAATAGTTACTAGGCTTTCTAGTAACTATTCCTATAACTATTATAGGAAGAAGAGCTACAGAATCCCTGGGTTCCATATCCACCTAGTCAACCAAGCACAAATCAAAAAATAATCAGAAAAGCCATTGTGTCTGTACTGACTGTGAATCCTTTGGTTTTCTTGTCATTACTTGGGACAAGGTACAAGATTCCCAAAGTGTTCACTACATTGATATTATAAACAATCCAGAGATGGTCTAAAGTTTTTCAGGAAGATTGCATAGGGCATATGTACAAGGGACTTAAGCAACTGCTGCAGATGTTTCCATTCAGTGGAAGTCCTGGGACTAATCCTCCTGGGTACCCAAAGACAATTTGTCTTGTCTCCTCCAAAAAGTTTCAAAGTCCTTTAGGTCAGAGCTTGGCTTGTGCTGCATGTCTGGTGTTCTCTATAGCTTCTAATGCAAAGGTAAGAACTTAGAGATAAAACATACATGTTGGTGGACCTACTCATCCATCTGTGAGATGGGAATTAAGTAATATTTTATATTAGATAGTTCAACTTCTGATTTTGCAAAGATTGTAAAAAGAGATAATCTGAGACCGCAGAAGATTCTGGAAGCTTCATAAATTGGGCACCAGCTTGGTTTTTTGCCAAAATTATTGCAGATGCCCTCATTTTCCCTCCAACGGCAGCCCAGTTTAGAAGTGGGCAATTTCAACTTTCCACTGAATGCGGCAGGGGTCCATGGTATGCCAATTCAGCTATAAAATCGGTATGAGACATACTTTCAAGACGGGGACTGTCATGTAGATGACAGAGTAACAGACATGTCAGTATGCAAGCAAAATGTCAGTTTTCAGAAGAGAAGGCTGGGAAAGAGTGTTTAGCCACAGTATAGAGAAAGACTTGTGGATATGGAAGCACCCACAGACAGGCGAGGCAGGACAGACTTCCACACTTTGCCCTAAAGTCACTGCCCTTTGTCCCCTATCTTAGCCTCTCACTCCACCAAACAGCCTTCAGCTTGCTTACCTCTGCCTTCACCTTCCCTTCTAAGTCAATCCAGGAAGATGGACTACAGTTCCCATCATAGAAACTGCTGAGGATTGGGGAAGTTTCAGAAGTGTCTTCCAGCCTGAGTATTTGTGTCTCCAACTTGGATTTACCTTCCATCCTCATGGGACAGATTGGCTGGGATTTCTTAAGGAATGAAAACTTGTGTTAAGTTCAGAAGAGTATGTGGAATAAACTTGTTTGTACATGATAGAAACAAAGAGGGGAAATGGAGGCTAGACCAGTCTTGTACAATCCCCAGCCCGTACATTCTCTCTAGGAGAGTGTCCAACTGCTGAACATTGCATCATCAGAAAAATCAGCCATGGGCTAGAAGATTTGGGGGTGTGGGGGGTGGATAGCAGCCGATGCAGGCAGCAGTTGAAGTAAATGAATCACTTCAAGGACTCTGTGAGGTGCCTGAAGTACCATCCAATAATCACTTCTGTCTGTTGCACCATCTTAACATTTTTGCAACTATTAAGATTTTCAGATTTGTAGTAACTATTTATTCTTAGGCACAGAGGGGATAGGGTTGGGAGAAAAATTATGTCTGGGATTCTGTCTACTAAGCTTTTTTCCTCCCCCTGTGTAATGCAGTCTCCTTTTTGTTACAGTGTTTGCATTGAAGGCTGGTCATCATTGTCCAGGAACAAACGCAGTCTTTTTATATTATTTGGGAGAACAGCAGGGCCTCAGTGAGTTGGTGGCAGTACAATAGCTCACTCGGGCTACTGCAGTCTAGCTGTAGACATGTTAATTAATATATTTCTCTGACACCTAGGTGATTGAAATAGCAATTAAAGAGTAATTAAAATGTTTACTTCTTGTAGGAATGTCAACTAAGATGTGGAATATAGCAATTACCTATGACGGATTAGAGGAAGATGATGAGGTCTTTGAAGTAATTCTGAACTCCCCTGTGAATGCGGTTCTTGGCACACAGACAAAAGCAGCAGTGAAAATTTTGGACTCAAAAGGAGGTATTCTTTTGATCCTCGTCTTGAAATCAGGAGCGGTCCTGGCGCCATGGCTGCTGGCTTGCAGCAGCCAACATGCTTGATAACACCTTCAAATCAAAATGCGTAATTTCTTGTCAAGAAAGCCGCCTCCACCATGACTCCCGTTTCTTTATTCTGGTTTGTGCTTCATGTGGTTTTTCCTCCCGCTAAGAGCAATGGCTGCAGCAAAGCAACAAGTCAGTGCCCTGGTTGCTTTTTTCTAACCATTTGTTGTTCTCACTAAGGGGGAAACAATGTTGGTGAGAATCTGTGGACAATTATTTTCCCCCTGAGTTTGCAGGGCTGTAATTATCTTCCTCTGTTAAGGAGAGCTCTCAGTGCCTAAAACAGGAGCCCCCACTGTAGTGTGACCAGGAAAATTCTAAGAAGGAAAGGAATTGGGGGAAAATAGAAGTGAAGATGCAGCTGGCTAGGGATCCGGGGGCAGCTGGAGAATACTAATGAATGACTTGGTGAGGCCCAGCCAAACGGTTCTGGGAAGAGCCTGCTAGAGAGCAGCCTACAGATAAAATGAAAAGCAAAGTCTGTGGCGATCTGAGGGCTTGTTCTGCCAAAGTCCTTCTGTTTCTGGTTCCTTATCTATGTGACACTTTACGTGTCCAGCGTGACACTCCATTTCAGGCTCTTCTTTTTATGCTTGTCATACTCGTGACCTGCATTTTTCCTTTACCTGTAATCTAGTGTCCCCCTCGGTCACCTTATAATAAAGGTGGGTGCTGTCACCTTTGCTCTGTCCACCCTTATTTCCATGATTTCTCTCATCTCCTCTTTCTCCATACCACGTGTGCTTCTCTGCCAGCAGAAATGTCTACTCACATTTAAGTGTGGGAAATAGACACATACAAAAATGCCCTGGGCTGGGAACGTAGCTCAGTGGCAGAGTGCTTGCTTAGCCTATGCTTGAATCTCTGTTCTGCTCAAAATAAAACAAATACCCAGACAGGCTCTTCCGGCAGGTCATTTTTGTTTTCTTGTTAGTTGAGGTTTGTAATTGTGCTTTAATTTTTAATTCCTTTTTACTTATGGTGTGGCGGGGATGTCAGATGACAACCTGTGGGAATCTGTTCTCTCCTATTGTGTGGGTTCCCGGGATCAGACTCCGCAGTCAGGCTTGATGGTAAGCATCCTCACCTGCTGAGCCGTTTCACTGGCCTCGGTTGTTTGTATTTGGTGGGTTGTGTTTTCTGTGCCTCCCCAGAAATATTGATTGTTGAGGTTTCTAGAGAAACTCTTAAGATTGACTAAGGTTTTGTCCCTTTATAGTTGATTGCAAATTTTTTAAAGCTGCTGCTTGATCACGTGCTATCCTTAAACAATTCCAGTTTGTACATCTAAAGGACTGGAGGAAAACCGAATCCTTTCAAAGTGTTGGGAGCGAGCAGGGGTGGCACTTGATCAGTGAATAAACCTTCGATGTTAATGTGGATCACAGGAGGGAAGTGAGCTGGTTTCCTAAGTGTCTGGAATGATTATCAAACCATGACGATGATTTTCATCGATGATTTGTGGGACGGATTTCATGACTTTATAATCACCCCATCCATGTGCAGAAGGATACTGCTTTCCCAGGTGGAAACTGATGAACGGAGAGGGAGTTTCTGGCAAATGGGAAAAAGGCAACATCTGGTGGGAAATTCATCCGTCTAGGTTTAATGACAAGCTGTTCCAGGAACTGTGTCAATGCCATCACTTATGTGTTTGTGTAGTATACTGATCGCCTGCCATCTTGCATGCCTCCAGGACGGTGCCATCCTTCAAATTCCTTCAACCAAAGCAAGCACAGCACGAGGGGGAAGGGCCGTTGGCATCCGCTGCCCTCGGGGTCATCGTCACTCACCACTTCAGGTTCTCCTCATTTGGAAAGAAGGCCTCCTCCATCTTTCACCAAAGGAAATGCTCTTCAGGGTTTTGATCTCACAGACCCCTCTCAAAGGAAGATGACGACCCAGGGAAACGGCAAATCAGTAAGGGTGGAGATGGAGTGAATGTGTGGGGATTCCTAATAAGTGTCTGAGACAGTGCAGAACTGTTTGGATTCTCATAGTGAGTTCTTTGTGGAGTCATGCAGTGCCTTTTATGTGCAAATGTCATTATGCTGACCCACTCCACTAACTGTGCCAATTGAAGTAGTAGGTACTTTCATTCAGCCATGTGAATCCCGCTTTGGTTCCTTTTATGACCAAGATAGGGAACAATCAGCAGTCCTAGAACAGAAGCACATTTAAGTGACCCCCTTGGGTGAGGAAACTACACACAAGGCACACTCTCATATGAGCGTGCATGCATGTGTGTACATGTGTGTATGTTTGTGTTTTCCTCAAATCTTTCTCTGCTACAGACACACTGAAAACTAAAGCCACCTCTTCTGTCTAGCCAGCTAGTACAGTGGATTCAGAAATCAGCATAACAGTGAGATGTGGTTAGACATGGTGGTTTAAAAAATTCTATTGAACCTGGCATGAAAAAAAATCTCATGAAATATTCTTTTAAGTTTTCAATTATCTCAAAACCTTACTAAAATATACTGCTAATTGCTTTTTAAGTCAGTGTTGCACACATACTGTCTTTTGTTGCTTTTAGGTTCTCCCATCCTCTGTTTGTAGAAACGGAACAGACACCATCTACAATGTAAGCATGGAGATTTGCTAAATGTCTTAAGTTCATCGATGTCTCCATGGTAGTGATATTATATTTTTCTGTCTATTTATACGAAGTTTTTTTTTTCTGAAAAAGTTTTTTTTTAGAAGATTGGGTGCTTAAGAAAAATCCTTTTGTCTCTTTGCTTTGGTACTATCTTTGAAATGTTCATTATTATTATTATTATTATTATTATTATTATTATTATTAATTATTAGGTTTGGTGGTTCTCTCAGTGCTTATTTTTTCTCATTGCTTTTGTTTGTTGCTTTCCTCAAGTATCATGGTATAGTTTCCTTGAAACTAGAGGGCAACAGAATCTCAGCTCACAACCGGAAGGCTAAAATATCCATCATTAGTCAGCCACAGAGGACAATCAAGGTGGCAGAGCTGCCTCTAACTGATAAGGTGGAATCCACAACTGACTCGCACTTTCTCAGTCAGGTACGGAAATCTTCTTTCCTTCCTGTTTGCCTTCCAGCAAGCTGTTCTCTGGGCCATAAACACACTTCGTTCACCCCAAGTTTGGGGATAGTTTACTTGACACAGATGCTGCCCTGAAGATGAAGGCCCAAGGGAGGAAACTGCTATCAACTTAGAGAAATCACTTCTAATCTGCCACTTTTGCCTACAGGGTCTGCGCCCCTTGTTTCCAAAGAACTGTTCTGTGGAATTAAAGGGACTCTTTCATTTTGAAGAAAGCACCCACAGATTGTATCATTGTGATGGGATCTCCTGGAAAGTCTGGAGCCCCCAAACCAAGGTGGGACATTGGTTGTAGCTAAGCACCTTTAGTGGCAATATGCCATTTGATGAGCTTACAGAGTGATTCAACATATGATTCTCAACTCATGTATATCTTTTCTTATTATACCTGGAAAGCCACGAGGGAAAAATGATACAAAGTGACTTTTTTAAGATCCAAAATATAAAGCCAGGCAGTGTGGTGCCTGCTTTGAATTCCAGCAGAGACAGGTGGATCTCTGAGTTTGAAGTCAGCCTGGTCTATAGAGTGAATTCCAGGATAGCCAGAGAAACACAGAGAAATCCTGTCTTGGGGGAAAAACAAACAACAACAATAATAAGATCTAAAATATAGTATTAGATCAGTCCATTTTGTTTAATTATCAGAATGTCAGTGGTATAAAATTTAACCATCTCTGACTGAGGTGGTCCTTTCAGTGGCAAGTCATTTATCTCTTAAGATGGGAAATTACAGCTAGGACTGTCTCTGCTCTGCTGAAGGCTCACAGGCTTCTACTATGAGGCCAACTTCAGATTATCACGTCCCTTCAGGTGTGAACATGCACAACTGTTTTACAGGGGCCGGAGGACAGATCCTGCCCAGTTGGATGGCTTCTTCATTCGGGCTACTGTCACATCTTGATCACAAGGCAGAAAGGCACCTGGACCATGGCTACCCAAGCTTGCAGAAACCAGTAAGGGACCCTACATCACACGTGCCTGCTGTTTTCCTTATTTTCACATGGAACTGTAGGCCTGCATAAGTCATTGACTAAGTATTAAATGTCTAATGTCTATCCAGCGTTGTCTAAGGAGCCTAAGGGGAGTTTGCAGTTTGGAGTGGCTTTGTGGCTGGCTGTGATACTTCGGTCTGCTAAGGCGTTTTCTGTTATGGCTGTGATGGTGCCACAGTCTTTTCTGTTTCCTTTTATCTCCATCTTTTAAGGAGAAAGTCAAAGAACTTTCCTGAGTCAGCAGCACTGTGGGTTCTGATATTTTCTCATCTCTCTTTGTTCCCCCTTCAAATGACAGACATCCATGCCCATCGATTTTAAAGTATCTGGTAATGAAAGGCCTTGGCATCCAGCCTCTGGCAGTGTAGGAAGCAGTGATGCCCATAAAGCCAGGCAAGTAGGACAAAGGCTCATTGGGTAACATTCAATACAAGATGACTTGTGGTCAGATAATGACAATAAAATTCATCTGATCCAGAAGGAATTTAAAAATGCATATGTAGCGATCCTTGACCAACCTTTTTATTTGATAATCTGGATATTATCCAAACAATGCAATTACACTAATATGCATTCTTGTTGAAATTGAGACTACAGTAATTTCTAGTTAATATTGATCATATCGTATACTTTATCAAATTTAAAAGGGTGTGCTCATCAAAAGATACCATTAAGAAAATGAAAAGGGAAACCACATTCAGACAAAGCTGTTGTTACATCACATATCTGATAAAGCTCTAGAATAGGAGATAAAGCTCCTATAAATTAAGAACAAAAATATAACTGAAATAAGAGCAAATAAAGGTGACAAGCTGGAAAAGCCCGAGGACCGGAAAAAGGTGGAGAGAGCCAACTGCACAAACTTGTCCTCTGGCCTTTACATGCATGAAGTAGCATGTGTGTGTCGGTGCACACAGAGCATCTATACAACTGCAGCTACATTTTAAGTGACTTAGCAACTTCACAGGAAAAAGAAACAATAGGTTCCTAAGTAACTAAAAAGATCATCAATGTCATTAGAGACAAGGCAAGCGAAAATGAAAGCAATTTGTACATATAAATGATTAAAAATCATAAAATTACAAGACCAGTGTTCACAAAGGTATAGAGCAAAGATAATTCTCCTAGAGTGTTCTACATGGAACCATACAATGGGGTGTCTACTTTGTGGGATTTTCTGACAGTTTTTAATAAAGTTATGTGCTCTGTAACTTAGTTATTCTACACCTAGCTACTTCACCAAGGGATTAAAACATGTACTAGAAAATACAAACAAAATTTATAAGTTTATTAGTAATAAATGATAATAATGAGGGTAATTTTTGTTATTGGTTTTATAAAAGTGCTGGCTATTTTCTCTATCATTGAGATAATATATATATATATATATATATATATATATATATATATATATATATATACCTCTGAAACCTCCAACAATGTGGATAGATATGGATAAATAACATATAGAAAGAATACACCTTTACACAAGAGAATACACTTCATGTGATTCCATGTATATGTGTAGGAGAATCTAGTCTGTGCTGCTTCAGTAATAAAGGGTTTCACCACAGATTATTAGAGGCCCTTCCACAAGGACCCCAAGAATTGTCCTTGTGGAAGGGATAGAAAGGGTCTTTGTCTTCTTCTGCATAGTTATTATGTAGCTATAATACCTTTGTCAAAATCCATCAAATTAAATATTTAATCATCTCTGCATTATTTGTAAACTTACCTACTTGGTTTTTTGTTTTGTTTCATTTTTTGAGGCAAAGTCTCACTGTGTTGCCCAGGCTAGCCTCTATATCATGGGCTCAACTCTCCTGACTCAGCCTCCTACCACACCCAGATTTTCGTATAGACTTTTTTTTTTTTTTTTTTTTTAAGGATAGTAAAGTATTTAAAACCGAGGAAGATTAACCACATTTTTTTGGTCACTGGTTTGTTTTATATTTTTAACTGTAAATAGAGTGATGACAGAGGTTAATCAGTACTTTGGGGGGGGATTGTTGGTAAGTTGGTAATGTCATTATAAATCCAGACATTTAGAACTTTTAAAATTAATATTGTTTAACTTTATACGTTGCCACAGTGCTGCATGCTGGAGAACAAATGAGACACTCTTTTACTGAAACAACCAGATAGCCTACATCTACTTGAAGTTCATCTAGGGCAGTGCTTCTCAACCTTACTAATGTTCTGAACCCTTAACACAGTTCCTCATGTTATGAGGACCCCAACCAGAAAATGATTTTTGTTGCTGCTTCACAACTCTACCGTTGCTACAATTATGAATCATACTGTAAATATCTGATCTGTAGATGTTCTTAGGCCACCCCTAAGAAAGGATCGTTTGATCCCCAAAGGGGTTGCAACCCACCGGTTGAGAACCATTGAGCATGGCAGGCTAGGACAGTGAAAGTTTTCTCGCCTTTTGCCCCTTGAGAGATCTGGGGTATTAACTCGAAAGCTGTCTGAGCTAGCCAGGAGAAAGATGCTTCATAAAGGAGAAGATTATTACTGGCAAAAGGAAGGCAGTGGACGTACCCAGCAGTGGTGGTTGTCAGGGTCAAGTGTGGGGATTTCTCAGTAAAATGTGGACAAATAGAACAGAACTTTCCAACTTCAAATTTGGAAGCAGCTTTATTAGTTCATCTTCCGTTTAACTGTGGCTCTCAGTGGTCACTTAGAGCCTGACCAGTGACATCGGTCACTCCCTTCCGGCGATTCCCAAAGGATGCTTAAGTCTGCAGTAAATCAGTAAGCTTTCAGTAAAGAAAATTAGTTTATTGTGTGTGGGGGGGGGTGGGGGTGGGGTAAGGGTGGGGGCTGTTTAGGTTTGGCTCTGGAGGCTAGAGGTCAGGTTAGGGTTCTTCCTCAGTCACTATCTTAGATTTTTTAAATTATTTTTAAAAATATGGTCTATCTCTGAACCCTAAGGTCACCGATTCAGACTTGCTGGCCAATGAATGCCACTCACTTCCTATCTATCTTCCTCACTCTATCTTCCTAGCACTGGGATTAGAAGCATGCTCCACTGTGCCCAGCTTGTTGATTCTGGGAATCCAAACTCAGGTCCCTGTGCTTGTATATCCATCACTTTATGGATTGTGCTTCTCCCAAACACTCACAATTACCTTTTCTTTTTTGAACACTTGTTTATTCATTTTTGTTGTGTTGGAGAGGAAACCCAGAGCTTGATAAATTATGGCCACGCACTCTTCTACTATTACTGAGCTATACCCCAGACTTTCCTTCATTGTTAATACACTGAGAAAATGAGGGAGTCGTGCACTGGGAATTGTCTCTGCATCCATACAAAGATCTTGGTGAAAGGTAGCCAGGTGTCTTTTTATTCCAATGTCTGTTTCTATTCTTGATTCTGAAATCCTGATCTTCTAATTTCTTAGCGTTATAAATCCTTGTTATAAAATCCTGCCCATTTAGACTAACCCTGCTGATGCCTTCCTGTTGATAATCCTGTCAGTCTTCCAATACTTTTAATTTTTTTTTTTATTGTATTGATACATTTTATTACACCTGACTTTTAATGGTTGGTAGCCTTCTAGTTATGGAGAGTTCCTTCATAGTTCTATTAATACTGTCTGGTTTACTCATGATCATCATAAACACAAGGCTGAAATTAAAGGCCTGACTCCTTCCTCATGCATTTAACCTAAGACTTTGTCTGCAATTTGGGTTAAGTGCCATCACCCTGACCTAGCTAGCCTGACCCAGTTCTGTGCTGCCTCACCAGTGACACCTTACTTGCATATTATACTTTGTCGTTTATAGAATTCTGTCACAATCCATCACTTCTGTGAGGGAAGCCAGTGTCAATATCCACAATTTACAGATTGTAAGACAGGTCTAAGGAAGCAAAATCAGTTGCTCATTGTCATCTAAGCAAAGAAAGAGAAAGGGCTTTTCCAGTACACTTCCCACAGAGCTCAAAGCGTAGATTTCTCACTACATATGCACCGATAAGTGTGGCTATTTTAAATTTGTGTTAGGCAAATCTATCACAAGCCTTCAAAATCACGTATTTTAAAAGTCTTCTATCACTCTCACAGCAAAGAAATAACAATTTAAAATTGAATGTGGCTAACCCTTTCAGGGAAAACCAAAAGTGTAGTCAGGTTTTGACTTTATAGATTCTGGAATAAAGGGAGTCTAGACTAGACCACACCTTTAAACACCGTTCTTTAGTATTGGTCTCATAACCGAATATCTAACTAATTCCCTATTCATTAGGGAATAGACCCCATAGCTCAATGCATTTGTCTTTCATGGCAAGGTGTGTTTTACATTGGTCATGTCATAGGCTTTCAGATCATTTCTTTCCCACATCTCTTTCTCACAAAGCTCCATTAAGAATGTAGATGTTTTTAAATTTAAAAGTCTAGATTTAGCACTTACTAGGTTCATATCTTACTATAAGTCCAATTAAGAGTTCCTCTGACCATTAATATGAGTTTCTAGCAATTTATCTGTTGACTACATATAGCAGAATGTGATTGACTTTTGGAAATACTCTAAATGGAAGATTTTTGTCCTGAAAAATGTTCATCCTCCCTGGTGCTTCAAAGGAGCACATCAGTGGGCACAGCTCTCAGATCAAACGTGATCGAAGCTCTAAAACCACTGTTGCTCAAATCATTTGCAAGTTATTTAGTACACTTTTCCTCTGGGAATTTGTTTTAGGAATGTACTTTAAGAAAGCAACTAACCAGCAATAAAACAAACTCAAGCTGAACATTATTTACCTTATTAACTGGGAAACTAAACAGCTTAACAAACACCCTCTTTGATGATATTGTAGGATGTGTAAGGTCATGTGACATGTCAGGCATCACTAGAAACATTCATTTTAGTTGACATATTAAATATTTTATTTGACTGCATTTGCATGGTTCCTGAGCATGCATCTGCTTTCAGAAGGTCGAGGAGAATGACTAAAGATGTACGCACTGGTGGAAGTTACTTTTTAAAAGTCCACTGGGAGATTTAAACAAATTATATGATTCCAGGAGGAACATTTGGGGGTAGTAAGGCTCCTCTCCAGCACAACTTGTCTCTGAATCCAAACGACTGCTCTGCCATTCAGCATGCTTCAGACATGCCCGGGTCTCCTGCTTCCATCACCCAGTACTTTCTGGATCATTTTTATCCTGTTCACCAGGCTTGTTGGCTGGAAAACAGGTATTTCTCTGGGGACTGTCAATCCTCTTCGTGAAGTTAACTTGAAGCTCTGCTTTATCACTCGTGTGTTAGTAGGTGGCTGTTGATTCCACGCTTAGCATTAGTCACATACAGGCTGTGTTTTGGTTGGGCTTGAGGGACTGTTATTTTATACTGTGCTGTCTCCTTGAGTCCCCCACGGTATGCGCCTGATTTTTTTTATTTCCGGAGGGTCGTTTACAATGCCCGCGTTTCAATGAGAACTGTAAATTGTAGGTTATCCCTTGTCCCTAATCAGATTACTCACTCAGCGCAATCGTCTCTCCCATCTCTGTGCCTCTCCATTGGTGTTTTATTATTTTTCTAACCCAAAGGAGCCAGACTGCTAGATTAGGCATTTCTTGAATTTACATATTGTAATCTCATCTGCTCATTTCCTAAGGCCGTCATTGTACATTTGGTAATTCTATTATTATAGATCACTATCTATGATGCCATTTCCCCTGTCCCACAGGAGTGTCTGGAACCCCTGCTGGCCTATCCTTAAAGAGCTGCCCTGAAATGTCAGTACTTATGCAAAATCTTTTGAAGAAATAGATGTTTGTTTTTATAGCCAGAAAAAGTAAAGCTTCTGTCCCTGATCCCGGGAAAGCCTTCACATTTTAGAGTTTTTGAAGGTTTTTTTTTAATTTGTGTGCATTGCCTATAGATTTCAATTTCATATCTATAAATATGCATGCTATACAGATAGTATCTACCATATTTTATAAGTCTTTGAGGAAAATGAGCAGGATTTTTTTTTTTACTTAAAACCATCACACACATGCCAAAACATTTGTTTTGTGAATTATTGCTTTGATATTTTTACCTAGGTAAGTAATTCTGCCTGGCAATTATTTATTTATTTATTTATTCATTTATTCATTTATTTATTATTTTGGTGTGGGGTAGTTATTGCTTTTTGTAGAGTTAAACAGAAAACTAGAACTGTATGTAAGCAGTTAAAATACATTTTACAAAGCCCGTTTTAAAGATAGTTTCAAAAACTTTCAAGCAGGAGAGAGGCTAAGCATCCTGGAATGAACTCTGACGGCGGCGGTGAGGCTGTTGGTGATAAGTTAGAGAATTACGAGGGAAGGCACAGAGGGAATAGGGATGAAATGGGCCCTGCCTCTCCCATTCTTAGCCCAGCACTCCACAGGGATGGGATAGCCCAAGCCATTTAATACAAGTCGAGTATTATGGGTCCCAAGTCCAGAGCACGCAGGGTGCCCACACTGGATAGGAGATGTCTCTTGTAGCTGGTGTGACTGTCAGACATGAGCCAGCAGTAAATAATGGGTTCAAAACCAAGTCATGGAGCCCAAATCCAGCATCTTGAAGCTCTCCAGCATGCTTACAGATCTCAGGAGGCCTATACAGCACTGTTCAGTTATGTAGAGAACACAGAAATCCTGTGTTACTGGAGGGAAAAGCATTAAGAAACAAGTTATAGTTACCATAGATAATAGGTCAGAGAAATATATCTGGATTTTGGGAAGACATAAGCAAAATGAATAAAGTTTAGCTCAGCAATGGTTTAACTTTGTGTTGCCATTTTCTTCCCTACTTGTCTTCATGTCAATAAATGTTGATCTGGTAGGACAGTCGTCTTGATTTTCTTTTCTTTTCATTTGACTTAGCATTTTTTGAATTGCCTTTCTTCTTCCTTCGCTTATGTGGCACGTGGTCCATGAGTACCAGGGTGCACATGTGGAAGTCAGAAGACAACTCAGAAGGCATCCTGCTTCATTTTATTAATTGGAGTAACTGTACCTTTGCAGGGTACACTGTGCTGCTGTGGTCGAGGCAGATGTTAGACATTGCTTCCCCTTTGAACCCATTTCTTTTCAAGAAGAAAATAGCCTACTGGTTTTTTTTTTGTTTTTTTTTTTTTATCGGAGTGATTTTAGAGAGCTTTAAATAAGCTCCACTCGAGACGTCAGATAGCAGAATGCTACTTACAGAGATAATTCAGATGGCTTCAGTGTGATTCACAGAGAATTCTATTTTGAGGGAAAATGGTGAGTGCTGGCAGAAAGAGAGTCTCTAACTTCTGTAAGGTGGATGAGGTTTGACAAGGGAACTAGTTTCATTTCACTGAGACACGGAAAGGCTTGTGCTTATGGGGTTATTCAAGTAAACACACCAACCTCAAAATTTAGACTTCAAGTCATATTATCTGGGAAGAAAATTGGATAACTTACTGACCAAATTAAATGGATGACTGTCAAATTCATACCAGCTAAAAAAATTTTTTCGGTAGGAGGATCAGAAGTTCAAGCTATGTGTGGACTTCGGGGCTAGCCTGGGTTACATGAGATCCTGTCTCCAAGAAGAAGGAGAAACATGATAATATTCTTCAGAATATTTTGATATAAAGTAATTGATGTAAATAATCTTTACAAGTAGACAGTTGTTAAATTCCAAGAAACTATTCTAATTACACCAAACTATGACGTAAATAGAACCCACGTATCACATACCACTTTCTAATTACACCGAACTGTGATGTAAATAGAACCCACGTATCACATACCACTTTCTAATTACACCGAACTGTGACGTAAATAGAACCCATACCACTTTCTAATTACACCGAACTGTGACGTAAATAGAACCCACGTATCACATACCACTTTCTAATTACACCGAACTGTGACGTAAATAGAACCCACGTATCACATAACACTTTCCTATGCCTATCAAAGCTAAACTAGAGTGTTAAAATCTTGAAAAGATTTTTCTACGTATTTACTAGTTTTCTTTGTATTTCTGTTTTACACATCATATGAGCAGCAATGTCAGCATCATGTCACTGAGACTCCTGTTTTCATTTGTGTATGTGCAGGCACCGGGGCAACCTTGTGACCGTATTCTCCAGGAGGCATATGCAGTGGCTATGGACTATCAGTGGAAGAAAGCCCTTCTGGATAGGCAAGTATCTGCGCTCTTCTGAGCAGGAAGCAAGCACACAATCAACAAAGGAACTGATACCCACCACTTTCTTCTGTTGGCCAAGTGATTGTAACTTATGATAATATGCAGTAATAAGATGATCAGTCAGTTAAAACCATCATAAGGCTCAGTGACAGGGCATATGATGAGCACATGCAAGACCCTGGTTCAATCTCTAGCAGCCTGGGGGGAAAAAACCACTTTTTAGACTTTTGGCTTTTTGGCAGAGTACTTATATTCTTGGACATCTATGTCGAAGACTTAGTTAGAGATATGCTCAGACTGACATAAAAATAACATGGCATTTCAAAAATTTAAATATTTAGAAATAGCTAGAGAAAAAAATTAGATTACAACATGCCTATGTGAAGGTTAAGTTAATATTTATCGTTCTTACAGTATCTCGTAAGGCTGTAACAAAATGTCTTGTGTGTGCATTAATTAACTAAACAAATATATATTGTAGTAGTATAGGTAAAATATTGCATTTTTGACCAGGTACTAAGTGAAAAGGAAGAATTCAGAGCCATATAAAGCATGGAATAATTTGGAATAAAAAAGAAATTTATGTGCAAGTTGCATAGATAGATAGATAGATAGATAGATAAATAGGTAGGTAGGTCGATAGATAGATAGATAGATAGATAGATAGATAGATAGATAGATAGATAGATAAATAGGTAGGTAGGTAGATAGATAGATAGATAGATAGATAGATAGATAGGTAGATAGAGAGATAGATAGATGAAGGAAAATGCATGCTAAAGTTGGAGATGATTTACCTCTAATGAACAATACAGGTACTCTGAATTTTGAATTTTATCCCTTGGTTTTTCAAATCTTGAATGTTTTCTTTAATTATGACAGTTATAACAATCTTTACAAGTTACTTCTGAGACAGAATTCTCAAGGCATGTCTGCGTCAGTGCTCCCACTACTGTCTTTGAGAGATGCTGTGTTTGGGGTAACAGTTATAAAGCCAGTCTTGGTTCTCAATTTTTTTTCCTGTAAACTTCACTGGGTCTTTAAATCTAGACATGATATAAGAATATTGAGTTAGTCTGGAGCATAATTTTTCTGTGTGTCCATAATGATTCTAAAGCTTTGTGTCCACAAAAGCACATGTGATCTGATCAAAACTCCAAGGAAATAATCCAGTGCAGATCAGGGTGTTTCTGACTGAAATGGCAGTGGAGGAAGGCAGCACGCTGGTAGCTAGAATGGTTGTCACAGTTAGATCTGAGTGACAAGATGTCAGGCTATTCTGTGATCACAGAGTTCCACTCTTGCACTTTTTTCTTTTTAAAAATTCTATTATGAGAAGTAGGGAGAATGCTTCTTTAAGCAAATGTTGCAGATACTTACAACACTAGAGCCTAATTTTCAGAAATTGTCAGTGGGAATAGAGCAGCAATGAGAAAAAGTCTGATTTTTATTGGAATTGTAGCAGATTGAAACATGTTAAGCTCCAGACAAGAAACAATATGTCATCAGCAACTTCTGGATATGAAAATGAAGGCTTTTAAAGAACGGGAACAAGGAATAATGGATGACAAAATGTCTGCTTCCCCATGATAGGAGCTTTGTGGGAAGGTGACAGGGATGATGATAATAGCCACAGGGTCTAGAGAGATAACCCAACAGGTGAAGACCACCACTGTTCTTATTGAGGACCTACATTTGGTTCACAGAACCCACGTGGCAGCTCCCAACCATCTGTAACTCCAATTCCAGGAGATCTCATGCTTTCTTCTGGCCTCTTCTAGAACTGCACAGACATGATACACAGACCTACATATAGGCAAAAATACTTATACACATAAAAATAACATACCTATATACATAAAATAAAAATAAATTTAAAGAATAATATCTGCCATTAAGTAGACACCAAGATATTTAAAAGTTTTTTTAATCTTAAATTAAAATATAATTACATAATTTATATTTTCCCCTTCCCTTTCTTCCCTCTCAACCTGTGGTTGCAACCCCTTTCAGAGGTTGAGTAACCCTTTTACGAGGATTACCTAAGAACATTGGAAAACACAGATGTTTACATTATAATTCATAACAGTAGCAAAGTTACAGTTATAAAATAGCAACATAATGATTCTGTGGTTGGGGTCACCACAGCATGAGGACTTGTACCACAGAACAGCAGAGTTAGGAATGCTGAGAACCACTGCATAATACTCCCCTCTCCCCCACTTGCTCATTCTCAGATTCATGGCCTCTGTTTCTTTCATTGCACATATTATTATAACTATGTATATACACTTATATGTATATTCTTGAATGCATAAATACAACCTGTTCAGTCCGTACACTGTACTTGTATGTATCTGAATTCAGGTTGGACTAGCTAGTATTGACTAACCAGTTGGGGGTTCTTCCCCAGGAAAGACTCTTCTTTAGTTGCCTACAATTCCTTGCCTATGATAAGAACTTTATATGGGTTATCGTCTTTAATCTTCAGCAAAACTATACGTTTTTGTACCCATTCTTTAGATGAGAAAACTAAAACTCAGACAGGTTGAGTAACCTACCCAATGAGGACAGAATCTGCTTGGCTCCAAAGTCTAATACTCCACACTGTGGCACATTCTATATTTAAATCTTATTCTTGGTTCTAGAACTGGAACTCATATTCACTTATAACTCTGCTTAGTACCACAGACCAAGGCAGGTCTGGTGGTTCACACCTGTAAGTACAGCTATTTGGGAGTCTGAGGTAGGAGAGAGACCATACTCCAAAAGCAAAAAAAATAACACAGCTGAGGAGGGAATCTAGCCCAGGGCTAGAGCGCTTGTCTAGCTGGTGTAAAGAAATCAATTTCATACCGGTGTGAGAGGAGCAGCAGAAAAAAAAATAGACAAGCCATGGTACCTGAGTTTAAATGTAATAAAAATATTTGGCATGTTCTCTTGGCTCACATTAGGCTTGAGGAACCAAGAGCGCAATGGCCACTGGGAGTGGATTGGAGGCGAACCTGTTGCTTTCACTAACTGGAGGAGAGGACCCCCTCTGCACCCGAAACCTGGAAAGAACTGTGTTTTGGTTCAAAGAAGAGGACAGTGGCAGTCAAGGAACTGTAGCAGAGGCAAGGCTCACAATTTTGTGTGCTCAAGGAAACTCTGAATGTAACCTGTGATTTCTCATCTGTCTACTTACAAGGTCTACATGTATTGCTCAGTGGAAAGGCATTGTTGTGGCTGTCTGGGCATCTCCTTATGAGTCTGTCAAGTACACATGGAAGCTAGAAAAACAGTCCCAGAGAGATAGCTGTATGAGTGTGCCTTTCAAGATGAGATACAACTTCTGTATCTCAATATGTTTCTAGATAAATGTCTGCAGTGTTATAGGCTATAATAATTGCTTCTTCTAGAACATTCAGACTCTTTCCTACGCCAACTCTCAGGCACTACAAATTCCGTGGACCTTAAATGCTTTTGTCTGTAAACCTCAAATGAGTCCATCCTGAAAGATCAGTATTGCAGGTGCTTCTACCACAGAGTCTGAGTGAATCTAGCCCTGCAGATCCGTTAAACCAAGGTTGAATGCCAAAGGTTGGTCTGTCTCCTTAGGCCCTTTAAATGTGAATTTAAACCCAGAGGCTGTGTGTAGACAAAGGGGCTTTGTTTTGAATGGAAGTGTCTTTCAGGAGGATGCTCAACAGCATAGGTCTGGTGAGGTAGGGACAGAGGCCTGCCTCTATTGGAGAGCTCAGATGGAGGCAGGGCTCTGCCTTTACCAGGGAGATCAAAGCATGCCACTCACGAGACATGTTACCTCCCAATACAATTATGGCACTGTTCCATTCCTTGACTAAATATTGGGTTTTGCACTTTCCAAGGTCATGTGAACTTGGAAGTAGCAGTATCTTCATCTCTATTTACTATGTCGACAAGTATTTTTAAAGGATATGTGGAATACGGAGTGTCTATTTGTATGGTTGACATGCAGAAGAAAAATGCCACTCCCTCAGAAGCACCCTCATCAACTCTTCTGATAACCAAAGAAAACTAATACTGGAAACAGACCCTTTGAAAGGCCATACCACACTCTTGGAAAGGATTTTGATATGACTTTGAGGCTTTAAATCTGTAATATTTGCAGAGATACTCTGCTAATTAGATTCTCTAATAGAAGGTGCCTTATTAATTTATAAACTCAGTTGAGTGAAACATTTTTATAGCAATGAAACATGCTGTGCGTCTCTCAATCCCTTCTGGAACCCAGGGTTAATTATAGGAAGTTAGAACGTCCTTTTTGAAATGTTTATTAAAAATTTTCTTTTCATAATCTCTAAAAAATACAGCTGTGCCAAATATAACCTGTCATATGAGTACCAGTGTAACTTTAGAATTAAATGAGGTGTTCCAGTAGACTAGAGCTTTAGGGCAGACTTTTTAAATAGAATAATAATATCTTGAGTGTTATAGACACTAAAAATGGCTTAAGAAAGTCGTTCCAGTTCCTGGATATAAAACATGACAGGCTTGCTTCATTTCTGCTCATTTATCAAAGTTTTGGTTCATAGAAATTTTTACCTAAGGAGGTTAGGGTTAGACTCAGACATTCTGTCTCTTACTGAAATCCAGATGTAATTGCAGAGCCGCGTGCTCTTAGCTTGGAGGTTTAGAGAAGTCTGTAGGCAGTAAATGCAAAGGCCTGTGGAACATAAGGATCCTTTAGTGTTTAACCCAAACAGGACAAATCCACCCTCCATTCCGGCTCCAGCTAAGTTCCTTGTAATCTACTAGCTTCTGCACTGTGCAAAGTTGGGATTCAGAGTGCAGGAAAGAGGGTAGAGCTCTCCAGTTCCGATATTGAGGAATTCATTCTAAAGCTGTGTGCACTGTTAAAGCTGGAAACAGAACTAGGCCAACCATGCTCAACCTGGGTGGCATGGCCAGTTTATTAGACTTTCCTACACTGAAAATGGTGTGGCCGTAATTGCAAGCGGTTAGCCTAGGGAATGGTTTGGGATTTATATCAATTCGGAAGAGACCATTTTGAAATTTTCTTAATCATGAAAGCTTTATCAAAATGAGAATTTGGGTCTAAGTGACTGGAAGAACACACAAGTTCAGGCAAGCTTAGCTTCTGGACATGGTATGACCCAACTGTCAGGGTTGAGTAGGAAGGGCTGGAGATGCAAGTAGCCAAGAAGGACATACAGCAGAGGTCTGGCTATCGCCAGCCCTTCCCTCTAACATGAATGACCACTCAGGAACTTCCTACATGCAAGGACATACATGCAGCTCAATGGTATAGAACTTTTCATTTTTTCCTGATATTTAACCTTTAAAGAATACATAGTATATGTTTACTGAAGATAAATCTTAAAAGCTGGAGCTAATCATTTTCTCCCCTTC
This sequence comes from Rhynchomys soricoides, assembly GCA_019843965.1. Taxonomy (NCBI): domain Eukaryota; kingdom Metazoa; phylum Chordata; class Mammalia; order Rodentia; family Muridae; genus Rhynchomys; species Rhynchomys soricoides. Next base: position 9,961,557 of record JADRCH010000076.1, on the reverse strand, counting down.
TCTGGAGTGTTAAAAACAAACTGAGCAACACTTATTTGTATTTCTAGTTTAGTTTATTTTCAATGCAGCCCAAATATGCACATATCTTAATGAACACTGTGGTTCTATATAATTTAAATCAACAACTGGTGCTGACTAATTTCTGTAATGAATTATATTAAATGTCCTGTATCTAGTGTTGTGTCAAAGCCAATTAAATAAACATGTCTAATTCTCAGATACTGTACCTTTAGTTTGTCGTCTTTTACAGTTTTCCTGGGGCCTCACAGGTCTCGTTTAATTTATTTCAGTTTGTTTGCTTTTTCAAGACAGTCTTTCACTGTGTGGCGTAGCTGAGACTGTCCTTGAGATGTCATGATCTTCCTGCTTCAGTCTCCCAAGTACTGTGATTATAGGCATGTACCACCATCAGTTTGTATCTTAAGGAGGCTATCTTTTTCTTTGGTTAGACTAGCTATTAGTTATTAGCTTCCATGCATTCATATGGTATTTGTTCAGTGGTATTGAATATGCAGCAGACACCTGGCATTGTCATAAAAATCTCGAGATACAGAAGTGAGTGGAATAAGAAAAGCACAGAGCATAGATGCAAATTTCTAAACGCTCTGAAGCCTGGAGAACTTGTTTTTATTTGTTTGCTTCTTTTTGATTCTCAAGACAAGGTTTCTCTGTGTAGCCTTGGTTGGAACTCACTCTGTAGACCAGGCTGGCCTCAAATTCAGAGATCCACCGCCCTCTGCCTCCAGAGAGCTGGGATTAAAAGTGTGCACCACCACTGCCCAGGTGCCCTGGAGAGCTTTTGACCAGAGAGGAAGTTACATCATCTCTTTTCAGAGTAGGAGGGAAGGACTCAGGCTAACTGCTCAGGCTCATTTCTGTGGTACTCTAGATTAAGAAATGGGTCTTCACTCCTGAAGCTTATCATACAAGCCAGGTATCATTAATCCCAGTACTTCTGAATTCATGCCTCCAGGAGGGAGATGGGAATGAAGATTTTAAAATTTAGTTAGCTTGTTCTGACTAAATTTAAATTGTTAAAATTATTGCTTCTCTCTAAACTATAGACAGTTTGTGTCTCTACCATAGATTTCTGGAGCAACAGAATTTAAAGAGAGATCTTGGATAAGGCCTTATCCACTACTCCCATTTTACAGAGGAAAGTGCTGAGGTCCTCCAAAGTCAAACTTTCTTCCTCTGGTCTACAGAGTGAAGAAAACAACGTCAGGACTGACATCCTGACATGATAGGCAGCAGGATGGGGACATAGTTCAATGAGTACCATGCTTGCTATGTTTATCTAGAACATGCTAAGAACATGCATGTTCTTCAGCAGCAGTCATGTAACAAGCCAGTGTTGGGGCTTGTGTTTATAATCTCAGTGCTGGAAGGATGGTAACTGGGATGTCCCTAGGGCACTCTGGCCAACCTAGTCTAATGGATAAGATCAGTTCCAAGTAAAAGGTCAACTCTGGCCATTATGCACTCACACCCCCCCACACACACATAAATACCAGCTTCTATGTGCATACACCACACACACACACTGGCTTTTATCACATACATATACACACACACTGGCCTCTATGCACAAACATACACATGCAAATGGTAGGCTGAATCTCTTTCAATAGTAATATTCAGGTGGCTTTATTGTATTCTAGCACAATATTTTTTGAATAGTGTTATAAAATTTATGAAAGACATACCATAAACCATATGTTGTATGATCCTATTTATATGAAATGCCCAGAATAGGCTAATTTATAAATCCAAAGTGGACCTGGAGTTTTCAAGGTGTCGAGAAACTGAGGGCTTGAAACTGACTCACCATAGGTATAGAATTTCCTTTTGAGGAGTTGGAAATACTCTGGAATTAGGTCGCGGTGATGATTTCACAATCCAGTGAATACACAAAAAACTATTGCAATGAATATTTTATAATATTGAGGTGCTGGAAATTAAAACCAGCACATGTTAAGTAAGCATTCTGCCATTGACCATTATCCCCAGCCCCAGAGAGAATACACTGATGAATTTCAAACTGTGAAGTGCTATGAAAAGTCTCCAGATAAAATTCATTTCCAAAAACTGGAAACGGGACGTTGGCTCTGCTTTGTATTTATCTGGATCACTCAGATACACCTTCCCTTTCATGCCTGACGCTCATGTAGAATTTGTTTGTTTGTTTGTATCGTTGGTTCACGGGCAAGGAATGGCAAATTTGACATAGTTTTAAATTGGCAACATTGCCTCACTGGTCTTCTTCTTCTCCCTCCCCATCAATCATGGCAAAGAACTGCCACTAACAGCTGAGTGTGTCTGGATGTCAGTAATGTCCAGAACACTGTGATTTTCATGAAATTAATTTTACAAGCCTTTAGAGTAGGATCATTCAGGAAATGAATATACTATCCTCATAACTCACACAGAGCTGTTCATTTTGAACAGCTTTTATAAGCTCTACACTCTGCTAGGTAATAAAATTCCGTTTATCTTAAGACAGAAAGGAACAAAGATCAACCAACACTTTCATTAGCGGCCTCATAGTAACCTGCAACACTTTCCAAGGAGTGCTGCCCGGGTCCACCTTTCCCTTCTCTCTCCACCTGCATTTTGGTCTTCAAAGGGCAATCTGGCTCAACTCACTGTATAGAAAAATCACGTTAAGACTGAACTACATGCTGCTTATAAGAAACACACTTTTAATATAATGCACAAATCCAAGTGAAGTAGAAGAGTTGAAGAGATACGCCACCTTAAACCTAGTCGAAGTTGGAGTGGCTACATTAATGTCAGCCAGCATAAATTTTAGAGCAAAGAATATTGCCAAGGATAACAAAGATTAGTTTATAATGCTAAGGGATAGATCAGTAATGGAACCTTGTGATTGGAAGCATACATGCATTTGGTAACAAAGTTTAGAAATACGCAAGACAAAAGCTGACAGAAGGGAGAGAAGTGGGCAGATTTGTCTTCACAGTCAGACATATCAATACCCTTTCTTTAAAGTCAATGGAATGAGCTGTGAGGAAGTCAACTGGGATGCAGAATCTTGCTGCTGCTCACTGCAACAATGTAACTAAGATTTCTGGAAGTATCCAGAAGTATTGAAGTTTATAGTGCATGTGAAACACTTACCAAGGCAAAGTGTTAAGGTATAAACACAAAATGTCTGTGTATTAGTCCAGCCTAGCAGAATACATAGATACAGTGAAATTAAATTAAGAGTCAGTGACAGAGAAGATTCTTTGAGTGTTTAACCATGGCACTGTATACTTCTTTAATGTGTTATGGATAAAATTTTTAAAATGAAATTTGTAAGTATTTTGATCTGGATAAAATTGAAAATATATCAACATTTGTAGGAAGCCATCAAGGCAGTGCTTAGGGGAAATTTTATAAAAGTAAGATCTTATATTAAAAAGTACATAGATCTTCACCCAACAACCCTCTTCTACCTTCATAAGAAGAAACAGCAGGCTGTAGTAGCACACACTTGCATTTTATCTCAGGTCTCAGGAGGCAATCGAATCTGTGAGTTCAAAGTCAGCTTACTGTACATAGCAAGTTCCAGGTCAGCAAGGACTCCATAGTGAGACCTGTCTCAAAAGAAGAAAAGTAGATGAGGAGGAGCAGAAATAAGGAGGTAACAAATGTCACAGTAGAACACCAAGGAATGTCAGAAGCAGTGGTACACAGAGGCAGAGGCAGGAGGAGTCCAAGTTCAAGACTAACCTGTGCTATATGATAAAACCAAAGTTCAAAAATCCAAAGGCTCCGTGGTAGAGGGCTTCTCTGGGGTGCAAAAGGTCTAGGGTCCATCCCCAGAACTATATGAAAAACAATGTAGAATAGAAGAGAATAGTAGGTGATATCAATGAAACCAAAACGATGCTTCAAAAAACAGTTCTGTAAAGTTCTAGCCAGACTGATCAGGAAGAAAAGAAACAGATTACTAATCCCAGGAATGGGTAGTAGCAGCCCTAAGGTGTTCTCAGTGTGTTACAGCTATTCCTACAATACTGGGACTATCCGATAGTTCAGTAGCATAAACACAACAACAGAATGGATATTCTGAAAGCACAAACTCCTTAAGCTCAGTAAAGCACATCAACAACTGAAAGAAATCTTACAACTGGAGCACTTGAGGGCATAGCCCAAAATTCTCTAATCTGTGTTACCTCAAAAGATCATAAAGACACTCACATGGCTCGTTTACTTGTTCACACAACGGTGGACATGTAGTGGACATGTAGTTTATAGTTGGGGCCATTACAAATTAAACTGCCACGAACATTTGTGTGTTGGTCCCTGGATGGGTATAATGCTATTTCTTCCCTTATACAAATACCTAGAAGTACAATGGCCAGATCTTTGTTGTGTAGTGTCTGCTTCTAAGAAACTATGAAATTGTTTTCCAAGGTGGTCACATCATTTCCTATTTCCACCAGAAGAGTCCAAGTACTCCAGCCATTCCACGTGCTCACAGCACTTATTGTGGAGGTCTGCTCCTCTGCAGTTGGTAGTTCTACTGCACTGTGGGTTGAATTCATGTTTGCCTGATGACTAATGGTCTTCTTATTATTATATCTTCATGTGTGTATCTGCAATTCTTGAACTTTTGATCCTCCTGTTTCTGCCTCTCGTGTTAGGATTACAGGCATGTGCCACCTCAACTGCAGTTCTTTTTTTTTTCTCTCTTTAAGAAACTTTATTGACACTGTTTATAATTGACAAACAATAAACTATACATTTAACACGTATCATTTGGCATAATATGTTTATGTCATTTCTTATAATTAAGATAGTAAATATGGGACTGGAGAGATGGTCAGCAGTTAAGAGCACTGGCTGCTGCTCTTCCAGAAGTCCTGAGTTCAATTCCCAGGAACCACATGGTGGCTCACAACCATTTATAATGTAATCTGATGCCCTTTTCTGGCATGTAGGTGTATACTCAGTGTGCACACGTGTGTGCAAACACACACACACGCACACACACATACACACACACCCCTCTCTCAAAAGTTTTCTTGTGTCCCTTTGCACACTCTCTTTGTCTTTCCAGTTTGTTTTTCCCATCTTAAGTTAATACCTGATCAACTGTCTGTCACTATAGATTGGCTTATAACTTCTAGAATTCTCTATAAATGGACTACATATGCACTCTACTATTTTTGCCATTCTCTTTCACTTAGGATAATTATTCTCAGAATCACACCAGTGACTAACTGCATCAAGGAGGAGGAAGTGAGGGTGAGAACTGGCGTTTTAAGGTTCTGTATCACAAGTGGTAACTTTCTCATGTGTTAAGGCATTTGTGTTCAATGTGGAACTGTTTTTAGGAGCCATCCAGATGACTACAAAAGCCCTCTTTGAAGTCCCAGGATGCCTTGGTTTCAGACAAGAACTACAATGTGCAAATTCCATTCTACTAAGAACTAAATGAAGGCATGATGTCTCATCTGACAGAATAGAGTGTTTGCTGTGCTAATGGGCTGAAGTTAGGTGAGAGCTACTTCCTAAGAATGGCTTCTGCAGTCACATTATTGAAATTTCCTTTGTCATTCAGCATTTAGGCGCACATTTGCTGCATGTATGAAGTAGGATATGTTTATGGATCATGCATCAAATCAATAATGATCTGGATGGGGCTACACTTGGAAAGAAGAGTGTTTGGGCCTACTTGGGAGTGAGGAAGCACTCAGGGCAGAAGCTAATTAACAGTAGGGACCAGCAGGGAAAGCCTCCCAGTAAATGCTTTAGCCCACTGCTTTTCTACCCAGAAGAACCCAGGTCATTTTAGTGACCAGATACAACAAGCCTTCTTAGGGTTTTGCATTAAAAGTTAAGCTGAGCTTTGTGTAAAGGCGTCTTAGCCTGCCTGCATTTATGGTCAGTCTGGGGCCTAGGCTTAGGCAAAGAGCATAAATAGAGCCAGGTTTGCTCTATTTTTTCATTTTATTGTCAATTTTTTTATACACACACACACACACACACACACACACACGCACACACACACGCACGCACATGCACAATTTGTCTCCTGCCATCTTGTTACTTAATTCCCACACCTAGAGGTAATATTATGTGTAATATTTTAATATTTATGTTAAAGATACTTAAGATTATGTTTCTGCATAGGTGTTGCCAAGATAGTAAAGCCAACTTTTATTTATAGAGGGTAGAAAATATAAATCTGTCCAAAACCTTTCATGAAATGAAGGTTTTAATATTTTCAAAGAGTTGATTCTGGTGCCTGCTCTTGGAGAGCCTCAGAGAAGGGCTGTCAATACAAGGAGTCATTGTTTTAGGTTTCTGATCCATGATTTGCACCCTCCCACACACACAACTTTCCTTTCTTTTGGCAACTCCTCCTGCATTCTGTCCTACATTTGGCCCTGAGTCAGCTGAAAGCTTTGCTAGTTGATTTTCCATCCCATCTGAATTACAGCTTAGCTGAGGAACTGTTTTCCATGTGTTTTTAATCATTTGTCCATGTGTTATGAGCTTATAGGGACAATATGGCTCCCCCAAGCTGCCTGCATTGTATAAGCAGAAACTGGTAAGGCAGCCAGGAGGGGAACAGTTTTCAGACAGATGCCCCCTGCACTCTCTGTTGGTGTTATACCACCTTTATCTTCCAACTGGAGCACAACAACTGACAAGCTGCCTAGTGTCACCTGGCAGGCACATCTTCCTCCTGCCTGAGTTCCCTTTCTTTAGGAGTGTCAAAATCCTTCCCCAGAGAGTTGTCTACAAACTATGGCAGTATGACAAAGTTCAGATACCTACTCTGAGATGCAGCCAGCTTGGGAAATAAGGAATGGTTTATTCTGAATTCTTCCAGACTTAATGGAAATTTGATTTTAAAATAGAGTCTAAACATGAGAATTAAGTATAAGTCCTCTAGGACAGAGACCCCTCTCAGAAAGTAAAGCACAGCCAGTCTTGTGTCAGAAGTTTCCATGCACACTGCTGTTAGATTTGGGATGTTGAAACAGACATTCACAAAGCTAACTGTAGAGCTTGGGCCAGAAGAAGAAATGAAACAGAAAACTGTATTCGATCAAACTCCTGGGCTTGGTGCTGTGAACCCTGCAGACTCCTGGAATGGTAGCTATGACCCTGAATAGTCATTTCTCTGTGGCTAAGAAGATACTCATGCACCTTAGTTAAGCCCAGCTCTAGCAGTCATGAAATGACTAAATAAAGAAGGACCTAGCCCCAAGTTGGGGCACATGCCTACCATTCCAATAAGAGTTGGAGGTCTACATCTACTATAGAAAACATCTTTCTCAAGACTGGCAGCAGGTTGATCTTGTAACATAGAGCTTTGAGAAAACCATAGCTTTTCACCCTCTCCCTCATGCTCATTTCTTCCCCTCATCTACTTAGGACCAAATTCATGAAAAATGGAACAGATAAGAACTTAGAGGCTGGGTTTGTACAAACAATACTGTCACTGAGTTGTGAATGCAAGAGAGAGAGAGCACTAGAGGGCAGAACATGCAAGCTTTTATGGATTCAGGAGATATTTTGAAAGAGTTTGAAGCAGTCTAACATGAAAATGCTAATGGAGGTGGCCAAGAGAGCCACGGAGGTGTCCAGGAGAGCCATGGAGGTGTCCAGGAGAGCCATGGAGGTGTCCAGGAGAGCCATGGAGGTGGCCAGGAGAGCTATGGAGGTGGCCAGGAGAGCCACAGAGGTGGCCAGGAGAGCCATGGAGGTGGCCAGGAGAGCCACAGAGGTGGCCAGGAGAGTCATGGGGGTGGCCAGGAGAGCTTGCTATGGAGCTATTCAATGAAATGAGGAGAAAATGCAATTCTGGAGTGGGGGGCAGGGGAGGAGAGATGAGCTGGTCTGGTAGGGTTTGTGATCACATGTGAGAAACTCTCATTCGGCAGCTTTTGTCTTTCTCTGTTTAAGAAGGAGCAAAGTATTCTCTGAAAATGAGGGCAGGACAGAGCAATGGGCTGAGATAATTGGAGTTTAAGTTTATATGGAAAATAAGAGATGACTGGAGTAATAAAGCAGAGTGCTGAGCAGAGGAGAGAGAATGAGATTTTGTACAGAACCAATTTGTTCCATCTTTCCCTTGTCTCTGGCAGTAACATGGTGGTACTACGTAGTCAGGACAGGTGAATAGCTGCATGTCTCCTGGGTTGGAATTTGTAAAGGGCAGTGAATAGAGAACAGTACAGGAGTCTAAAGTTATGAACCATGGAACCCAAGCTGGATAGGGAAGAGAGTGAGGAGCAGAAAATTCATAGATACAAGTTAGTTAATGACCTCACCCATTCACTAAACCAGTGCTTCTGAGCATTCACAGTGTGAAAGGAACTGACTTACATCCTGAGATGGTGACAAGAACCATCCATTTGAACTTTTGGTGACTCTAAAATCCAGATTAGGGACTAATCTGGATTTTAATATTTAGCTAAATAAATGTCCACATAAACATTATTTGGTTAGAACTGTGGTATATGATGATAACATGCCACATGTGAGTGTGAAACATGCATGTGACAGTTCAGATGATTGCAGCTCTTGGGTGGTACAGGGGTCAGAACATTGTGGGTGAAGAGGCCAGTGGAGGAGGAGGCCACTGAAGTCTGGCCCTAACTTCTTTAAAACCTCCTCCTTTCTTTGAGAGCCATCTCTGCCTTCCTAAACTCTCAGCTTTTAATTCATTTTTCATGAAGTCAGTCCTAAGAAGATGAAGGGAAGAGATGAGCACCAGGGGGAGGGTGAAAAGCTAAGATAACCAACCTCAAAACTTTAAGTTATGAGAGCAGCCTGCTGCCAGTTGCTGCCGACAGGGTTGAATAGACATTCATGTGATACCAATGATGTGTTATCAATATAACATGGTCAAAATCCATTCCTGTGGACACAGAATGACAATCCACGAGGCAATTCAAATCCTTGGTGAGTACTAGAGAGACATCCAGTGCCCAAGAGCATACTATTCACAAACTCAGGTAGCTCAGATCAATCATGGTAAGAACAGGCAATCTATGAGGGAGAAGGGACCGGGGAAAGGCTCATGTGTTACTGTGAAACTTCTTTGTATTATTTGAATCTAGTTACTTGTGACCTACTCAAAAAGAAAGGGAACTTGTTGTGCAATGCCTACGGTATCTGCTTGTGATCAGTGAATACTTATTGAATAAAATGAAGGTCAATGTGTCCTGGAATTTGGGAACAGTTCATAGAGCCTGATTAGCATAATGGTGTCTGTCTAAGGCTTTCTTATATTTTGAATAAGTAATACTTTTGCTACAAATTACAACATCTACTAGCCATGGACAAGGACATCCATATCATTAGCTCGTCCTTATGATTCTAACTGTGGGCACTCACATATGCATTGTATGACTGACTGACTAAATGAATGAATGGATGGATGAATGAATGAGTGAGTCCAGGGCATGGAACAGAATTGGGGAAGAGGGTGCTTCTGAATGGATGCTTTCCATAAAATGGGCCAGGAGTGATGTTAGAAATAGTTCTGTATTTTAAACAGCTTACTAAACTAAACTACTGAGAAAAGGGTTTGAAGGGAAACCACTTGCTCTATCTTTCTCCTAGTTGTTTGAAAACTGAGAGAGAGAGAGAGAGAGAGAGAGAGAGAGAGAGAAAGAGAAAGAGGTGCAGCTGGCAAGAGGGCTCAGTGGGTAAAGGCATTTGCAGATAAGCCTCATGACCCAAGTTTCATCTCAGGACCAACATGGTACAGAGAATGGACTTCCATAGGCTGTCCTCAACCCCACACGTTGAGGACATGTACACACACACACACACACACACACACACACACACACCATGCTAAATGTAACAAACTAAATTAAAGATTAAAAGAGATTCTGCCTTACTTTGCATTTTAAAAATTTGACACTCCTCTACCACTATTGCTAGCCTATGTTCTGAGGGAATGGCCTGGACCCTAATAGGTTTCTCACACAAAGCCATCATCTTGAATTTCTGTTTCCATTTCTCAGTTTTCCTGTTTAGGTCATATACCTATCCCTGTCTCAACAGTGCCTCTCACCTTTTGTTGATTTGAGAAAAGGACTTTCTAGAAAGAACTGACCTCTGCCTAACATCAGACAGCATTCTACACCTGCCTTTCTGGCTTCCTCCGGAGACTCTGTGAGAAGAGTCTTCCCACAGGCAGCTGTGAGGTCCTTCGCTCTTCTCTTCTCTTTCTTTCTTTCTTTCTTTCTTTCTTTTTTGGAGTGGCTAACTTTCATGGCTATCTTTCTATAGGAATGCCATTGGCGTAAGGGAAAATTTCATGTAGGTATCTTCACAAAGGTCTCTAGGACTGCAGAGGACATGTGAATCAGAGCATGCCACGCATGTGTGGTGGATGATGTGAATGATCTGAACCTGGCTGCCGGGGCTCTCCCTTAGTTGGGCCCAGGAAGTAGATTTAGACTCGTGGGTGCTCTCACCTTGGCTCGGCCTTGTTTCCTTTGATGGTTGGTAGGGAGTACACACTAGCTTGTCGTGTTCTTTTTTTGCGTGACAGATTCCTGCTGTGTTTGGAAGTCTCCTCCAGACCTGCCTACAGTTGGCCCACCCAAATGGACAAAAGAGATGCCTATATCAACTGAAGACAGAGGCCACTCCTTTCCTTTACATGCAACAAGATATTCATTTTTGTGCCTAAGATAGCATGTCACATCCAGAGCTTTAGAACTGATCAGAGCACACAGAGACAAAAAGGGGGAGCTTCTCTGTCCTGAGTTGTAAAGAGATGGTCTGGAAACCACCTTTTATTTCATGCTTCTCCCACAAGAGGCTTCTTGTCAGTCAGGATATTTGCGCATTTGAGCAACAGGAATTGGCAGAACAGTAAAAAAAGGAAATTCTCCAGGAGTAATTTGTAATTGGCATTTATAAGTACCAAGATTTGGGCCCAGAAGAGGGGAAGTTAAGACCAAAGGAAAATTTTAAAATGAGTGACTGACATCCCCACAGGTAATAAAATTCGAGAGATGGTCCCCTGGGTATCTAACTTGCTTAAGGCAGTAGGCAGATTTTAATCATTTTCCAGTATTGATCCTGATTTTTCGTCTACAGAATACGTCTTCTATAAATGTCTGTTCTACAGAAATTATTCCAACTATATCCAGTAGCCCTTAATTCCAGAACCAGGTAAGCCGAGAGACCTCAGGTAGAATCCCTGGATTAATGCTAAGTTGGGACATGCTAGACCCTGTGTAACTCACAGCAGTGGGATTTAAGCCACCCAACAATGACATTGAAAACAAACCAGGAAATGTATCCTAGTTGGCTTTCACACCAAATTTATTACCAGAAGACTTAACGGCTGCTCTGGAAAGTACATTGCATTGGACTGCTGAGGGGAGCTAAGAAATTCAAGTATCGGACAAGGTTTTAAAGAGACTATTTAAAATAAATGGTGAATATCAATGTTCTGGTGATATGGATCAAAAGCCTTTTAGTGAATACTAGGAAAGTCACCATGGACCTCTGAAGCAAGTAAAATATATATCTTTTAGAATTCTAGTAAAATGACAATCCATTTAAAACATAGTTTATAAAATAAATCAGGTAAGGCTTTCTTTGCTTCTCAGCAAGGCCCATCAAGAACACAAATGCCTGGAAAGACATCACAGTGGGGAACTTGTGGGAAGAAATCTGCATGCTAAACAAAAAGAGGGTTCATTTTGCATTATCTCTGCCAGCAGAAGAAAGGAATGTGGCACTAATTTAAAGGGGGAGAAAGATAAGCAACTGTGTTGTGTTTCCCCTCGGGAGGCCATTTTGGGTGGACAGGCCCAAACTCCAAGGTTTCCTTTTATTGATAGGTTTCTTGTATCCTTGGCTAATTTCGTTTGCCACTTTCTCCCTGATCCCTGAAGGCTTGTGTTTATTAAATCTTATTATTGAATTTGATCACCAGTTCCTTGGAACTAAGGCAGAAGATGTGGATTCAGTCAGGTAAGGCCGCCCTTCCCCACACCGCAGCTTCACCCCCAAATCAATCAGGCTTGGTTTGTATTCCACATTCTCAAGCCTCGGTGTTAAAGAAAATAATAATAGTGGCAAAACGGCTTGAGGGACACATTATCCTCCTTGATTGATGAGCTGTCAGCTTATGCCACTTGGGATCCTGAGGAGAAATTTGTAAACAATTGGAAGAGCTTACTGATCTCTGGCCAGTTGGGACATTTGGCACTCAGTATGTGTTTCCTAATGTGAAAGGATTAAGTCTCCATGTATGGGTAAGGAAAATGTATTCCCTTAACTCAGCTGTGACCAACAGCATCAATCCACATGTGGATACAAGAAAAGCCAAAGAAGGCTCCTGTCCAACAAAGCTAGCACGTTTTCCTAACCATTGTGCCAGACATTAGTTCATTCTCTCTCTCTCTCTCTCTCTCTCTCTCTCTCTCTCCTCTCTCTCTCTCTCTGTCTCTCTCTCTGTCTCTCTCTCTCTCTCTCTCTCTCTCTCTCTCTGAGCCTGGACTGTTGTTTCATGTGAACTTTTGGTTTGGTCTGAGGTACTGAGATGCTTTTCTAGTAAATACAGGCCTAGTCTATTCTACCCCAGCTCAGTGCAGATGTGTAGCAAATGTGAGCTGACTCTGTTTCTTCTTCTAATGACAGTCATGAGGAATTCAGACAAAAAAGCAAGTTGTTTTTGCCAGTACAGCTACTCCTAAGTCTCAGACAACAGCTAAACCACCAGCTAATTACCCCCTGGGTCTCAGGCTTTCACTGGGGCCTTAAATACACAGAGCCAAAGTGAAGGCTGGACATCATTAGCACTACATAATGTGAGCAAACACTTAATGCGTTTTGCTTTGCCCACCTGCTGACCACCTGCCTCCTCATTCCAACAGGCAGGTAGCATATATGGGATGCCCTGGCTGCAGTTTTGCAGAGTGAGCCTCTCTTTTGGGCCTGGACATCTGTGAATCTAATCTCAGTCTTTGGAAACTGGTAGCATGCATCTCCTCTTACTTCAGTTGTTTGTGCTCTTGCCTCTGGGGAAGGCAGGCCTATGTGTGGATGACTGCCAGCGTCAGGGCTCTTTTTCCTTTGCGCTCCTAGAAAGGGGTCGCAGAGATCTCCACATAGCCAACCCTGAGGGGGCAGAGGACAAGCCGGATCTGTTTGTGGCTGTGCCACATCTCATGGGCACCAGCCTGTCTGGGGAAGACCAGAGGCAGAGAGAGAAGATGCTGTCCAGGCTTGGAAGATTCTGGAAGAAACCTGAGACAGAACTTTATCCCACAAGGGACGAGGAAAGCGATCATGTCCCATCGGGGATCCAGGCCCTCACTCAGCCAGCAGATGGGAGGAAAGTGGAGAGATCACCTCTTCAGGAAGAAGCCAAGAAATTCTGGCATCGCTTCATGTTCAGAAAGGGCCCAGCCTCCCAGGGGGTCGTCCTGCCAATCAAAAGCCATGAAGTACACTGGGAGACCTGCAGGACCGTACCCTTCAACCAGGTATGCATTCTAGAGGGAAAACAACCAGAGTGTGCAAAAAAGGGGAGGACCGCTGGACAGCTGGGACAAATGGCAAAATGGGAAGAGGCTGACAAGAGCCCATGCCTTGTCTAACTCCAGATTTGGTCCTTGGGTGTTTCTTGGCATGCTGGAAATGCTTCATGCTAGCATGGCAGCATACTCAGTATCGGTAGTCACCATATCGAAGACACAGAATGTTGTTGAGTTTGTATATATTTGTTGGGTATCATCCATATAGAAGACCAAGGCTATGTCCTCAGTTAGGAAACTGGGAATTCAGAGCAATTGACGGAAGTACCCTGCAGCTTCTCTCCACACTCGTGAGGAGACGCAGAAAAGCCGGCAAATGAAGCTGGAGGTGAGGTGGGATCCAGTGGCCATCACCTGGGGCACCCCGACACGCATTTCTAATACTTGGTTTATTACTTTACGGGTTCACGAAAGCTTTCTTTCACTGTTGCTAAAACTATTTGATGTTTAGAACGTTCCTGTAGAAACTCTATGTTGAGATTCTCACTATCATTTCTGGGCACTGTGATAGCGAAACATAATTTAGAGTGGAATTTAGGTTTCTCATAGTTTTTTAAAAAGCATTTTAATACAAAATCAGGTTCTTCCCTATTCTGACTCCTAACATGTGCTGGCTAATTTATAGTGACCATAACCATGATCATCTCTGCACTATTAAGACAAAGAGACATTCACTTCTGCTTCCTTCTTGGCAACACCTACTTTCCAAATGCTAAATTCAAATAGAGAAATTGCATCAAGAAGACACAGAAGCAGAAGCAGTGCAGGAAAGACTAAAATTTTACAGCCTAGTAACACTGCCCAATTAAGCAGGCAGTATTCTAAGGCAATAGGCTGTGTAGCCATGATGAGTCAATCATCAAGTATTACTACCTGCTTTGCCAGACCGTGTGCCTTTAGAAAATTGCTCCTAAGACTCAGGCAATCAAGTTTCCTTTGAAATTCTTACCGTTTTAATTCTATTGCTAATTAGATTAAAATTAAGGAGTTTGACTCAGATTTTGAAAGACACATAAAAACTGGGTGTATGGGCTTCTGAGAAATGGCCAAGGTGACGCAATATAGGCCTACGCATTGCGGTTCTGCCGCTTAGAGCTCTGAATGCTGTACAGCTCACAAAACTCAACTCATGCTGTCTGGCTTATTTTATGATTAACTGACCAGTGTTTATTGAGAAGCTGCTGTGCACAATGCACTATGGGTAACAGAAAGATAAGATATGGTGGTGAAGTAAGAAAGCTGCCATTATGGCTTCTTGTTTCCATTTGGTTATATCCAATTAGATGGAAATTCTTTAAAGAATGGTTTAGAGGTTAACTGATGAGTAACTCAATTAAAAAAAAAAGCTTCATTGTGGTGGCCTCGTCTCTAAGGAACACTATCTCTTGGATATCACAAATGTACCCTCAAGCAGAGAGTTTAGAGCACTTTATTTTAAATCGTCCTTCTGCCCCATGAGTGGTTTGAATTGCCTCGAGATGACCTAATCCATTTGCCTTTCAGACCATTACCCATGAAGACTGTCAACAAGTCATCATCCACAACCACCTTTGCTTTGGGAAGTGCGGTTCCATTCATTTTCCCGGAGAAGGGGCACTTCGCAACTTCTGCTCCCATTGTTCACCCACCAAGTTCACCACCATGCACTTGAGGATGAACTGCACCAGCCCAACCCCCGTGGTCAAGTTGGTGATGCAAGTAAAAGAATGTCAGTGCACGGTGAAGACAGAACACGGAGAGGAGCGCCTCCTACTGGCTGGTTCCCAGGATTCCTTCATCCCTGGACTTCCAGCTTCAAACCCATGATTACCTTAGAAATCAAAACAAAACCTCAACCAAAAAGTGAGGGTTGCTCAATCTGGAAATGTTAAGTGGGTTATATAATGCTCAGTGGGAAATCCCCCCCCCCAGCGTGTTTGTGTTTAGACAGGGTCTTATGTATTCCAGGCTGGCCTCAAACTTGCTATGTGGCTGGGGATGATTTTTAAACTCCTGATCCACTTCCTGAGTGCTGGGATTACAGGTATGCACCATAACACTTAGCTCCAAGATGGATTTTTAAAGAGGTTTCTGCCTTTTTCAAAGTTGCCTTTGAGACTAAGGAGCTATTTTGATTCTGTTGAATGGTTCTTGCCACGGGTGTGGGGAGCAGCTTTCTTGGTGGTCCATATTTCTCCTTTCTGTACTCCACGCATGAAGATTTTACTATTGTTATCTGACTTGAAGAAGAAATAGTGAAGTTACTCTTAGCAGTTAACATGTTGAGGGGGCTCAGGCACTAGGAACCAAACCTGTTCCTGGAGTGTTAGGGAAATGCATGAACAGTGTTACAGTCACTTGTGGAAGTTACTAAGACACTCCATATGTCTCTAAGTACATTGCGAGTCATTTGAAGCAAAATGGCTTATAGACAAAATCTTCTACTCACGTGCCTTTGAATCTTATAGCAAGTTGGGTTTCGATGTTTGGGCTTCATCCTATTATAGAAGAGTATGTGTGACAAATTCAAACTGTCAGATATTTCAATGGCAAGTTCTGAACATGATCTGAATGTTGTAATATATTAAATTGTAGAGTGTGAAAAATTTTTGGACATAGTGCGCCACATAAATGTCTGCCATTGGTCTTTCAAGAAGCATTTCTGAAATGACTTCATGGGCTTATGACACTGGCCACGGGCTTCTGGTTTCACAGGCAGCCTCTGTTTAAGTCATTCAATCACCCTCTCTTAGCAACGGCCTCTTTCCTGCTTGTATTTACTTATGTCCAAATACTGTACAGCCCTGGCTTTCCCCCAGCCAGATAACTTTTTAATAGTAGTTTTTAAAATATTTATTTAGAAATTATTTGATTTGTATCCCTTTACTTTCAGTACACACACACACACACACACACACACACACACACTTTCCCGAGTAATGACTGATTACTGTTTATAAAGAAATGAATTTCATATTTTAATTCTATTCCTTCTAAATCGCCATCTAACATGGTATTCCGAAGACGCAAATGCATTTATAGTTAGTGTATATTATGCAACACATCAATGTAATAGAATATGAGCTACCGAGATACACATGTGACATATACAACAGAATATATTATACCCTTTGGTGGTCAAAGACAACCTAATTGGCCAAGATGTGGTCATAAGGATAAAATTGTTAAGCATTAATGATATCCCAGCTGGTCAATATATTTTCGTGCCAAAAGCTATTGAGCATCTGTCTAGTGTGTGACTGCCTAACCCTGATTATGTAAACCCATCTCTGCCAATTGGGGTCCCCTTCTCAAGTCTTAAGTCTTCACAAATCCCTTTTATCTGTACTTTCAAATAAGCTCTCAAGCCCAAGCTCCAAACAATCATTAGTTTTATTCAAACTTCTGGCTTGCTCTTCCTCGCACGTAAATTCCAGATGGGCTAGGTGATAGAAGGGTCGGAGCTTACATTCATAAAGTGATTTGTGTGAACCTCATAAAAATGCTCATTCATGAATGTTTTTACTTGCAAGAAAAAGCAGTGTCTAGTGGCTCAGTGTGTAAAACGCAGGAGCATAGGAAATTGATGAGAGGCTATGCACAAATAGTCTATCCATCAAGCACCAGATGTGTCTTTTAAAAGGCCATCTCCTCTTCTCAAAAAACATATGAAGCAGGTAATCACCTATTTTATCAGCAAAGAGAGCCAGCCTTGTAAGTTTAAGCAACTTGCCTAAGCTTGCATGGACTGTATTTTCCTTTCTTTTAATAGACTTGAGAATTTAATTTACTTATGACTGTATTTAAATATTTTTATAGACTAGTTCATGATACAAGGCAACAAGACAGTACCCTCAATGTGAGACCCTCCCTGGTCCAGATACATTTGTTTTACTTCCACAGCTATAGGACCACATTAAACATGGAAGCTTTTCCTTGTGGCACTGACTGATGCACTCTACACAGGGTAACTCCGGAAAGCTCTAAGGCTCATCCCAGCTTTTCAGTGATACAGTCCTGAGTTGGGTCTCTTGACATTCCCAATAGAGTTTCAATCTGTGTTAAAATAGTTGCTTGCTCTTTCTCTATCACTTTAGCTTTAGGCCTCACAGGTCTTATAGATGCCTGGCCTAGCCATTATATCTGAGCATGCCCTAGGCCCAGGCTCTCTATAAACATTATTGTGACTTGATTGGTCCTCACTTCAAACGCCTTCCTAGATCTTGGTTTCATTTTCTTGCCATGAAAAATAAAATAAGGTTAGGAGCTGGGAAGATAGTTCAGTAAGTAAAGCACTTGTTGAAGACTTGAGTTCATGTCCCCAATGTCCCCAGGACCCATCTGGAAGCACACATCTGTAGCCTCAGCCCTGCTCTCTTGCTCTGTATCTCTCTCTGTGTGTCTGTGTGTATGTCTTTGTGCGTTTGTGTGTGTTTTCATGCATGTGTGTGTCTGTGTGTGTTGTGTGTGTCTGTGTGTGTGTGTGTGTCTGTGTCTCTGTGTGTTTCTGTGTGTTCAGGTTCCTGGAACCGATGGTACAAGCCAGCCTAGAGATCCATGAGCTCCAGGTTCCGTGAGAGATCTGTAGGAAAAATATTGAGGAAAGCACCCAACCCTGACCTCTGCCCTCTCTCTCCACACGCACTCATTCACATGTATTTCAACTTGGATATCCTCTGGTATTTTGGCAGTCTCGTACACACAGTGCTCAGTTGCACATAGTGCTGTTTTCATGCGTATCCATTATTCAACAGAGGCTCCCCAGCTTCACATATGCTGTGACCTAGCTTGAGTGCAAGTTAAACAGAATCCCGGCTTCTGTAGAGTTTCCATTCCTGTGGTGGGATGGGCCAGGAACTCGAAAATCAAACAACTGAAAAGGGAGAATGAGCTGGCTCCAAGCTTTACACAGAGCAGCCTGCTAGAGGCAGATGGCTTTTGACTGACTGGTCTCTGGAAGCTGGGACATTAAAGCGGTGCCCTTTTAATGGCCGAACGATGGTTTCCTTCAGGGGTTCTATGGTGGTTTCTTCTCTGCACAGTGCCCTGCCTTGTTTCTCCAGTGCTTTGTAGAGATTATTTTTTTCCCTAAATGTTTCTGTATATTCTAGACAGCTGACATTCAGTATTCCCTACAGGGAGAAGCTGAGTGAGCTTTAGGATTTTATCTCCCAGTGCACTTGTTTTGGGCATTTGTTGACACGGGTCTATTTTGCTTTTTACACAGCACATTTGTCACAGGTTGACTTGGCCTCTGCTTCACGTTCTTCCAGGACTTACACATTTGACAGAAGCAGACACTTTCTGGAATAAGCATCTTGTCTGTGACAAAGAAAGGAAAAGATAGTGTACTTATTCTTGAGGATTATTCTAGAAGTAACACAAATGTCCCTTATCCCATGGTTAGGTCAAGCAAACCACCTGGCAATCCTAATTCCAATGATGTTTGAGACTATTAACATTATTAATATCATTATTTTTAAGAAAGGATTTCACCTAGCCTAGGCTGGCCCACAACTCACTGTGTGGCTGAGGATGACCTATTGACCCTCCTCTCTCCACCTCCCAAGTGCCATGGCTCAGCAAGTTTCTGGTGTTTGGAGTTATAATCCTCCACCAAAGTAAGGTCAATGATTTTCTTTTACCTATTCATTGAATCCCTAGTTAAAGATGTCATTTAATCCCTGCATTTTTAGAGAATGTTTCCTTATGCAAGGCACTACATTAAAAACTACAGGCTATTTAAAGATAAACTAGACACAGTTCCTTCCACTTCAAGCCTTCCAGTCTGCAGCGAAGATGATGTATGCAACAGATGATGCAAAGACTGTCGAAGGCACAGGAAGAGTTTCAAATCATTGAGATTTTACTATGTGTTTGGATGCCTTAAATCCTTTTAGGAGACATTTCCTGGTTATGTGAGCATGTGTTATGTGTGTGTTGTTGAGAATGGAATCTGTAGCCTCATGCATGGCAGTACAGCTTTCTATCCAACAACTGTTTTTTGTTTTGTTTTGTTTTGTTTTTTAACAAGGAATTAAAGACTTTATTTATCCATCTGGCTGGGGAGGACGCTCAGAGGTGAACAGCAGTGAGTGCTCTTCCAGATGATCAGGGTTGGATTCCTAGCACTCATATGGTGGCTCACAATTGTTTTTGGAGGTTTTGGGACTCCAGTCCCAAGAGCTCCAGTGTCTTCCTCTGGCTTCCTAAGGTACTGAAGACAAATGGCATACAGAGATGCACACAAACAATAGGCCCATCCACATAAATCCAGCATCAAGAATATGAATCAACACAGGTTTATCTGGACATAATCCCAGTCCTTTAAAGTCTACAGCACAGGAACAAGTAAGTACATGCCGTTGCTTCCTTTTCATTCTTTTACAAAGCATACTGTGCTGATCCCTCCAAAATCTCACCCCCAAGCTCGAGAACTGCTTTCCCAGGGAACCTCAACCCCAGCCAGGCTTAGGTTCATCGCTTCCATGGCGTCATGCTGCTGCGTTTCTTTACTTCATGCTTCATTGCAGGTCATAATTATATTTTTGTCTGCAGTATTAACCAAATTCTCAGCTCTGTGAGAACAGAGAGTATAAATAGGTATCTTTCTCATGGTGGTTAGTGCCTGGGAGAGTCTAGCACAGAGTAAGTAGGAGCTTCAGAAACAGGAGTTTGTAGGTACAAAAGGTACAATATTAATTTATGTCACATGCTGAACATATATAATATATCCAGGTGCCAAGTGCTCTCTCTCTCATATTCGCATATGCGATGTATGAAGTAAGATATATTCATACATCTTCATTGAGTCTTCATGAAAATGTATGGAGTAGAGAACTCATTACTGTTTCGTAGTTGGTGGTGCTCAAGCTCCCTTGACAGTAACCTTGCTAAAGTGCCACTGCTAGGAAGTGACAGAAGATAAATGACTCCAAACTCAAGTTCCTTCCTATACCACCATGCTCCTAGATTTAAAAAAAAGTATGTGTATGTGGGTAAATATATAAATTTTATACATACATGAATCTAACGTACATAAAGGCATGCATGTGCCTATAGCACAGGAGCTTAATGAAGTCTGTAGCTCATTTCATGGCCTACCCCTTCTTTAGGTCCCAAAGTCCTTTCTTTCTAATATAGTAGTAAAGTGCTCTCAATTCCAACCAGAAAACATAGCTCAGAAGGTAATAAACTAGACAGGACTTCTTTCACTGGAATGGAACCCTGGCCCAGCCAGCATTTCCTCTGAGGACATGGGCTCTTTCCTCTTTTCCTGTCACTGCCAATTCCCCAAAGCCTTTGCACTGACAACATGGTTGTTGCTGCACCACCCACATGCCAGGGTCTATACTAGAAAAGAAAATGTCCAGGGAAGTCGGAAGATGCAAGAGTGTTGTTGTTGAGCCCCAGCTCTAGAAACAGCTCTCTTCCGCGTTGTTCCCCTTGTAAAGAGCCACGTACAAGCAGGTATGGCCAAGATCATTGAAAAAGGAAGTGAGAATTAAGGACAACGTGGCTCTTGGCAGCCTAAAACTGCCACACGAAGCCACTCCACTTGATATCCGGTTGTCGTTCATTTCCATCTAGTTTATAAACCATTTAAAAGAAGTCCTGTGTGTTATATATCTTTGTCGTACTTCTGCCTCTGATATATTTTTGCATATTATATGTATACCCAAATACATAATTTTAATGTTTTAAAGGAATAAAATGAGTATGTTTCATGAACTACTCTTGGAAGGGGTAGCTACATGTTTGAGGCTTATGACACGTGGATTTGGTAAGCAACATGGAGTTTTTGACTAGAATGCAGTAAAAGGTGTGCATGAACCACGGAAATGCACACAAATATTGGGAAGATTCGGGGCAGAAAGTTTTGCGTTTTCATGAGCTTCTTAAAGGTCTCCCAGAGTCAGAGATTGTACTGTAAGATAACAAACTGGAACAGAGAGGAAGAACAGACACCTGAGTGCCGGAAGAAATCTTACAACACTGCTGCCCAGGCCTCTTCCTCCTGGAGAGAAGAGAGGAACAGTAAGTACAGCCACTGATTTTTGCCTGTTTGCGCTGAAGGCTGCTCTGTGGAATTTGCAGTGGAGACACAGTGAGTAAGTTAAATGAAGGAAGCTTTCCTGTAATTCTAGTTTCCTAAAGACCGGACGGCCTCCGGTCCCCACCCACGATTCCAGCTCAGATTTTCATTTTATTGCTTCCCTTCTTCCTCTTCTCATTTATCCTCCTCCTTCTCTGAAAAAAGGAAAGAAGGAAAAGAAAAGAAAAAGAAAGAAAAAACCCAACTACAAACAAAAACAAGACAAAAAACAATCATGAGTGACCCACCTGGGTGGGGTTTGGATAAATACTTTCCAAAGAAATTATTACAGCTTCCTCTTGCCTACCAACTAAGAGAAACACACCTCTCTCATGACCAGTGCTGGAAAACAAGAAATTCCAGCGGGCAGTGACGTCAATGCAAGGAGCCTGGATTCCTGTTCAGCAAAGGAAGTGAGTGCTTACCTCAGGCAAAGGATGCCCTCTTCCAGGAGCCTCCACCTAGCTTAGTGTCTTAGAATGCTTGTTTGGGACCATGAGCTGTAGTGTAGAACATTACAGGGGCTCTCAAACAAGCAAAAGTAGACTGCATGCCTTGGTCCCCTGTTTGGCCTTTCTTAAAGGTGATGAGATCATGGCAAAATTGTAATGAAAATTATAAAGCAGATAGACTTTTCTTTGATGTCAGAATAATCTGCATTTCCCCACTGATCCCTTGCTCACTTCATTTTCCAAATATTGAGTTATCTACAGTTCCCTAAAGCTCCTAATTAAAGTCTGTTAATGTATCTAGCCCACAGATGTATCAATTCAAAAGAGATACATTTTGAATCTAGGAAGCCTCAGGTATTGGGCTGGCTCGTTGGGGGCACCTTTAACAGCCATTTCAGGCTCCCTTGTTCAAGAATGTGAGGGTTTCTTTGAGGCATTTGAGTTTTATTCCATAAACTCCAGCTTTTTAGCCTTGTCTTTATACTAGAATTCTAGTACAAGTGTGCTTTTGATGTACAGAAACTCTGCTTGAAGGCTTGGAGGTGGGAGCTGGCACTAGCACATTGGTCTGAGTGTTTTAAGCTGCACAGGTGATTTTGCCAGATAACGGGAAATACAGAGTGACTGAAAATCTCTGATCACACCTAGCAAAGTCCTGGGCTCAAACCCAGCAATGGAAAACAAGCAACAACCAAAACATCAACAACAACAACAATCTCCAGCCCCCAAAAAACTATAGACTTTGTAGCACAGAAATTCTGAACATTTGCTTAGACTCTGAGAAAGAGTGGTGCTACAGGGGCTGGAGAGATGGCTCAGCGGTTAAGAGCACTGACTGCTCTTCCAGAGGTCCTGAGTTCAATTCCCAGCAACCACATGGTGGCTCACAACCATCTGTGATGGGATCCAAGGCCCTCTTCTGGTGTGTCTGAAGAAAGCAACAGTGTACTCACATATAATAAATAAATGTTTAAATACTTGGGCTCTCTACAGAGTTCTTCAGGTTTGGGCAGTGGACGCTCAGGAGCCACGCTTCTCCCTTCTGATTTACCCCATTGCTTTTGTTGTAGTTGTTGCTGCTGCTGAGGGGCTGGCTCCAGGATCTCACACTCACGTAGTGAGAGTTTTACTTGGTGGGTTTTGTTTTTGTTTTGTCTTGTCCAGAGAAACTTGGGTCTTTAACGAAGATGATTTACTTTCCTCAGATATCACTCGAAAAAATAAAACAAACCAAAGCACTTTTTAAATTACATTTACTTTTTTATTAGAGATCAATTTTATGATTAATAACCTTTAACTATTATGGGCTAAAACTTGCTTCAGATACTCAATAGCAATGTCTATTTCTGGAAGTCTGATTCAGTGGATTTGGGGTACTCTCGGGAATCTGAATTATCTATACAAATATTTTAATATGCAAAATAGTTGAAAAATTAAAAGTGACAGGAATAGTTTCAAACTCCCCACCTTAGTTCAAAAGCTTTGACGTTCGGCCACATTTCCTTGTCTCTCACTTTATACAGATGTGTATATTTATATTTGATACATATTTGTATTTTGTTGGATAATGTGAAAAGTATCTATCAGGGTCTGGAGAGAGGGCTCAGCTGGATCCCTTACAGCTCTTCTAGATAACCAGCTATCTATCCTGCAGATCCTAACCACATGGAACTCCAGACCTATCTCCTCTTCTGGTCATATGCATTCATGCACACATGTGCACACACACAAACGCAAGAATAAAAATTAACCTTTTTTAAAAAAGAAGGTGAATTTCAAGTATCCTGACACTTCCCTTTTTACACAGTGTATGCACTTTCTAAGAATTGTGGATATTATCATATTCAAATACAATGATGTCACCATTCTTAAGAATATTAACATTTCCAACCTATCAGCCAGTTTTTTGCATTATGAGAGACACTCCCTGCAATCGAGCATGATACCACGGCAGAGCAGTGGAGATCTTCGCAGAATAAACAAGAATCAGCAAGGTCTTGTCTATTCTGGGTAGACATCAGAAGCAGGTCAGACAAATGTCTCAACTTGCCAAAATGTGCATTCCACTGCACACACACAACCTACGCCAAGCTTGGCTGCTCAACCAGCTCTCAGACACACCTCCAGTCACCTATCTCAACAGGAAGAAAGGGGAAAGGCTTTTCCTTGTCCCAAGAAACATCAAAGAAGATCCACCTGCTCTCATTCTTACAAGTGAACATACAACAAGGCATCTGCATCATTAGCCAGGCATGCTGGTTTAAGGGAAGAGGCTCACCAAAGTGTTGCTACGGGTCAAGTGGTTGCTGGTGTGAGTAAAGAGTTAAAATTGAGGTCTGTCGGGTGCTTTGGGTCAGCTGTAAGAAGGAGAGATTATGGGAATCATAGTGTGGTGCTTTTATGCTGAAACTGTCTTGACAGAACAGTCTCAGCTGCTACTGAACACACTATAATCTCAATACCTTCTTAATAGTTACAGAGCACCTACACATGGCTTCATAATGACAGCCTGGTAGCTCCTGTAGAAATTAATAAGCAGCACATCCAGGAAAGAGTCTGGGAATGGAGACTTTCACAAATCAGACCTGAGAAGGTCCCTGGGTGCAGGACTTTCTAAACCTGCGGTCATGTTCTACTGTCTGCCTACAGGTCTCTGTACAGCCACACCCCAGACTCTTGTTAAGCAGTAAAAGTCAGAGAGGTGAAGGAGTGAACTGGATACTAGCTAGGAAAACACTAACTAGAAATGACTTTATAATCCTGTTATAGTTTAAAAGTTTCCATTTGGGTGAGAGTGCAAAAAACCAAGACTGTCAGAAGTACTGTGTGTGCTGTATATTATGTGTACTGTGAGCTTTGTGGATGGCTCTATCCAGAACAGCACAGGCCACTATTAAGCCCAAGAAACAGCTTCGGGGCAGCTGGCTACTCTTTCTCTGTTGTTTCTACTGAATTCCTAGATCCGTTTGCTGCAGGCTTTTCTCCCTTATGACTTTATCCTGCATTTCTTAGCGAATTTTTTCAAGCATATTTGCTATTTCACTCATGTCAACCACTCTATGAGTGTATGCATGCGTGCATGTGTGTCTGTGTGTGTGTGTGTTTGTGTGTGTGTGCACACACAGACACACTTATGTGAGCTTATGTGTATTTAACCATCGAAGTATGAGCCTTCCTTCTTGGCACAGTGGAATGTTGAAAGGGGACATGCCAGTGACCTAAATTTTCCAGCTATTGGATGTGGATGTCATAAACTCAAAGATGTTCTGTTCAATTTATATATTTGGAAAATCTCTTAAAATTTATCTCTTCAGTGTTTGCAGCTGTAAGACACAACAGAAAGTGCTATTTTTTTATTTCTCTGGTACCTTAATTTCCCTTAAAGGACTCAACAGATTTATCCTGTAGTTGACAGACCTTCACTGAGAGGTGCGAACTGTCTCCTTAGCTGCCTAAGGGCCTCCCTTTCCGGGCCGAGTCCTTTTTTCCACCCACTTTGGGGACACAGAACTTTTGTTCTGGGGCCCTAACAGAGAAGCTGGAAGGTATTAGAAGTAAACACTCAGCTGTCCTCTCTGCATAAACATCTCCAACCCCATCATCCTCCTGCCTCTTGTTGGTCTTTTGATTTTGCAAATTGAGTAAGTAAACATTCTCCTGGCCAAGCTAACCTTCCTGTTGGGTCTATAGAATCCACCAGTCTCCCTGCCTTCCCTTTGTGTAAATTCCCAATGCTAAATCCAGACATCTCTATTCCAAAACACTAATAAAAAAAGATTCCTTTGTTTATTAGCTTCTTGCAGCAATAATCAATGCCTCAATTTCCAAATAATCTATCTACTCTTAAATCATCTAGTTATTAAAATGTATCCTTAGTTCTAAGGGGAAATTCTGGCCACCAAATCCAATAGGCTTTCCTCAGTACCATGCTCATCTTTTTTTTTTTAATGCTTACTTATTTTTGCCTATTGCCTCTCCTAACCTCACTCCTTCTCTCACCTCTTGAATCTAAAACCTCCAGAATCTGTAGTAAACCAAGACCAGACTCAGACCCATCTCCAACTGTCTGATCACCATTCAGACTCTTATTTTGAATGCCTCTCCCCCATTTTCCATGAACTCAACTAACCCACTGAACTCCCAGGATGGATCTGACATGGAGGGAAGTAATGGAAAGACAAACACATCTAAGATGGAATCTGTGCCTTCACGGAGCTGTCTTGTTAGGAAAATGTACAAGCAAATGGTTCATTCTGTGTTCAAGTGGGAGCATCAAATTGGAGCTCAAAGCCTAGTGGGCACAGAACTGTAGCTATGCCATCTCAGCAAAGTAGTCTTAAGAATACTTTAAGTGCTAAAATTATCTTGGTGTGTAAAACTGGTCTTTGGACCAGCCATAAACTCCTATACAATGAGACCCTGAGCTAAAGGTTAACTGGACATTTAACTGCCGTCTCTTTGCTTCTGTAAACAACGTTTGCTTGCTGAGAAGCCCAGAGCTGCCTTTCTGTATATGTCACAATTGTGGTTTTTGCCCTTAAAACTCAAATGAACAGGGTCAGGGCTGTTTACCATTAATCTGCTTGGGACAGTCCCAACAGCAGTGAATAAAGATTCCATTCAACTTATTTCAGGCCTCTTGGGAGTTTTTCTCTTCAGGTAACTCATAACCAATGGAAGCGTTCTAATGTAGACTATGGTTCTAAAGGAATTGATTAGCAGACTTCTCCAGAATGAATATGGAGTTAGCAGCTGAGATACCAAGAGAGGCCATGGTTCAGGGTCATTTTAGTACTGTTTTGACATATATTGGAAGGGAAGGCAGAAAGTAGGACTGAGACATGGAGACAAGGGTGAGGCTGAAAAGGCCAGATTATAAAGTCATTATATACAGTTGTAGAAAGTCTCGTTTCATGCTAAAGACTTGATGCAAGGAATAATGAAAACAGATTTGCTTTTATGGAAGAGTCTATGAAGGGCAAGGTAGAGAATAGCTGAGTAGAGAGGTACATCTAGAAGTCAGAAGGGTACCACTGTAGTCAGAGCAAAGACTAATGACTGTGTGAACTTGGTGCTACAACAGGGATACGAAGGCTCAAATGGTTTCCAGATATATTTTAGAAACACGTAAATAAGGGTTTGGAAGCTGGGTATGGATGGACGAGCAAAAGGTAATCCGAGTTTTCTAGTCTTGGACAAACTTTCTGGAGTTCGTCACTGGGTGCCATTGTCCTGGAGGAATGAAGATATCCTGAAGAGACAGTTGCAACTCTCTTTGCTTATCATTGGACTTTTGAGACAATGGACCCTAAATAAATTAGAGTTTTCTTACAAGCCTTATGACCAGGGGAAGGAGGCTGGAGTCAGGTGGCAGTCAGAGGAGGAAGCTGGCTCTCAGGAAAAGATTTCACAATGTTTTGACAACTTGCCAGATCACCTTGCAGGAGAGACTGAAGGACATAATGATGGGTTGGTCAGTGATGGGGGAGACCATGCCTTGATGAGGACTCTTAGTTATGCATACCTTGTGACCTCTCTTTAAAGTTAACCGTTGTATCAGGACCCCAAGATAGATTCTGAATCACGGGGCCTCTTTGATCCTTTTCAAGATGTGGTCACATTGATTAAGTCTCCCTTCTGTGCTTCCTGTCATTACTTGTTTTTTTAATTTTGGCTTTAATTTAATTTTGACCCATTGAGGTCAGGGGGCTGAATCTAACTTAGCTAGGGCTGCCCAAGCTGATGTTCTTGCCTTAACAACTGTGATAACATGGGAAGAGCAGATTTAAGGTGGTGGTGAAATATTAATGTTTGAAAATGTTGAGACTGAGGAATGTGAGGAACATTCTTTTAGAACCTACAAATCTAGGGCTTTCTTCTTGTTCCAGAATAAAGCTCTTGATTTGAAAAATTCTGATAGGTAGAAGTTTGGGGACAACAAAAACAAGTGGGGCTCTGTATGTTCTTATTCTTTATCCAAACAATGTCAAAATGTCATACATTCGTTACCACACTGTCCTTAGCCTTCTACTTGAAACAGAATTATTAACAGTAATTCCATCTCTTCTTCACCAGATACATTGACTCAAATGGATTCATTCATATGTCCCAAGCAATTTATAATGGCTATTAAGTTATGTTCCTTTTACATGAGAGGAAACTGAGGCACTGGGTAATTAAGCAATATCTACTTAGTAGTGTCAGAGTTGGGTCAAAGTCAGACATCCCTTCCTTCTTCATTAAACTCTCTTTGAAATTAAGAGTTTCCAATCATCTACAAGGCAAAGGTCCATAGATACTGATGTACTGGGCCAGATAGACCCTGAAACCATTATTCAAATTATAATTTTATTGGTATCTAGCCCTCCTACTCATTTACAAGTTGTCTAAGGCTGCTTCACAGTTCAATGCTAGAGCTGAATAGTTGCAACAAAAACTATTAGGCTCAAGATTCAAAACTATTTCTATCTATTTAAAGACTGTTTTTTTTGAGCCCATCCTGAGGGTTCTAGTCCTCAAATTGACATTTTCCCTTCTGTATGTGTGATGGTAGGGAAGGACAGAAATACAGCCTCTGGCCTTACAGCTGGATCTCTGTCAAAACCGCATTGGAAACTAATCTACTCCTCCGCCTTTGCTCCTCTTCTTCTAAGTGATTTACTGTTTAAGTTTCCTGCTACAGAAATGGTCAAAGGTTAAAGCATTCATAAACACCTTTGCCTTACCAGAGGTAAAATGTGACAAGTGTCATTACCTAAGCTAACCCTGGAGATAAACATATTTAAAAGAAAAAGAAATTTAAAATAAATCGAGCATTCGTGAGTTAAGAGGCTATTGAGTTATTTTGTTTTTGTTTTGTATGTACATTTAATTTGTTATAAAATCAAACAGTTTTGCATCTTGGTGAGTGCAAAGCCCAAACCAGCATTACCAAGAGATGAAACCTTGTAAGTTCATATATATTAATGTGGGAAAGCACTCTGAGGCCAGGCACTTTCCTGAACATGCTCAGTTTAAAGTCACAGTTTAAGAAGGGAAGTCATATTTCTGAGCATGTTCAGTTCAAAGTCATCAAACACATGTTCAAAGGCTAAGACGGTAAGCAAGAACACATCTACGTGCCCCTGCAGGTCTGCTTTTCCCATTGGGATATTCAGGCACCATTGTGCACCCGGCAGGCCTGGAAGGAATGAAGCTTAGCTGGGTGGGCAGTTAGACAGTATCTCAGCATAAAGTTGGGAAAGATGGTCCTCTCTAGAGACAATTTTTAGTGAAACAATTCTCTTTCCTGGGGGTAGAGGCGGAGCATAAGGGCTATAGAACCCTTGATGAGTGGGTAGGAGTTCAGGGTGAGTGGTCATTATTGGCTGGGGCTAGGTCATGAAGAATGCTTCGTTTGTATGAAGAGGAATTCCAGGTGCTTGCTGGTCAGGTTAACCTGTAACCTGACCGCCAGACCATGTGACTACCTCAAGATGTCAGAGGTGGGGGTGGTAAGGTGACAGCATGGAGGAAACAGTCCTATTGCCGGTCTTAGGGGGAGATTTGGGGGGTTTGGATACATCTCGAACTCACTCCTGCTCCTGAACATCTCCTCTGGTCGACTGGGTTTCCAGCCCCACAACTAGGTATGCTTAGTTGGCATCAAAGAGATGATGCAAACATAAAGACAGGAAGACATACAAGGATGCTTCTAAGCATGCTCCATTTTCTTCTAAAAAGTTTCCAACAAAACAGAAGAAGCAGACACTTTAAAGTTACCTGTTCCAAGAACCATTACATTTTCATCTTTTCTATCAAACGCTATAAACGTCTGTGTATGGCAAAAATTCAAATCTTCTCTTATCTCCCTTGCCCTTTAAGATTTTCCTTTTTATTCAACCCACCTTGTAGAACCTTTATGTGAAAGTTTTAATCCCTCCTTTCCAGTTACACTTTTATTTATACAAAGGCCTTGCTACATCCTGGGAACTTAAGTGTCTAAGGTGGCTTACCCCTGTCTGCTTTATTTCAATTCCTTTAAGCTAGCTGGTTGTGAAAGTCTGAGATCCAACGCCAGTCAATGGGGGAAAGACACAATCATCACCTGAGTTAGATAGAACTTGAGCCAAGAGCACTTCCTGCCCTGAAGCCCTCACTCTTCTGCTTTTGTGAGAACACCATTTTTTGATCAAGAGTAAAGTTTAGTCTTGCAGAAACAGTTGGAGTGGCGGTCTCTCTCTTTGGGGCTTGTAACTTGTTTTTTACACTGCCTCACTCAGCCACTAATAGGTTAACAGGAATAGGAAGTGAGGTAGTGAGGCGTGGCCCGCCTTGGTAAGAACAGTGGTACCATCTCTTGACTTTCATAGCTGGTCCCTGAGACTGCATTCGTGAGTGTACAAACTAATCAACTGTGTATGGGCTGGGGAAGGCTTTGCTCTTAGTTTATGGCTTTGAAGCTCAACAGAAAGCATGGCTGGATATTGACTTGTAAATAATTGTAGCACAGGGGATCATTGAATCATTTCTTCCTCTCTCTGACCTTTAATTTACTTTAGCTGGTTCCCAAATTAAGCCTTCTTCTCATGTACTCATCATCTCCGTCATCCTTGCTGATAGAGCTCTGCAGAACGCATATAACAGCCTTTCCCCAACCAAACCTAGAGCATCATCTACCTAGTGCTGTGACACGTCTCCATTTTCTTAATGTGAAATCTCATTCAATTTCTGTCTTTGACGATTGTCACCATCGAAATTATCATTTAAAAATTTTAATTTATTTACTTATTTGAGGACGACCCCCATTACCTACTAGACAAATGCTCCACTACTGTGCGGTGTCTTGTACCTTCTCTACTTTTACGTATTTGTGTTTTACCACAGCAGGAATGTTAATCATCTTTCTAGGCTCATTTACTGTCTTACTCTTTTGGGACTCTGCTGATCATATTTACTCAGATAGGATTATTGAAACTATATCTAAGTAGGCTGTATTAATAAAGCATTTCCCAGGAAAATACGATAGCACATAGCTAATCCCAACACTTAGATGGTAGAAAGAGGAGGATTAAGAGTTTGGGGTCAGCCTGGGCTACATGGCCAAAGCTTATTTACAGCAAATCAGGAGCTACGATGTAACTCAGTGGCAGTGGTCTTTCTTAGTATGCACAAAGCCCTGAGTTCAATCACCAGTACTCACCCAGACAAGATGAATTCTTGATTTGATGATTTTCTCTTTGCCTCAACTTTGATCCACACTTCTTCAAATGATGAGAAGCAGGATGACCTGCTCAAAGCATCAGTTTTTCCAACCTTGGAAGAGTCTCATTGTGAACTGCTGAGCCTCATTACTGAGAGTGGCTGCTGCTTTATTGTGCCTTTGACACAGAAAGGAGACTGTGAACATGAAGAACATTGACTTTGAGCTGTAACAATAGAAAGATTTCATCATTAAATGGTCTGTTAGGACCTAATCAGCCCATGAGGAACAGAAAGTCAGTCTTGCAGCCTGACACAATCAGATTTACTGTCTCCTAGGGAGGGGAGACACTCCTAGGCCAGAGGGATGTGGGTCACAGGTTTGTAAATTCTACTCAGGAATTTGGAGTTGAGTCTGAGGGTGCAGTGGATCAGTTTGAGATTGACTGGCATTTGGAGGTAGGATTAGGAGGAGGGAATTAACTAGGTATCCAGCGGTAACCGGAGGTAAAGATGGTTGTGCAATTGAGTATAAAAATAGTTCATGCAAATAACCACAATCCAAGGCTTCACTGGTAAGAAGTCACTTACCATCAGAGGGGCACATTATGGCATTGTTTACCTGCCGTGTGACCTTGGCATCAATGGTGCTGACTTCTACTCTTTGCAGCTTGCGTTGTCTTGTCTGTCTGTCTGTCTGTTTCCCAGCATTGTGAGTGTCAAGAGTTCTTAACTTTTTATTTTAGTTCAATTTAATTTTCATTGTTTTGATCTCAGATTTTAGCTTGTTTAGTGTCCTAGATTTAAAATTCATATGAACATCTATCAGAATATATTTCCCTACTGCTATTTATCAAAATGTTAACAGTCTCAAGTTAATCTTTATTTAACTTGGTCAAAACATCCAGAGCAAACAAGAAACAAACACCAGTTTTGATTTAGAATTTTTAAATCTTTCCAAACATGCTGCCTCTCTGCTTTTTGACAATGATAACCCCAATAACAGACTTTTCCAGCTTAGAGTAGGTAATCGCTGCTGTCTAAAAGCTAATGGCTCTTCTTTAGACGTCGCTTCGGTGAGAGCAATGCTGAACACACAGACACAAGCTAAGTGCTACTGAGAAGCTAGTAGTCTCAGTGGGGTGGATCACAGTCGGCCCATAGAGGAGCAAAAGAGCAGGACTCAGGGTTCAAGTTTCCAGAGGAGGGAAATGTGACTGGGTAAACACAGGAAGAAATGAAAACACAGGGGTCCTGTGTGGGTCACGTATGTATTAGTTGCTCTCTTTTGCTTCTCTCCGGGCCAACTGTGATCCATCCTACTGAGGAGACTATTAGCTTCTCGACAGCAGTAGCACTTAGCTTGTGTCTGTGTGTTCAGCATTGTTCTCATTTTGTTTTCTAAGAACTTAGTGGTTCTTCAGAGTTTCCCTTGCTGTTTGAAATTAAAAAGCTTAATCTATTTTTAATATCCTAGGGCAAATTTTTAACATGATGATCATAATTTCCTTGTGATCCTCTTAAAATATGGGAAGGTGGGACAGTGTGTAGAACTTTATACATATATATGAAATAAGTTTATGTACTCATATATATGTATGTATGAATGTATGTATATATGTATGTACGTATGAACGTATGTGTGTACTTTTCTGAGGAATGGATCTACAACCTAGATCAGATGTTCAAAGAGATATGCTACCCCCCAAAAGGTGAAGAACAGCATTTAGATTATTAGTCTATTCTGGAATGGGCACTCTGCCACTCAAACAGATGGAGGTGATGCCTAGAGCAACCAAGAAATCATGAATGTGCATCAAATGTGGGTGCTTAGGGCATGGGACCCAGCTGGGCAGGTGGAGAACGCCATCCACCCAGAGCTGCCAGGGGCTATTCGCCAGTGCTGATTAAGCGCTGGACCGCACTAACTTTTGGAAATTGCAGTAAAATCCAGTCCTCCCTAGTATTGGCACAGGAGCACAGCGGTTGGCTGGATTATCTACGCAAGTACTCTGCCTGTGCCTTTGTCAGACACTGTGTTGGCAGTGGCAGCACTGTTACTTGTCCCTGTCAATTTTTTTTTTAATTCCCACATACAATCAGTTTGATTAGTAATCATGCTTCAGCATCACAGGTCCATGAAATAGAGTGGGAATCAGGAGGGAAATATCATGTGTGACTTATTTCCATGCTTAAGTTAAGTAGAAAGGCTCTTGGGCTGGGGATGCTGCTTATTGGTCAAGTTCTTGCCTAGCATCTTTGAGGCCCCAGGTTTGATCTCCACAATGACAGAAACAAAACAATAGAAAACCAACAGCGGTAACAATCAAAAGCTCTTCTGGCAAGCATCTACTACTGATGCCGTATTTCTTCTCTGAACTCACTGTGACGCCTGTCTGTCTATACAGTCAATGCTTAGTGTAAAGAGATGAGACTTTGTCTATGTCTTTTAACTTCCTATGCTAAAACAGTTCAGGGCAGGGGGAATATTTTTCTGCTACTGCCCTGCCTCCGTACTTTTCCTAGAAAGTTTTCTGTGAAATCGTTTTGGCTGATAAAAAAGGCGTAATTTGTGAGACCAGGCATAAGCATGTATAGTTCCATTGCGTGCACTCATATGAAACTTAACTAATTTTTTGGCACTTATCATGATCATTTGACACAAATTATTTCCCTCTGTAGAGATATGAGACATCAAAACAAAATGTAATCCAGGTCACTGGATGTGAAGGAAAATAAGTGTTTGTCTTCAACGTTACTCTTTACCTGTATTATTTTGGCTTATTCAAAGAAACCAAGTATCAAAACTGTCACTATAGCAAATGTATAATGATAATGGAAGCTACTTATTCCAAAAGCAATGTGACCAGTCTTTCAACCCCATAGCTACATGTCAAAGGGGGACTTGCTAACTTGAAACAGAACCAAACTTTCATACAGTCAGATCAGTCTTTATCATTGGGTTGTTTTAGGGCACCATGACCTAGATGAACAATTCCAGGATTTGAGTATGTGCTCTGAATCACTTGGAAGATTGTTAGAACACAGTTCTGTGGGCTTCTCCTCCAAAACTTCTAGTACTGTGGAGTGGGGCATGGCTAAAAAGATGACTTTTCACAGGTTTCCAGGTGACACTGGTACTATGTGTCTGGGGATGACACCATGAAAACAAATTAATCTATGACTTAAAGGTCAGGGAGTGTTTGCAGTCAAGAAAGAACACATTGCCAAATCCCTAGCAATTCATGATAACATGAGGGTCCAAGCAAAGCTCTGTAAATGCTCTACAAGGGCATAGATGACACAGAACTCTGCGTTGACAGGGTCCCCGATGACCCCCCTCAAAGTCTGGCTACCATTGAAAGCATCATATCTAAAGAGCTACACTCTTGTAATCCCATCACTAAAGAGCATGAGACAGGAGGATGGCCTTGAGTCTGAGATGTAACGCAACATTGTCATTCTAGGACTTCCACGAAGATAAAGGTACATCTTGAAATACATTCAGAGAAGAACTTAAGGATGAGTCAGAGCAAAGTGAATTTATTAAGTAGCAATAAGAGACAACACAAACTTCAGATTTAAGTCTAAGTAAGGGTAAGATTGTGGGACAGAGGACGGACACACACACACACACACACACACACACATGAGAGGGAGCCAGTCTGCCCTGAGGAGAGGACCAGAGTACACATCTGAGACATGATTTTGTGTGTGAGTGTGTGTGTGTGTGAGTGTGTGTGTGTGTGTGAGTGTGTGTGCTTGTGAGAAGCAGTTATGCTAGGTATCTTTATGATATGTATATATACACACATGTATGTGTCTATACATGCATAGATGTGAGTACATATACATATATATGTGTTTATATACATACATACAATCCTGCTGCTTTCTAAGTTAACTTGTTCAAAAGATGAAATTTAGAAAATTTAAAGATTAAGCGAAGTTCAAAAGTTAGGAACAGTTTAAAAATAAAGGAAAGTTATGATTTACCTATTTCTCTTATCTTATATTTTTGGTTGTGAGCCTAGCCTTTAACGGCTGAGCCATGTCTCCAGCCCTAGTTCTCTTATCTTAAAGAATGCCCTTTTTGTAAACAGGATTGTAGAGCGGTTTTACGAGGTTTATTGTTTAGGTTTAAAGTTGAGAGAGAAGCCTAATAGGGTTAAAGTCAAGGCCACAGTCATCCTGACCCTAAGTAGCTGCCACAGTGACTTTAACATTGTTGTTTGAGATGTCTAAGGAAAAATGAGCATTATCTTGGAGGCCACCTTGGCTTTAGTGTAGATCTCAGTGTGAGGTGCCTCATCCTTTCCACATTCCCATGTTTTCTCTGTCTTCCTGTCCTGCCCGGATCAGTGGGGAGGCAGATTTTTTAAGGGAAATGAAATGAAGGGGATTTGACAGGAAATGGAACAAGTTAGTTGAAGGTAACTTTAGAGTTAGTACAGCTGTCATTCCAGGACCTGAGTAACAGGTACCATCAGGAACAATTTGTTCTGGAAGGCTCTCAGTACCATTTAAGAAGTTCAGACTTCCTACAGCAGCAGGGCATTTCTCTCGTGTCTACACATTATCTCCTTCTGGGACATGTAGACATAGCCAGCTATCTCCATACTCCGTGGACAGTGTAAGCTTTCCCACAGCACTGTTTAGGAGGGAGGTGCAAAAGGTTTTAGTTACTGCATCTCAAGTGTTTGTGAGGGTAACAGCCTAGTTTGGGAGATGGGTTATTTGATTTGTTGAGTCCATCAATTTTTCCGAGGTTTCACTGATTGGAACCCTGGAAACTTATAGAGATTCTCTGAAATACATTTAAAGATTATTTGAATGTGGATTTAGGTTGCCAATAAGAATCAGAAAAACCTCGGATGGCTGGGGTATCCTAGAAGAGGGTCTGAAGGCCCTAAGAATGAACAATGCTGCTTTGGGGTGCACTGAAAGGTGTCACCTCCAGATCCTATTAAAATCCAGGTACAGAATGAGCAGGCCTGAGACTGCATACACTCTAGGATCCCAGAGGATGTCAATGTTGCAGACTAAATTTTGAAGCAAGGTAATATGGACAATCCATAGCTTGTCAGTGGGGAGAGAGGCCTGTTCCCCTACAGAAGGAGGAAGCGAGCACTGCTTAAGGCTAAGGCTGGTCCTCTGCGGAGAGGATGTGGGGACACGTGTGCAGATCTCCTGGGCAGGGCAGGGCTGCAGGGCGGGGAGGCACAGGTAGGTTAGACGAAGGTAGGCCGGGCGCAGTGCTGGGCTGCGAGCGTTTTCAGGTCTTTCGGCCCTTGGCGGCTCCCATCGCAGCTCCGGGGCGCGAAGCGGAGACGGCGACGGCGGCCGTGCCTCCGCGCGGGCGCGCGGGCATGCCGACACCCACTCGGCCGGTCCCGGCGTCTCGGCTTCCGGAAGCGGAAGGGGAGCGCGGCCCGGCCTGGGCGGCGGAGGCGCGGAGCCAGCCGGGTGGAGAGCGGCGCAGTTGGCGGTGGTGAGTGTGGACCGGCGGGCGGTCCCGCACCTGCCGTGGAGCATCCCTCCCGGAGACCGCGGCCCTGAATTGGCTGGGGTGGTGAGAGAAATCCGCCGAGTTCTCCCCGGGACTCTGGAGTCCTGCACCCCCGGGGCCCGGGCTGTCGGTGTGACCGAGCCTTTCATTCATTTTGAGGTCGCTGGTGTGGAGCTGCTGAGGACCCTCTGGAAAAACAGTGCACCTCCATTGACCTTCTCCCTCCTCTCCCTTGGCCGCACCGGTTGTTTTGAGAAAATGGCTTTCCGTATGGCAGCACTTTGCACTTGTTACCATTCCCTGTAATCGCTCGCTGGACTTAAACTGCGTGGTCGTTTAAAATTTATGGTCTTTCTCGAGCTGTATTTGGGTCACATTTTAAGATACCTTATGAGTCAGTGGAAGATGTTTGTATCTCCAGGGCTAAGAGGACCTGACCGATTATTACATGAAAATACTGCAATATAGCAGTTCATAAAAGTACGGGGGGGGGGGAGAATCAAGGTCATTGTGGGTGGGTCATAAATCAGTGTAAAGTTTCAGCCCAAAATAAGGGTAAATAAGGGCAATTAAGTATAAGTTTAAAAGATTTGTCAAATGGGTCCTCCACCCGCTGCTAGTATGTGTACCCCCACCCCCCAAATCCACTACCTACTTTGTGGTAAAAGATAATGATAGCCGTTACCATTTGATGACTGCTTAGTGTGTGCCATTCCTAGATGAAAGGAAGGATTTGGTGCAATATCTCATTAAGTTCTTCCAGAGCTTGAGACCCACGGATAAAGTTCAGAGGGGCATTCTGTTTCCTCCTCAGTTGTGCTCTCTCAATAGTAAGGCTTGTGAAGAGAAGAGGTGTGAAATCATTTGGGAAAAAACCAAAAACAAACAAACAAACAAAAACAAATACAAGTTGGAGTTGAAGAAAGAAAAACCAGATTCACTTTTGGTTTCTGCACTATCCAGCTATGGGCTCACGGGTAGACCAGGGATCCAGTTTATTTTCTCATCTATCCAAATAGGTAGCCATGTTAAAATTTTCCAAGGACTGATCTTTAAAGCTTTCCCATGTTTATCTGGAAAATGTCTGCTTTTAATTTAACACCTTTTTGACATGGTGAGGGTACATGGTAGCATTTAACGAGAGAGAGAGAGAGAGAGAGAGAGAGAGAGAATGAATGAATGTAGTACTAGGACTCCAGAATTCAATTCGAATGTAAAACATCAGAATTATATTAGATGTCTTCAAACTGTGGAGATTTCTGTTAATACTTTAGGAGCTGTAGCTGGAATAAACAAAATGTACATGTTTAAGAGAAATTGATGTCTAAGTATGCTTTGTTTACTTAAGAAAATTTAAATACCTAAGTACCTACAGATCCGTATGACAATTAGGATCCAGACAAAAAGAAATCAGTTGATCATAACATTTTTGCTTATGTGCCCACTGCCTGATTTCCCTACTTTATAATGGGCAATTCAGAATCCTATTAGGAAAGCACTTATATTAGTAAAGAGACTAAGAAATCTGGGAATGTCCACTTGGAGCCTATGGAAATCTTAGCATAGGCTAAATCAGCATAGGATGCTATTTATATGTTGCAGCAATATAAATTTCTCAGGTATAACTGGGAAAGCAAAGGAATGTAGACTTTCTTATTTAGCAAAAAATATTAGGGCTTAGATTCAACCTTTCAAATGTTCTAGAAATAAAAGATCATTCTAGTGGAATAGTCAGATGTACATTTATTATACACAATTACTGAAATTGGAAATGCTTGACATAGAATGAGCACAAAGTGGAGATCTCCCTGATCTATCTCCATATATATATCTGTGTGTATATGTCAGTCAGTAGTAGAGTTCTTGTCTTGGGCAAGGCCCTGGGTTTGATTCCCTGGCACTGGGAGGAGGAGGGATGGTGAAAAATAAAGAATCACGCCTCCTGTCCGGTCTGGGTTATGATTTGTTGGTTAAGAACCCCCGGGAAGCTGCATCAGCTAGTTTAGTAGGCACATTTTTCATGTGTGAGGCTGCTAGATAACCCTAAACACTTTACTATAATGTCAGTTTATTTACTTGTTTCCTGGTTTATATTTCCCTGGGGTAAATAGTGACATTTTTTGGCTATGTCTTTTGCATTATAGGCCTGCTTTTCTCCTGTAGTCATCTCAGTGTAGATTAAACTTCTTCTAGGCTTTAAGAGGCTGGAAGTAGATCTACACACACACACACACACACACACACACAGAGAGAGAGAGAGACACACACACAGAGAGAGACAGAGAGACAGAGACAGTAAGTGAGTTAGAGAGATAGATTAGGTACAAATTAGCAGTACTTGATTGTGAACTCACAAATTCTGGTTTTAAGCCTTTTATCTGTGGTTAGAGAGTTACTAAGTTGTTCACAACCTGTAGGATTTTCATTATTAGAAGCATTTAATGTTAGTGAGCTTAATTAATACCTGTGTTGGTAAACTCTGCTGTGTGTGGACAAGTGAATCTAGCCTTTTTTTCTTCTCCCAGGATGTCTTGGCCCAGTGGCTACTTACAGGGCAATAGCTTGCTCATTTTCCCACTTGGAAGAACATGCCTGGTTAACACCCAGGAGAAAACTGACTTGGCCTCTTCATTTCTGGCTTTTACTGTACCTGAGTGTTTTTCCCTGGTGTTATTTTTGGAGGAAGGTTAATTACTGAACCTGTCTTCACCCTACATTAATGTTGCTTTTTGTGTTTTTGTGCTCCTATGTTCCTCTGAAAATTCCCACAGAACTTTTCATGCACTGAAACAATATTTGTAAGTCCATCTTTAGTTGGTATCATTCTACACCTTCCAAGTTATTCTTTTGTCAGGAGAGTACAGAAATATGTAACGCTAGCTCAGTGTTTTAATGTAAGTACATGATTTGGGATTATATGAAGCTGGTATACAGAACAACAAATGCATGTGAAGGGCCAACAGCTTATGTTCAGTTTTGTCCAGGGTGCAGTGACGGAGAGCCTTCCGTGGGGTGCCTTCTTGAAACCATTGGAGGTCCCAGGCTAATGCGCCTGGACACTACAGCACCCATGTTCCTTTGGAACCCTTCTTGGAGAACTGTGTCTCAGAATGCCTTGGCTGGACTTACTACCTTCTGAGATGAAGTGCTGTTTCCATGCATGCTCCACTGCCTGGTTTGACATCTGGCTTTCTACTTGGAGTAGGAGCTTTATTTCAGATCAAATCTGTAGCTTTCTTTTTCTGCTTGAAAACAGAGCGTACAGCATGCGACATACCTCTTTCCTGCATACTTATAGTGCAATACATTGCCAGTGGATGACTGCAGTAACTGAAGGGGTTTTCCTGATAGTTTATTTTGTGTGAATGTGTGTGTATGCATGTGTGTGGGCACATAAAAGAGGACCATGTACAGGAGTTCATGCTCTTCTTCCACCATATGGGTCCTAGGAATTGAACTCCGGTCTGCAGGCTTGATGGCAGGTACCTTTACCCATGGAGACTTCTCACTGGCTCTAAAGGGTTTATTTTAATAAATACTTACCTGGCTTTGGTATTAAACAAAATAGAAAATAAATGGATGGCTAAATGTTAGTACCACTTTTAATGATGGGGTCCAGGGATATTTTTATCTAGGAATTGCTAAAGTCATACTTATTTTTAATTCACTTCCCTTTCAAGTTACCATTGGGCAATGGTGCTTCCTTGCTAGGCAGCTTCCCACTGAAGCATGACAGCAGTCCTCTAAATTGGCCATGTTACAGTGAAGCTTGGAAAGCAAAGAGAGACGATGCACAGTTTGTCCATAGCTCCCTATTTTTAACACCCATATAAGACTTAGGTCTACTTTGTGATAATAAACTGACTATTGAAGTTTTTTTTAAAATTATGTTAGCTCATTGGCTGATTCCTAAAGTCAACTTAAACCTGGTATTTCAGGGTTAACTGCCATGATTAACCAGTTTTTTGAGTAGAGTAAAATCAAAAGTCAAGTAGCTTTATGGATGTCTTTAAAGATATCTACCTGCAGCTTTGGTTTTTATTGTGTTGTGTTTGAAAAACTAATCAATTATTTATATTGTTTTAGATGTAGCATGTTAATAGTTGTACAATGCTAGTGTTCTATGACATTTTATAGTTCAGAGGCATTGGGGTGTTGTTATCCCCTTACTTTTGGATTCAGGGGCTCCATGTTATTTGTTTCCCACAGAGTGATGTTTTTCTGGATTTTAAGTCAGTGAGTGGCTGGGATTTGAGTCATGGATGATTGACCTGTGTTGGTTCCTAATAACGTGACTGACAGAAAGTGCTGTGACGAAGCCATTGAGAGCTCCAAGCCTTAGCAGCACCACCGACCTTGGCCATGTTCCAAAATGTACTGCATATAATTCTCAGGCTTGCCTGTTTGTTTTCCTGGATAAAAAAAATCATTTATTTACCAATTGGGGCATAGCAGGTCCCTAAGTTTGTCATACATACTTGGCCCTTAAGACCAAGACAAAGTGAAGAGACCATTTTGAGCTTAAAGTTAGTAGAGGCTGAGAGATGGCTCAGTGGCTAGAAGCACCTGCTGCTCTTCTGGAGGACCTGAATTTCTTTAACATCAGTAATTACGACAGTCTATACAGAGTTCTTTATAATATTACCTTCTAAAATTTGAACTGTAGGAATTCACTTTTGTGGTTGACTCTCAGTGGTTTTGTTACAGGAAGATAAATTTTTGGTTAGCATTTTGAATGAGAACATACACTGTACGTTTCCTCTGTTCATCTGTTGTGCTCAGAGACTTGGAGCCTTACATTTAATCATCACTGCCCGGTCAAGTGAGCTCAGAATGCACTGTGACTCTTTGCTTTGTGGCTAAGGTAGTTCACGGAGCCCAAATGCGGGACACATAATTGGTTTTATGGGAACTGGGTGATTTCAAAAGAGAGAGCTTCCAGAAATCATGACCATGGTGACCCTGTGGGCAGGTAGAATATGAATGCATAGGTCAGCTAGGATGGGATCATCTGATTTCTGGTCTTAACACCTTGGTTATTGATTCTTTCCCAGAATGTCTTCCTGCTTACTATTTCTCTCTCTGTAAGAAGTTTTTGTTAAACTCTTCGTAGGTACTCAAAAAGAACTGTTATTGAAGGGAAGCCCATATGATGGAATACGAAATGTAAAGAAACAAATAAAAGAATGACTCAAGAAGATAGCACTTCTAAATGCAAGTGCCAGAAAAATCACAGCTCATTTCAGTGAATTTGCAAGTGGTAAGTGGGCATCCAATTTTACATAGGAACGTGTTTGCTTTCTGTGACATGGTGTGTCCTTGCAATCTAGTGTTTAGCAAATTCATTTGCTAATGAAGAATTGAAGACAATTTAGACTTTTTCATATTAAATTTTAACAATGTATTTTCTTAAGACTTTTTTCCATTAAAAACCTCAGAAACATTTCTTTAAATTATAAATCATAATGGTTTTATGCAGGTCTTTCTGTACCCGTTTAAAAGACTAATCTGAAGTGAGAAAGAGAAGCTCAAACATTTTTGTTGGAAGACCATTGGTGCCGGTATCTGTGCTTTAGGCTATTTCTATTTTTCAATTGGTTGAGAAGAACTTAGAGTCT
The DNA here is from genome assembly GCA_019843965.1 of Rhynchomys soricoides. NCBI lineage: Eukaryota > Metazoa > Chordata > Mammalia > Rodentia > Muridae > Rhynchomys > Rhynchomys soricoides. The sequence continues at coordinate 9,919,180 of JADRCH010000076.1, read as the reverse complement.
CATGTCCTCACTAATAGACTTAGAAGAAAACATAACTTGTACATAAAACATAAAAGCCATCCATCCTTCCTAGGGCTCTGTCAGCCACGTGTTATGTGTGGTCTAAGGGATGATCTGTGATGGCCATCTGCTCAGTCTTGAAATAGCCTGACTGAGATAGCAAATATAGGTGACATCAAGCCATGGGCGTGGCACATTGAGCAGAAGTCAACTTAGGAAGTTGAGGCAGTCAGCTGTACTTCCCAAGTAAGCTTTCTCTCCAATGTTGGTCTTCGCATGGCTAACCGGCCCATTCTGAGTTAGGCATTGTTAACCATGTGATGAACAGCAGTAACCTCTGTTGGAGATGGTTTGATTTCTAACTGTTTTCAAGGACACTGTTTTTGCTGTTTAGTTTTCTTCCCTCTTTTTCACAGACTTAGGCAGCCCAGTCCATTCTCATACAAGGGGGTCTTGGAGGACATGTGACATAAACATGCTTGTGTCTGAAATGGGGTGTAACCCAGCATCAAGAGCCAGCTTTCCAGTGTGCTCAAATAGCATCTGAGAGTTGATATGTATCTTGTAATGACCACTGTTAGCATTTTGGCTACTGTTTTCTTCAGACTGACATGTTCTCTGTGTACAAATCACTTTTTTAAAAACAAAAAAATTATTATACTGTAACTTGGACCCCCAGATTTTTGTCTTGAAAAAATTCAAACAGAAGCATGGAAGTAAACTTGGAGGTATAACACCTGAATACTTCTCACTTAGATTGTGTTGGAGTGATAATTCGGGAATTTTGGTTTCTTACTATTATAAGAATAGATTTTCATTTTAATCCCAGGTGTGGGAATATGGCACTGCTTCAGACTGTATGCAGCAGCTGACTGTGATTTGCTTCATGCTCTAGCAGAGGCATAGTTTTGCCAGCTGTATATAGTTTCTGTAATTGTGTGATGCTCGGAATTCTGGGAATTTTTCAGATGGTTATAATGCTAGACCCTCCATAGGTGAGCTGGTTGTTGGTTTGTTAGGAGTTGTGCTCAAAGGAGAAACAAGAAGACTTTAGATTCAGGGATCTCCCTCCCTCCCTCCCTCCCTCCCTCCTCCTCCTCTCTCTGTCTGTCTGTCTGTCTGTCTGTCTGTCTTCTTTCTCCCCTATCCAGTGATATGGGATGAAGGTGAAGGTTGGGAGTGGGTAATGAAGGGTAGGAAAAAGAAGAAGCCACAAAATAGCCAACACTAGCTACAAGCAAAGAAGAAACAAGAAGAAAGAAATTAGGTTCAAGGATCTTTATATCTCTCTCCCCACTCTGTCATTCGTTCTCTCCTATCTAGTGATCAGGGGTGGAATTGGGGTGGGTGAGGGATGGGAAAAAGTAGAACCCACAAAGTAACAAAGACCAGCCACACTGTGTAAGTGATGATCTGAATTCCATCGCGCACTTACTTGTCTCTCCCATTCATCAGTCAACGTTATTATTATCATTCTATTTCAGAGTGAATTGCAGACATCAGGATATGTTCAGACTTGGCTTATAGTTTTGAGTTTGTAAAGCTTCACATACATAACACACAATGCTTCAATCTTAAGTGTACTTTTCCTGAGTTTGATGCTTACAAAAAGTAGTATTTCTCTGTATATCCTTGTCTGTCTACTTTGTACACCTGCAAGTGTGCTTTTGTAGGTGTTATAAATAAAACTGCTGGGCTAAAGGCTTTCACATTTTGATGGGTATGCCAGATTGCCCTCTCAAGAGCACTCTATCCGTTTACATGCAGGTCAGCAATGTAGCAGTGTATAGGAGCGCTCTTTCCCCTGTGCCCTCGCAACGTATGAAAACTACCTAGTCACTCCGCATCTCTCATCTGCAGGGGTACCCTGTAGAGGTTATTTTTCTGTTTGTGAGTTGTCTTCTTATATATTTACTTTGTGTGCTTCTTATCAGTCATGCATTATAATATTCTTTTTGGGAATGCTTTGTCTGTAATTTTGTTTTTGATGTGTTTTGAGCTCAGAAATTTATTTATTTATTTTTTTGTGGTCACTCAGTGTTTGCAGGTCTTGATTGTGAAGGCCATCACTCCACCATGCATTTAAAATCTCTTGCTCTTTTCTTCCAGGGTCAGCTTTTATTGACCTTTACAAGGAAACAGAGATCATTGTAACTAAAGTGCTAGGGAAATTGGTTTTAGCTTTAGACCCTGAGTTAAATTCAGACAGTAAGCAGCGTGCTGGAGAGTCTCCAGACATGAGCAGCAAATGATGAATGTTTTTCATATGTATGGAATAGTAATAAGACCAGTTTTAGCTAAGGTGGGGAGTCATAGGAAGCAAGTTTATGAATATTTGTTTGACTTTGTTTCTTATTAATTATTTTGGCTGGTCCTTATTTGTCTCTAAATAATTTTCATTCTGACATTACAATTTTCAGGCATATTGTCATTTTTTTGATATTTTTCTTTCCTCAGTGACTCAAATCTTTCTTCTGTGGTGGTAAAATCAAGGTGCCTGAAATGGCAAGAAAGGAAAGATTGTATACTTTCAGAATAAATTGAACATTGTAAATATTTCCTCAGGGTAGTTTATTACAGTTGAATTATCATTTCTTTAAAAGCAGTTTGTGCTGTAGTAATTTACATCAGTATGAAGCAGTCACTATACTTAGTGTAGTCACCAGATAGCAATCTCCAGTGTAGAGGAACCAGTTCACCAACTAGTCACTTCAAAGTTTGATTATGAGCTCATCATTTTATATACAAATTAGAGTGTGGGGATCTCCAGCTAATGAAAGCATTTGGGAGATGCCATCCTTAAACCTGAGCAGCACTGTTGAGTTTGGTTGTTGCTCAGGCTTTGTAATAGTTTCTGTCCAGACATCAGCCACACCTGGTAGCCACCCATGCTGGAGTAATCCTGCCGTTCTGCCAGTGACAGGCTCTCGGCTGTAACCAGCTGTGGGCTCCTGGAAGACCTCTGTTCTCCTGACCTCCTATAAGGACTGTATGGTGCTCATTTTTACTAACCAGGTATTTGTTTTCAATATTCAACGATGTATTCTTTGTTGAGTTTCTTTGGGTTCAGTCTTCTTGGGGATGTTGCTGCTTTAGAGTGTGACATCTACATGTGTTTTCATTCAGGGAACAGACCCATCTTAAATGACTTTGTCACTGTGTCATAGTTTCTGTTGTGAGGGATTGATCTTTTCCTTCCTTCTTTCTTTCTGTCTGTCTGTCTGTCTGTCTGTCTGTCTGTTTTTCGAGATAGGGTTTCTCTGTGTAGCCCTGGCTGTCCTGGAACTCACTCTGTAGACCAGGCTGGCCTCGAACTCAGAAATCGCCTGCCTCTGCCTCCCAAGTGCTGGGATTAAAGGTGTGTGCCACCACTGCCCAGCTTGATCTTTTCATAATAAGAAAAATTTGTTATTTCAAAACTAAAGGAATTAAAAACATTCAAAAGATAAATACTTGATGACTTTCCTACTCAACAGATTTATATACCTGTTTCTACTGTTAATGTTAGGAATAAGCCACAAAAGTGTTGTTGCATGTGAACTTAGTTTTTCCTCTTGTACAGAACTGAAGCATTGACAGCCAGAAAGGTAAATGGAGTTCATACTGTGGGATCTGTTGGGAAGCGGAGCCTCTGTCTTTTCTTGTATCTCTTGATGGTTTATCTTGATGGTATCTCTTAAGGCTGTAAAAATAGTAACAGTAAATCTCAGGCCAGCCTGGGCTACATAGCAAAGTCCTTTCCTAACTTCCCATCCTCCCAAATTATCCTTTGCAGCGATTCTCTTCTTAGCTTTGTAGATATTTGTGCTCCTTTAGTTTTGGAGTAATGATGCCTAGCAAATTACACAACATGCTCTACTCTTTCTAGTTGTCTTTACTCTAATGATCTGTCTTTTTAATTCTGAGAGATAATGAAGTTCAACTTTTTAAAAGACCTGGCTCTATTCCTATTTTAGAATTCTTATAAAAACACTGATTTGGACTGTATTTCATTTAAATTAGGGGTGTATTGCATTCGAGTTCTTATCATTTTTTCAAGGGGAAACTAGTACCTTTTAAGTTAAAAATATGCATTTAAATTAATTTATTTTCTTGGTCCTGCTGGGAATGATGCTAGCCAAGTAGTCTACTGTTGCTTAGTGCTGTCATCGTCGTCGTCATCATCATCGTCGTCGTGGTGGTCGTTGTCGTCGTCGTCGTCCTCCTCCTCCTCCTTTTCCTCCTCCTCCTCCTTTTCCTCCTCCTCCTCTTTCTCCTCTTCCTCCTCCTCCTCCTCTTCTTCTTCTTTTTTTCTTCCGTTGCTTTAAGAGTTGGGAGTTTGTAAGGATGAGAGGAGAGGTATTCTTTTGAACTTAAGTGGCTTTTAACTACAGTTTTGGTAGCCTATGGCCCTGCTGAGCACCAGCAAGGTCCTTCAGTGGGAACCCGGTTATTCATAGAATGAAGTAGTGGGGCTGTCGCATCTGCTGCAGATCTGGGAGTCATCCTTGACTTTTCTTTCACTCCCAGTAGTAAACCAATTATTAAGGCTCAACTGATTACGTTTTACTTCAATAGGTCCCTTCTCTAAAGTTAATTTTGACTTTTCTATTCTTTTAATCTAACTAATTTGTCTTTAACTTTATTCTCCACAGGAGAGTGTTAATACTTTATTTACAATACAGATCTTACTTCACCCCCACTTTAATAGCTTTCCTGTGCATATGAATGAAGTCCAAGTGCTCTAAATGACATGTTTCCCTCATGATAGAGCCCTGTCCTTATTTCTCAGTCAGTTCATGGGGGGACTTTATGACTTCTGATGGCGGATTGTGATACTCTCTGTGACGCTCAGCTTAGTCACCCTGCTCTGGCATCTTTTTGCTGTACTGTTGCCGTGTTTTTGTCTTAGATAACCTTTACTCATTTTTCAAGATTGAGCTCAGTTTGTATCTGTTCCAGGAAGTCCTGCTTGAATCCCAGTGTCACTAGACCCATCTTTTAAGCATTTTTTGACAACTTGTTCACAGATCTGGAACTTACCATAGTAAATTAAACTCCTTTTAAATGACATTTTCCAAATGGACTTGGTTTATTTAAGCAAAGGCCATGCCTTATTAATAGTTGTAGCTACAATGCCTAGGAAGTGACTTTTAATAGAATTTACTAAACTCACTATTGTACTACTGACATCTTAGTGAAGGCAGTAGTTAGTTCTTCTCAGCCAGCATTCATCTGGGTGATGCACTTGGCTGTGAATCTTGTGAGGAATTCAGGGGACATGGAATGGGGTCTGTCTTTTTTTTTTTAAAGCTCCCTAGTTGATTCTGGTTTGCTGGCAAGTGTGAAAATGACTGACCTCATTAATTATTATACTGTTATAGTTTGTGTCAGAGATGCCCCCAGACCATATACAGTAAGTAGTTGTTTAAGCTTAGTAAGTTGTGCCTACTACAGTATGGATATGTTTTAGGTCACTTGATGGGCATCACTTCTGTATGAAATTTCAGCTCACTTGGAGACTTTCTCATTTAGGGATGTGTTGTTGATTGTAAATTCTCAGTATTTATGTTTACATTTGCATATACCTACAAAGTACCACCCAGATCAAGGTGTAGAATATTTTTGGTCCTTTAGAAGTTTTGATCAAATATATTTCCAGCTAGAATACACCTCAAGATAACCAGAATTAGAGCCTGTGATGTTAGCCTCTAACATCACAGAGGGTGATGCACATGTCTTTTGGTGGACATACTCATTCATTTCTTTTGTGTCTACACATGAAATTTTTAGATAGGGACAAACAACTATTTTTGTGACTTATTTTGAACAATTAAAATTGAAGATTTTAGTAAATTTTGTATTTGTTTTGCTAAGTGCTTATTGAGACAAAACTCAAATATGCACAGGAAACTTAGTCAATGTCATGAAGTGTCCAGAGATGTAGTTTTTCATTGAGTAATTTTTCCATGTTAGTAACTCTTGCTTTTCTCTCTAGGATTGTCTTGCCCGTGGGCTGGCAGGCAGTTATAGGACTGCAGAATGGGTCTTCGGATTCACTTTGTTGTTGACCCACATGGTTGGTGCTGCATGGGCTTGATTGTCTTTGTCTGGTTATACAATATTGTTATAATTCCCAAAATTGTCCTGTTTCCTCACTATGAAGAAGGACATATTCCTGGCATTTTAATAATAAGTAAGTTTCCAGTTATTATTTCCTTCTATAAAGATTTTTTTTCCTCATTGTGAATGTTTTGAAGTACAGTGTCTTCTTGACTTCTTTGACTATGCTATTTCAGTAGTACTGCTAAACCTTTAATTAAATTACAGGGGTACAAAATAATAGCCTTTTGTACTTGGAGAGATAAGATACTAACTCTATATTTATTTCACTCTGAAAAGTATATGAAGGCTATTTTGTTCAAGAGAAAAGCTTGACAACAGGATTTGTATTTAATTGTAAACATGGAAGGTTATTGATTGATTGATTGATTGATTACTATTTTGAGACAGGGCTTCTCTCTGTAGCCCAGGGTGGCTTCAGACTTGCCATCTTTCTGCATCTCTTTTGCATGCCCGGGATCCCAGCATCTTGGTGCCTGGCTTGAAGATGGAGGCATTATTAAGAAGGTGATATATTACTGGGAGATGAGAATTTCAAGATCTTAAGAATGACTTGATTGTGATGCCTCTGGATCTCCTGGGTCATTATTATCTGCTGCAGCCCAAAGATTATGGCTTGCTTATGTTATTGACAGTCAGATCACAGTGGCACAGTGTTGCAGTAATTTCTTAACCCAATAAGCCCATATTAAAAACACACAGCCCTGTTATTATATTTATACGATATATGCCTAGATTGGACAGATCTATCACTATACTAGTTTAGTCCCCAGCTAGGAAGCCCCTTGCTACTTGCAGCTTCTCCAGGTCGTGTGGTTCTGCTCCGTATTGGCTTCCACCTCTTCCTTCATCCTCTTCCTTCTGCTCCCACTGTCTGAGACCTCCAGTCCCACCTTCCTTTTCATTTCCCGGTCACAGGCTTCAGCTTTTATTTGACCAGTTAGAATGGGGAGAAGGTTCACATGAGATCAACTCCTTGTTGTGGGCAGCTACTCTTGAGGAAGCAGAATTAACATCAGAATACAAACAGCACTAGTGCAACCTACATTTCTTCCCCTTTGTTCAAGAAAAGGCTTCTCCCCCAGATATAAATTGAGCACACCATAACAATTATGCAAATATAAAGTGTGATATACATCCAATGTATATCATCCAATCCATCATATTTGTCAATTTAGATAAAGTATTCTACCCTCTATCCTAACTTAAAGAGTCTACAGTTCTATACCTGAATTATGTTTTGGTTTTAACTTGTATTACCAGCTGAAAACCATCCTTTCAAATGTAGATCATCTTCCTCAATGCTAAACAAATTAAGTTTGTTTATGAGACTATAACTAGTTTTCAACCCTGTCAGAAATTTGAAAATGAATTAAATATTACCTGAATATATAGGAAGCACAAAAACATAGCTTCCAAATTTAACTTAATCAAATTTGCAGAGACAGCTGACTACCTGGACAGTTCCCTATTCCTCAAAACATTGGAGCATCGGTCTTCAGCCTTCTGGCCCAGAATCATCTGACAGACCTTAAATGAAGCAGGAACTATGAAGGACTACTTACTCTGTGTTGGCAAAGCCAAGCTGTCAACTATCCTGCATGTCTTTTCCTGGACAGTATTTTTTATCTGTAGATGGATTATGGCAATTCTTGCCCAGTGTCTACCTTGCCACAACTGGAGCAATTCTATATGGAAGTTTTGATGCTCAGTCTTCTTTGAACCATGAAAGGGGTGCTGTTAGGAGTGGGCCTGGCCAGTAGTCAAATGATCTTTAGTAATGAAATAACATTAAATGTCATATTTTGTGAATTTCTGCTGTTTTTGAATACTATCTATGTAAAGTATATCTGAACTGTTAAACCTTAACTACTCTTAGTTATTTCTATTTGAATAATATTGAAGATACTTTATTTTAATTAAATCAGGATCTAATATAACTATGAGTTTACTCTCTGGCCCTTAACTTGTGTTACTTAATCATCCTAAACGTTTGTAATAGCAGCTCTAGAAGGACTGGGTCAAGGCCTTGTATTCCTAAATGAGTTGCATGGGCACAATGCCTATCTAAGAGTAAAAATATTAATTTCAAATTTTGTATCAATATACAAAGATTTATACCAATGAAAACCTTAAACCTGTATCAATATATATCAATTCTATTGCAGTGTAAGAAATTAAAACTTCAATTTTGCATCAATATAAGGGTTTCTACCAATGTAAGATTATGGCTATATAATGCTTTGTTAAAGAGTAAATTTAGTATCTTATCTCTATTTGTCTCTTTCTCTAGTTTCTATAATATTTCTATATCCCCCCTTTTCTTTCCAACCCCTGCTCCTTCCTAAGAAGGAAGGGTAGAGAAGAGGAAAGGAGAAGTAGAAACCCCTGACTCTAAGCTCGCTAGCTTCCTCCCTGTCCAAAGGAACTCCCAACCACACATCTGCAGTGTTTACAGCTTTCGTGTCCTTCCCTCATTCTGCTCTCATAGCAGCTATAAGAAATGTAATCCCTGTCATACATATTGTGTGATGTGGCCATTATCCTGTAGTCCTAGCACTCAGAATACTGAAGCAGGAAAATGGTGACTTCTAGGCCAGCCTGAGCTGCGTAGAAAGATGTACATTAGACAGACAGACAGACATTGTAGTCAGGTACACATCAGTGAGCACTGTTTCCTTTTTATGTGTTCCAATGTGTTGGGTTTTTATTCCCCTACAAAATGCCTATTTTTTTGAGCAACAGAGAATTAGAGGATGTGTTTATTATTTTTTCCTATGTATTAATTTAAAACGTGTAATTATGGTGACTGAATCTCAATTGTTAATATTATTTTTATGGTTACTTTAACATTCAAAAGGTTTTAATTCTACACTTTTGAAGTACCTCTCTTAAGATTCATTGAATGAGAAAATTGAATATCACTAATTTAGAATAATTTTGAAGATAGAATTGATGAAAAGTTAGTTATTTAAAATGCTGTTTTGTTCCTTTTAAATGAGTCCATTCATTTATTTATCATTACTGGGGTCACTGTATGAAAGAATCTCAGTTATTATGTTTATCAGTTATTTTGGAAAATCATATTTAAAATTGATGTATTTAGTGTAGCTGTCATCTTGGCAGGACTATTTGAAATAGTAAAATAAATCTACATTTTGTTTTTACATATAGTCTTTTGATTTTGTCCTGATAGGTGTTGACTAAAATGCATTTTTTTAAAAAATTTTAAGCTTGTTGATAAAACATTTAAGTGGCAAATAACTAATTTCTGTGTCTAATTCCATATTACAGTCTTCTATGGCATTTCCATATTTTGTCTGGTTTCCTTAGTGAGGGCCTCCTTAACTGATCCTGGAAGACTCCCAGAAAATCCCAAGATCCCACATGCAGGTATGGTGTTTTTTAGGCTCATTTATTTTTCTGATGTTGAAATTATATTTATTGACACATTACCTCCAATATATGCTCTATGTAAGTCGTTTGAAACCACTCTCAAGTCTCTGCTCATATGTCTTTTTCAGTTGAAAGCACTCCCCCTCCCCCATTCTGTGCCTGCTCTTTTCATTCCTTTTAGATCCACGTCCATTCTGAACATGTGGGTTACTTAAACCTCTGTGTGTATGTGTGGTGGTGTATCTCTAGTCTCCAGAAGAATCTGCCACCACTTACAACAAGTATTTGTTGAATGAAACAAAATTACCTGAGAGATTCTGGTTTATTTAGAACAGGATTTTCACCTTGTGATATTGATAAGTTGCTTAGAACAAATAGTTTTAGTGTTATAAACAACTTAATGAAAAATTGAAAACCTTTGTTTCCGATATCAATTGAAGATTTTTTATTCTCTTTATGGATAATCATTCAAACCATGAAAAATGGATTTTTATTTTGTTATATATGAGATACAATAGAAAGTCACTTTAGCTCATCTTTGATTATTTCTGTATTAGCTTTGAGAGTACTGTACTTTTCTATATGTTTTTGTAGTACATTTTAGAGCAAGAGTATTTTCTATAATAATTTAGTGGTTTCTAAATTTTTACTTTCAAATTTTCTGGGAGCTTTAAAAAAATCTCAGTGTCCAGGTTACTATTTATATCAGTTATATCAGAATACCCGGGCTTAGGCACAGGTGTGAGTTTACTGAAAGATCCCCTGTGGTTCTCGTGTATATCAGAGTTTTGTAAGTCCATATGAAATGCGATTGAAAAGTCACCATACAGAGCCCTCCAAGTTTTTGAGACTTGTCATTCAGGGCCTTACGTGGCTCCCAGACTTCGAGATGAAATGGGAATACCACAGTGCTATCTGTGTAGCTGTAGCACTGCACTTAGTGCGAAGCTCAGTTTACTTGCAGCAGTCGTAACACAGTCTCTTAGTGGTTAATGTGCGTCCGTCCTGCAGTGAGAGCAGAGAGGGTGCTCTGGTCTGTGTAGACGCCCTCTTCCTCCCAGGCAGTACAGCTGAAAGCTGTATGTGTCATACCCACATGCTGCTGCTTCAGCACTGAAGTTCAGTAGCTGCACAGCAAAGAAACAGCCCTTTTCTAATTCCAGACAATCAAACACTCAAATACCTATAGGCTCCTGATACTGCCTGTCAATAAAAGACGGTCTAAAGGGAGTAGCCATGATTCAGCTGTTGTGAAATTGTCACACAATTAAGTTGCTAGATGTTAAAATTTTAGAAGGGAAAAGCAAACACATTACTAACATTATAATGAAATACCCAAGGGAGACAAATTTTATAATTAAAAGGTTTATTTAGCGCACATTGAAAGTACCTCATGGTCCAGATGATAGGATATGGGAAGGCTTCCTTACCTCCATCAGTCCTTACCACCCTGTTGTCATTTTCTCCAGAGGCCTCTCCAGAATTGTCCATAAGGCTCTGCTTACAGTGTTGCAGGCTTTGCTAGGGTGTTCTTCCAGACACTTCCAGAAGCCTGGTTCCAAAAGCAGTTGCACACTCTGGGCAGTGTTATTATAACCGCCCTCTCTGTAGAACCCGCTTTTCTGTGCTAGTTTTGTGTCACCATAATCAGATAACCAAGATAGGGTACTGATGGAGAAAAGAGACTGGTTTAGCTCATGGTCTGGAGGCACGGGGAAATGGCATCTACACTGGTGTAGATCCGGTTGAAGGCCCAGGAATGAGTACTCACATTTCTCAATAGGAAGCTGGAGGTTCAGGAGCGGTACAGGCAACAGCTTTTGGGATAGTCCCCGTTCCAGTTGTTCACAACCAAACTATTAATACATAGACCTGTGGGTTCAAACCTCACCCAGACATGAGGAACAGGGAATCGCGATTTTTATAAGAGATTTTTCTATTTAAAAAAATTCTACTTTAGTAAGATCTTGAACTTGAGCCTGGCCTGAAGTACATGGCGACACACTCTGTCTCTCCAAGAGCCAGCCATCCATCCAAACAAACAAACAAACAAACAAACCCACTACCAATAAAGGTTTGAATTCAAACTCTTACCACTAGGAAAAAAAACCCAAAACTAATAAGTAAGTAAGTAGATAAATAAATAAGTCAGCAAGTAATGAATATAGAAATACTGAACACTAAACAAATAATACAGTTTTTTACAGATTATTTAGTGTGTGTGACTACATACAAATGTACTCCATGTGCATGTAGGTGCCCTCAGAGGCCAGAAGGCATTGTCTCAAGTGTCCTGTTTCTGCAGCTGCATGAAGTATCCTAGGTTAGCTAGCCTGCAAGCTTCTGATTCCACCTTCCTCACATCTTGCTGTTGGCTTCCTCCCTCTCTCTCTCTCTCTCTCTCTCTCCCTCTTGAAGGGAAAACTTGGCTTTAAAACCTTTGAGCATGTAGATGTAATCAAATGAAATTGTTATACATTTATATCATTAAAATTATTCACACATGTATTTGAAACAAGTCTAAAACAGTACTCTAGTTTAGAAATATCACTGTCATTTTCAAATTTTATGGAATAATTTTCTTTGAGTTCTTAAAAATTTGCTTTTTTTGAGGGTAACTCATCTGTCATATAGTTCATTCATTGAAAGTATCTAGTTCACTGTGTGGCCATCTCCACAGTCTGCTTTAGGACACTCACCACCATTGACAGAACATGATGAGTCTTTTTAAATCTTTGAAGATTCTGCTTTGTAATACTGCACCACAGTTCTTGGGTTACAGAAATGAGGTTGACTTGACTGCCCTGCATGCTGGGGTTTGCTAATCTCGCCTGTACTCCAGCATCTTAAACTGTGGGTCCTGTAAATGAATTTGGGGGTCATGAAAACTTAAGCTACAGTAAAAGATTTCTGAAAGGCACAATTTAATTTTAAATCAAATGAATGATGAATTTGCACCTCTGTAGCACTTGCCTCTACTGAGCTGTGGGTGACATCACTGAATTCTGATTGCAGTGCCTCCCCGTGTGTGTGTGTGTGTGTGTGTGTGTGTGTGTGTGTGTGTGTGTGTTATAAATGCCACCTGAAACACCCAGGCTCATAACTCATAATTATGACATTATTATATGTATGAATTTTAGGTTTTTTATTGTACATGTAAAGTCTTTTTCTTGTAAGTTTTCTTCTATGAGGAAACAATAGAGAAAACAAGGACTTAATATTTTCCCACCATATTTATCTTACTGGATGGGCGTTGGATTTTAAACATTACTGTTTGAAGAACTGGGTGAGGTGGTGCATGTCTATAATCCTAGCACTCACCAGCCACAAATTCAAGGCCAGGCTGGTCTGCACAGTGAGTTTTGGACAAACCAGGGTTATATATCAAGATGTGTCTCGAGAAAAAAAATTTTTTTTGCTTGAATTTCTGACTGGAGTTTTATTTAAAAATTTGTTAGGTGGTGTTTGCCTCAGAATTATGGCAGAATTTTCAATAATTCTGAAATGGCTGTAGATGTTTTGCTGCTGTTTTGTCCTCTGTATTTATGCGCACTGTTCTCAGCCCTGAAGATTTAAAATCAAAACATCAATCAACTCTGCCAAACATATAAAAGCTTTCTCTTTTGCATTATCAAATATTCATCAAAGTTTTTTTATATTAAAAACAAACACAAGTATTATGGTATGGTTCTTTAAATGTCAGAATCATGTGTAAAGTAAATAATTGTTTAAAAAAATTTATGGTTCATCAATAATGTTTGATTTGTAAACTTACTTACCTGTATAGCTGGGATCACATGAAGACTTCTCTGGTGACAAGGGTTATGACAAGTTAAAAGCCCTGTTCACACAGCAGAGTTAGGCTCCCCTCTGTGACCGGTGTTCTTTGTTCTCTTCCCTCAGGATACAGGTGTTAGGCATGGAATAAAGGGTTGATTACCTCTAGGCTGTTACATGCTGATTCATCAAAGTGATACTGTGCTGGCGCCATTATACAGTTCCATCTTGCTCTCGGGAGCAAGGCTGGCTTGAGAGGTTGAAACTGGATTTCAGTATTGTTTCTCTCATGATATGTTTCCGTTAGAAAAGGAACTGTAAGAGATCATGTTTTAAACAGCAGTTAATTCAATAGAGATTTTATTTTTATTTACCAGTTTCCCTCAAAATGTCTATAGCAGAATGTTTTTCTCACATTTTCCTCTGTAAGATTGGAGTGTGCTGATTTATTAAAGTAGTAGAATTTAAAAAGGGGATTTTTTTTTTCAGAAAACTGAACATTTTTGACATCTTTTTAAAAAAAAGATTAGACTATTTTTGAAAGATTTAACTTTCGTATTTGGCAATCATTCAGTTCCAGCACTGTGTGCAAGGACCACACTATACATGATAATATTCATTGTGCAGCTGCTATATCTGCCTTCTACTGTAAGATTATGAGGATAGCAGAAGCATAAGTGCTGAAATCTTAAGACGCTTATAATGGTGAAATTTCATTTTTATAATTGCAAAGAGTATGCATCTCATATAAGGAAGATGAATTAATAGTTTTTATGGATGTGGTTAGAACAATTTGTGATGAAGACAGATACCTTTTCTCTTCTGCAAACCTTTAGTTGTGGACTGTTTTCATATGGCCCAGAGGCAGTTGGCTACCACTGGGGTTGCTGTGGCCGGAGTAGTGGCAGTTCAAAGCCAACCTGGGCGACATAGTGTTCAGACTCTGTTTCATAGAAACAAAACTCATCTGTTTATTTTCACTAAATACTAATGATTTTTCTAACCTTTGCTTCTTTATTGGATGGATGCCATCTGAGCCCAGTCTGACCTCTAGCCTTCTTCTAAAACACAGGCCCAGATTACTTCATTAATATTAAAAAATAAAATGCTCTAGGAAATATAAAATTGGTTTCAACTTATTTATCTCCTGAAACTAAGACTCAGTATTCTTTCTTCTTTAGTTATTTCAGATAATATAACTTGTATAAATTAATTAATTGATTTATATAAAATTCTTCTAATATTTTGGCTGGGCTTAGAGTTTTATAACTCTAATATCACTTACATTCTCGTGATTTTTTTTCAGAACTGTGCTTTCTGTCATTTACTTTGAACCAGTGGTATCTTATTTTTGTAGTGTTAAGATAGAAATGTTTAAAACAGAGAACATACAGCAGTGTTTATGGTAAGGTGCCTGCTTACGTTGGAGACTCAGCAAAAAGAGAAATGTCTTGGTGAACCCAGTTGAAGACACCCAGGGAATGCAGTAGCAGTTGCTGCGTCTCAGCATCACTCCGGGGCCTCTTGCTAAGCAGATCTGCTCTCTCTCCTCCGCAGAGCGGGAGCTGTGGGAGCTGTGCAGCAAGTGTAACTTGATGCGGCCTAAGCGCTCGCACCACTGCAGCCGCTGCGGCCACTGTGTGAGGAGGATGGACCACCACTGTCCTTGGTAAGGAGACACTTGTCATATTTCCAGCACTCAAGAGCTGCAGCAGGAGGATTAGATAATGAGAAGACAGTCTGAGAACCTGTCAGCTTTAAGAAAAAAATTACATTAAAGTTACTCCATTAAACATTCTTTCAATAGAAATGAGGTCTTATCCCTGCTTATCCCGAGAAAGCATTTGAGCAAAAACTTTGAGCAGAAAAAAACTGAGCAGAATTACTACATACCCAAATACACAGAAGGACTAAGGAGCTTATATCAAATGAGACTCGGAGGCAGAGTATTTGGTACAAGGTCAGATGTGTGGAAGCACTTACCTCACTCACAGCTGTTTCTCTTGTCGGGGAGAAAAGCCACAATGTCACTGCTTAGATTCCTCTTTCCTTACTCAGTAGAAGAACAACACTTTTCAGGTTCGCTGATAACTCTCATCCACTCGTTATAGCTTTTATAGAATTTTCTGTTGGATAGTAACATTTTGTGCATGCTGGATGCATGTAAGTGCTAATTAACTTTCTGTAGAACTGCCAATATTTTTGGTCAATAGGGGGCTCTGTTGTAATATTTAAAGTCATGTTGTTAAAAAGTAGATTTAAAAACTGCTCTGAGAATCTATTGTATTTCATTTCAAAGCTGTCATAAAAAACTTTGAGCGAGATATTATATTTAATTCTGCTTATCTAACATTGAACCTTGTTTAAATATTTAAATTGGTATAACATAGAACTTTATAAATATATATGCATATATATTTGTTTACAATGCATGCGTGCATATATGTGTATGTGTATATATATATCTGTATTGACGTATGTATATATATATGAAGTTAGCTGAGCAATAGCCTCCTTTAACCTACATCCATTTACCCGCAGTTGGTCAAGGAAGACAGTTTACCTTTGTATAATGAGGCTAGTTAATTTTACTTCCCTTATGTATGATAACTCATTTTGATAGCATTGCTAATTAGCAAACTTTCAGTTGAAATTGGTTTTTTTTTAACTATAAACTGTTTATTTACATAGATTTCCAGAAACTAGAAAAATAGAATAGCATTTTAAATAAAAGCATCTCGGGTTTTTTAATTGTCTAAATCTACTATAAGATACTGTATACTATGCCATACAGTGTTATGAAATGTACCTTACATTTTAAATAGTTAATTTCCCAAATAAATTTTTAAACCTCAGTGGTACTTACAGTCACAATAATAGCATGTGAAAAATACGATGTGAAATCTGCAGGTAATGAGTTCTCACAATGAAAATTCATAGCGCTTTTTTTTGTATTAGTTTTTCTAATCAACTAAAAAGATAATAAACATTTATGATACAGCTGGGAATTGCTGCTTTTTTACAAAAGAATGCCATAATTAAAAAAAAATCATCTGGGCAATGTGTCTATTAGTACTAGTGATACATGTTTAAGAGGTAAAGACTAGGTTGTTGGTGAGGAAATGAAGCTCCCTTTAACTTGAAGTGAAACGTTGAAATATTTCTGTTTGTAGGCTTCTTGCTTTCAGTGTCTGTTCCAGGGTATTGTGGGAGGTTAGCAAGGAAGGTGCCCTGATCAAGATTTGGGGATTTCTGTGATTGAATTTTCCAGCAGAGTGCTGCTAACGTCCAAGTGAGGGCAGTCCATGGTATTAATTTGAAGCAGAGGATTCTTTTGTTTTAACAAACTACAAGATTTTAATGATGTCAGCTTCAGACCTCATCTGATGGCCCACAGTTGGCTACCTCAGGTCTTTGTCTCTGACTGTTCTTTTTAAATAGTTCAAACTCAGGACTCCACAGCCTTTCAGGGTTAGATGCTGTTTCTGAGCAATGACATGTGCTGTGTTGTTCTGGACCAGCTGAGATGAGGAAGGATGGGTAGCAACAACTGAGCAGAGTTTTGAGGCTTGAATGAGCCACTTCTCTTAGAGTCTCTCTTGCGGGCAACAGGGCTTAGAATTGTCCTGTTTACCAAGTGTATGCTCTGTAATCTCAGATAAACCTCCACAAGCATTCCAGCTCAGTTCTATTTTTGATTTTTTAAAAAAAAAATAATGTAAAACAATGTATCTTAAAAGTAACACTTTAAGCTACAAATTGAATTTGCCGTGTATATATATGTATTCCTTTCTTATAGTGTAGTCCTATTTTGAAGGAAAACATTCATATAATTTTGAGGAAAAAATTTAATTTCAAAATTCTAAATTAGATTTTAATGGTACCTTAAAAATATACCCATTTTGTAAAATAGGATACTCATTTTAAATGAACCTTGATAATTTATGATTGTAGATTATCATTTTTATGGTTAGACTTCAATGTTGTTTTGACAGAGAGTACAAGTAAGTGGTTTTGAATACATTTTTAGTTTCAGCAGCCAAGGATAGATATTTCATAAAGTAAACATATAAAAATAAAATGACGTGCCTCGCAGTTCTGTCCAAGTAGCAAGTCTGAGCTGTTTTTCTCTAAAGTATTTAAATTGCTGTCCTCTGCCAGAGCACTGCAAGGAAGGGCAGGGTCCTGAGAAAGGCTCTCCTTCTTGCCCTTTGGCCTGTTCTTCTGAGTATCCTTGGGCCAGTGGCCTACGTCCACTATGGCTCTTCCCTTGTCACTTGACGAGGGCACTGGGCTCCTGTGAACTAGAGGAGTATAGTCTCTAGCTGGCCTCCTTGGTAAAGGAGAAGGCAGGTTAAAATGT
The DNA here is from genome assembly GCA_019843965.1 of Rhynchomys soricoides. Lineage (NCBI taxonomy): Eukaryota > Metazoa > Chordata > Mammalia > Rodentia > Muridae > Rhynchomys > Rhynchomys soricoides. The sequence goes on along the minus strand of JADRCH010000076.1, from coordinate 9,901,542 downwards.
GGATCTTTAAATGGTTGGATGTTAGGTTTATGTGAGACTTACCTTCATAATCCTGATGTGAGCATCTTACTAAAACTTAAATGTTTCTTTTTCATTTTCCCTTTAGGATAAACAATTGTGTGGGTGAAGACAACCATTGGCTCTTTCTGCAGTTGTGTTTTTACACTGAGTTGCTTACTTCCTACGCACTGATGTTTTCTTTCTGCCATTATTATTATTTTCTTCCACTAAAAAAGCGTAATTTGGTAAGACATGTTTTTATTCACTAATGTTAGAGCAGCTGTGATGTATACCCGTGAACATGGTAGTTCCTTGAGCGATGTGTGCCTGTGAACATGGTAGTTCCTTGAGTGACGTGTGCCCGTGAACTTGGTAGTTCCTTG
>JADRCH010000076.1:9880669-9901149 GCA_019843965.1 Rhynchomys soricoides | reverse complement strand
AGTTCCTTGAGTGACGTGTGCTCGTGAACTTGGTAGTTCCTTGAGTGCAGGCAAAAGTAGCAAAGACAGCCTTAGACCAGTGAGCTTTACTTTGCAGTAGGTTTGAGAAAGTGGTCTGTTGTTCCTTTTTAGACAAGTCTCTATAACTATTTGTGTTGAGTACATTTCTTCAGAAGACAAAATACGGGCTCTTTCAGTATAGGAGTCTTAGTTTACAAGTAACATGAACTAATGGAAACAAAGGAAAAGTATAAAAATCTTTGGTTTTTCTTTTTTAAATAAAATCAAACAGGTTTATTTATTTATTTTACTATTTTTTTAAAAAATTATACAATTTACTTTTCATATTCTTCTCTTCCTACTTCTCCCAGATTCTTTCCACCAAAATTCATCTTCTCCTCCCCTCCACTCTCCTCCTCTCTACTCCTCTCCTGCCCTGTCTCTCTGTGTCTCTGTCTCTGTCTCTTTCTCCAAAAACAAAGGCAAAAATACCAAGCCAACAAAAACCAAAGTCATAAAATACCAAACCATAACCAAAAAAGAGGACATAAAACATGGAGTCTGTTTCGCATTGGTCAGCTATGGAGTTTGGTCAGCCCTGGAGTGTGAAAAATTAGTTATATTTTTTAAGGTTTTCAAAGAATAGTTAACATTTAAGAGGAGAACTCTTTCTTTTTTGTTTTTGTTTTTTAAGCCTAGATCTCGGCATGTAGCCTAAGGTAGCCATGAACTCTTTGCCTTCCTACTCATTTCTCCTGAGTGCTGAGATTATAGGCATGTGCCACCATATCTGGCCTTCTGCCTCCAGCCCTCCCTAGCAGTAAGATGAGTTTGTAGAATGTTCTAGAGCAGTGGTTCTCAACTTCCTAATGCTGTTATCCTTTAATATATTTTCTCATTGTTGTGGTGAGCCCAAGTATAAATTTATTTTTGTTGCTACCTTATAACTGTAATTTTGCTATTTTATGAATTATAATATAAACATCTGTGTTTCCTGATGGTCTTAGGTGGCCCTCATTGAAGGATTATTTGACACCCCCCCACCGTGGGGTCATGACTCACAGGTTGGGAACCTGTTATTTTTAGGTATAGATCATTTGAGCAATGCTCAGACTTGTCTAAATGGTGATGATGATGCTAGCAGCTCCAGAGCCTTTGGTTCCTGACTCTGTCAACACTATACTATGGCCTTCTCACTGTAGGGTTTCTAATATTCATTTGGGGAAAGGGAGGATAGTGGGATAAGTGAGGTACTGCACGTAGAAAGGGAAGGTGATTACCCAACTGGCTTTAGTTACAGAGCTGGATTAAACACAATTGTATGCTGTTTTTCCATTTTATTTGGGCCTTGGTTATATTTTTAAAGAATATCATGTGTGTGTGTTTGTGTGTGTGTGTGTGTGTGTGTGTGTGTGTGTGTGAGAGAGAGAGAGAGAGAGAGAGAGCGCTGATGGAGGTGGGTACTTTTTCTTTACAATTACACTGTTTATCTCTTTGCGTATAAAATGCCATGGTGATAGGTGTGTGGTTAAGCTGTGAAATGCAGTTGTTGGGAGTCTTAGTTCTATGTGTGGTTGCTCTGGTGCATGATTGTTCTGAGACCTGGCTGTTCTGCGGGGCTACAGACCTCAGTGGAGTTGTGTCCTGAAAGTGATTGGATTGTGATTATTAAATATGGTATATGTCATTAACATTGTATCCAATAACTGAATAAAATTCAAAAGACAATTTAGCTTCTTATTGGTACTGATCATTAAACGTAGAGCTTCCTGAAAGCTAGCCTTGCAACTGAGCTGTATCCCTAGCCCACTCTTTAGTTTTCAGACAGGGTCTCACATTAGCCAGGTTGATACTGAGTCTTCTCTTACTCTATTGCCAAGACAAGCCTTGAGTTTGTAGCCTTCCTGTCTCAGCCTTCAGAAAAGGTTTCAAATGTATTTGTCATTTTCACACTGAAAATATAGTGCCTGTTTCTATTATAGTTTAGAAAGTTTTCATCTCACTTAAGGTTAATTTGTGGCATAATTGGTGTTAGAACATGTGAATCATCCAAGAAAACTGTGTGAAAGTTGAACCTCAGAAGAAGTGTTTTAAAATTGTTCTGTGGGGTTAAGGTCACAGTTTTTCAAAGTGTGAGGGAGAAGATGTGAGAAGTGTCAGTGGAGAGAAGAAGATCATGAAGAGAGACCCCCTTTCCAGGCAGGGCAAGGTCGGCAGCTGCTTCCCTTGGGGGCTAATGGACCACCATGTTTAGATTTTGTTCATCAGTTTTACTGGGGAACAAAAAGCTATTCTCATTTTTCCATGCATAGTCTGTGACTACTTTTGTGCTCTAACAAAGTTGAGTGGTGGGTGAAAGACTCTATGGCTAGCAAAACTTAAAAATACTAAGTACCTGGCTGTCAATAGTAAGTTTACCATGGTAGTTAAGATGTCATTTTGAAAGCAGACACTCTTCAAATTTTTACTTTCTTTTATTACGTGTATAACCCTTAATAAGTTGTTTAACCCCTCTGCTTTATAATTTCATTTTCTGAAAGGTGTGAATAATAATGAAACTAAATAAGTTAATATATTAGCCAGACATGGTGGTTTTGTCTGTAATCCTAGAACTTTGGAGGCTGGCTGATTGCAGGACCATCAGCAGGTCAGGGTCAGCCTCAGCTGCATAGCAAGTTTGAGGCTAGCCTGGGTTCCATAAGACCTCATCTCAAAAAGCTAAAACAACTGAGAAAAAGATAATATATGCAAAAATACCTGGCAAATAGAATATGTCTATATCTATATCTATAAAATTATAGGTGGTATTTGAATGTATTTTCATATATGTACTGTGTTTTTTACATATATACTAAATGTTGGAAGATTAACAGTTAAAAGTATATCAAAAGATTAAAAATCCTGGGGAGAAAGTATGCAAAGCTGTGTTTTGGAAACTCAGACAAGAGTAATGCAGGCTTTTAAAAATAGTAATAATATCTTAGTATTAATAAATGTCAATCAAGTGATCAGATAATATTAACTATACTAAAGCTATTTTTGTCTTTTTTGGTATAGCAATATCTCTGTTGTTTATGCCTAGCAATGTTGAGCAGGCATTGTTCTCTTAGCCTAAGCTTTCAAGTGTCTCAGTAGTGAGTGAGTTTCTTCCTAGTTTGCCCTTTTCTTTTCCTGTGCTTACCTTCCATTTAGAAGTGATGAAATGGAAACTTAAAATTGCCTTTTCCAAGATCATGCCATTTGCTATTGAGGAATCTCTTGGCATGTCCCTATTTAGAACACGGTTTCTAAGTTAGGGGTGGCAGTTCATTCCATGATCCCAAACTTGGGAGTCTGAGACAGGAAGATTGTCATGAGTCTGACATAGTGAATCTCAGTATGAACTACTTCATTTCAGCTCTCCTTGAAGAAATTATCCCAGTTATAAATCTGAAAGTATTATCATTTCTTCAATTTTGAAGAATTTATTGGTTAGCACAGGATTATACATAAACATTTGCTTTCAGTTAAAAAATATTTTCCATTGTCTTTTGGTTTCTATAATTTCACTGTAAAGTCAGTTGTTGGTCTATTTCATCAACATAATGTTTTTTTTTTTTATTGGCCACTGTTATGATTTTTTAAATTCTCATTCTTAATTGTTATTCTATAATTCTGTAATGTGCTCCAGTATTGTTTTCTTTGCATTTTTCTGTTGAAATGTAATGTAACTTCTTGAACCTGTGTGATAAAATTCTTAACTTATAAAGTTTCTGTCCCGCTTTAAATATGCTGTGACCTTTATTGCATAGTTTAGGATATAATTAATTATGTATGTGTAAGGTTTTTGTACTCCCTGTGTTTGCCAAACCCTACAGTTTAATCTATTTTCCCACGGATCTCTCTTCTGATTTATTAGTGGTAGCTTTTCTACTCTACTCTCTTGAGTTTTTAATTCTGTTACGTGGTATCTTGCACTTTTAGAATTCTCACTTGATACTCTTTCTCATAGATTACTTTTCTAGGGAAATTCTGCATTTTGCCATTTTCTTGAACATTTTTAAATGCCATTTCTTAATATTTTAAAGATTTATTTTATGTGCATGCATATTTGGACTGCCCATGCATGTCTGGTGCCATGGAGGAAAGAAGATGAAGGGTTCCTGGAAATAGAGTTAGGGATGGTTGCATGCCACTATGTAAGTATTGGGGATCAAACCCAGGTCCTCTGCAGGAGCAGCCAATGTTCTTGACTACTGAGCCATCTCTCTAGTCCCTTCTTGATCACTTTAATTAAAGTTATTTTGATGTCCATACCAGATATTAGTCTGCACCCTGATATGCCTGTTTTTGTTTTTGTTTTTGTTTTATCAAATACTGGGTAAATTGAATGGCCTGTTGTGGAAGATGTGGTTGACATATTTGATTTACTCTTTTATTTGTTTCTGTATAGGATAAAAGAATTCTCATCTTCACTCAATCAGGTTAGATGACATGTTTTTCTCATACTGAATTGGGCTTAGTATAATGACTCTTTTTTAGAAGATCATAGTGCACTGTATTTTGTAGGATCTTTGGTTGCTAAGTTTTATGAAGGACTAGTTTCAGTTTGTTCTTACTCTTCAATTGTGTCCTTCCAGTGTTTCAGCTGAAGAGCTGAGGTATCTCTTGTGGATTGTGTTCTCTGGTGTCCTCCCTGTGATGATGACCCTATGAAGGCATCTCTGTGCTCTGGGATCTCAGCCTTATGTTCTCGCTGGGTTGCTAGATTGGCTGCTGCTTGCTGCCTTGCAGTAGCTAGTCATGGATTGGCTTAATCTGGCTTTTCACAGTGTCCTTAGGAAGCTTAGGCTCAGAAAACGTCTCTTAGAGGTGTTGGTAGCAATAATGCTTTTGTAACAGTTTCTTCTCAGGTTGTTCTAATCACTGTTGATGCTCTCATTTATGTAAGAAAGTTCTGTGGAGTGTTCAGTTTCAAAACTTATGTGTCCTGAAGGTTTGAGTATTGTGCTCCTGACAGACTTGGTGATGAGGTAGAGATTATCAAAACAGAAAGAAGTCAAAAGTAAGTGTGAGTCAAAACTACATGAGGCTTGATGTCTGATTTGAGGTCAGATCTGCTGTAAAACACTACAGTGAATGTTGTTGGGCTAAGTAATAGTACACTGTTCTTTTTATAGAAGTTCTTTTGAAGATGACATTGCAGAGTTACCACTAATTTCAGTAGGGAAGTCCCCATTACACATTGACCTTAGTGGTTGTTCTAGTCCGTATATATTTTTGTAGGTCCTTCTTTGTATCCTTCCATTTTTCCTATGAACAATAAAAACTCGTATGACACTCTTGAGTTGTGTGTACAGCTGGCCAGAGTGTCATCCCTGCCTAATCTACCCTCTTACTACTTGAGATATGCAGTAAAGACCCCAGAGTCCCTGGATTCATTGGGAATTAATGGTTACTGTGCGTCACTGGAGCAGCAGGTGTGTGATTGACTCTGATCCTACATCTTTGTCCTGAGGAAGTGAGAGGCTTTGCCTGCCTTTCTCTTATACCCTTTCAGATAGAGAGATGGTAGCAGAGCATCTTTCTCCTGTCTTTAGTTGTCAACGCTGAGTGCTTTTCTTCTGCTTTTCTTCTAGGTTGGGAAAGAAAGTGTTATCAACTCCTAGGTGTGTGTTAGTTTCTAGGATGAAAGTGTTTACTCTTCTAGAAGAATGGAATTGCTTGTGAATGGCACTTGCCAGTGTTTGTGAGAAGCTGGTAGGTTGTAAATACCTCTTAGAAACAAGGATTGAAAGAAAGCAGGTTATTCTCAAAATCTGGGAGATAAACCGTTTGTGAATTTGATTTTCCTTATTATTATTATTATTATTATTATTATTATTATTATTATTATTATTATGTTTTTAGAAGACTTCTTTCTGAGATGGATAACTTTAGTTTCTTTGCAGTTACCTGGCCCCAGGTTTTTCCTTTTCTTACAGTAATTTCATACCTAAATTTTTTTATTTTTTTTAATTTTCCCCTGTAGTGCTGGGGAAAGCGTGGCTGGCAAACACTCCACCACAGGATTGCCCACCCAGCACCTCATGTCTCTTAATCTTTACCTTCAAAATAGAACATTTCCTGCCTACTTGTCAAGTTTTTGGGAAATATTCAAAAATGTCCTTTGTTGAGGGAAGGAAGGTGTAGAAAGTGTAATGGGTAAGGCAGTCAGTCTATCATCTACCTATCATCTATCTATCTATCTATCTATCTATCTATCTATCTATATTTTACTGTGAGTTCCAAATAGGACTTATTTCTTAAACTTCTTTATATTGCAGGTCTTCTGTTAAGGAATGCCTGTGAGCTTAAAACAGTTAGTTTATATGATCTATCCTCATTGAAAATAGTAATTTAAAAATTCCAAGGACTAGATATATGGCTCAGTGTTTAAGAGTACTTGCAGCTCTTGCAGAGGATCCAGGTTCAATTCCGAGCACCTACCGAGTGGCTCCCAATTATCAGTAGCGACTGTTGCGAGGGGAATCTGACACCCTCCTTTGGCCTTCATGGGCATCAGGTACGCATGTAGCATACATACAAGAATGCAGGGAAAAGCCTTGTACACACGATAATGAATAGATAAATCTTAAATTAAAAAATCTGAAGGTCTCAACTAATGTAAGAAAACAATAACTAGGTATCTAGAAATTTTCAGAAACTTAAGTAGCAGGCTCGATTTTTAAAAAATAATCAGTTTTGGAAAATTTGTAAAATATGTAAGCTTTGAGTTTGGAAGTCTTTAAAATGTTAAACATAAATTTGTTTGTTTTCCATGATAGTATAATGTTGGGGTTTCCTTAAAACTCTTGAAAGTGATGTCTTTAATTATTGAGATAAAAATTATTGGAAGATTTAAAAACCTATTGCTTGTGGGATAATTTACTATTCTAATTAAATAAAGTAAGTGGCTATTGAAGGAAATGAGCTTTAATCATTGACTAACGTCTGTGTTTGACTGTTTTATATACTTATTTTAAGAGGTTCATAAACAAATTTTAGTTACTTGTTTTAGCTACTTTTATTAACTAAAAATTAGTTAACTTTTATTTTATTTAATTTTAGTTATTGTTTAACTGAAGTATATGAGACAAAACAGCAGATTTTTAATTAAATTTGAAGGAAGATACTGTATTTAGAATGAACTCTTTTAAGTTTTATATGAGGCGTGAATACTTTAGCAGTCAGGCATTTTTCAGTTTCTATCGTAGCTTAGATAATTTTGAACTTGCATATTACTAGGAATGTTGTGAAACATCACATTTGGAGCATCCCTGAGACTGATAAGATGGCTGAGACTCAGAGACATTCTGTAGCTCATTTATTCACAAAGCAGCCATTGACAGAAGATGATTTGGGCTGGGTGCTTTTTGGTATAGTAAGCATCAGCCTGCAAACATTTGGTATAGCAAGCATCAGCCTGCAAACACTGCTTCTTTTTTTTCCTGAGGAATTTTTTTCAAGGGGGAGGGGAGGAACAGTGTCTCATGTCACCTGAGCGAGCCTCAAACTTGCTATATAGCCCAAGCTGACCTTAAAGCTCCAATCTTCCTGTCTCCATCTTCAAGGGCAAGGATAATAGGATGTGCCACCATGCTTGGTGTACCTGAAGAAGTTTTAGGCTATTTATACTAGCATTTAAAACATTTTAGGTACAGATTTAAAATACACTAACATGCTACAAAATTTGCCCCTCAAAGAATGACAAGTTGATAGATTCATGCATTGATGTTTTTATCTTTTTTATTGAGGCAGCCTGAATTTCATATTTTTAGTGAACTTAAAGGCTGTTCATTCTGTTTTATAAAGACATCATAGTAGTGTAAATTTTTTTAACGTATACCCACTGGCAACTAGATATTGTAGACAGTAATTACTATCTATGAGAGAAAAAATATTTTTAAGTAAATAATTTGTAGTGTTAAAGTAGGAGTTATCATTTGTTAGCAGCTAATCATTTGTGGAATACCACTTCAGTTTTAAAATTATGCTTTTAAAATTATCTTTAGATGAAGTAGCTTCAAATTAACTTCTGATTGATTTCTTTTATAGTTATTTTATGTGAAGGGTGAAATCCTACAAACTACACTTGATCTGAGAGCAGAGGTGGCAGAAGAAGAAGAGAGGAGAGAGAGTTTAAACAAAGGGCTCGCTGCCAATATTCATACGAAGGGACTAAATAACATGCAGTGGCCAGCCAGACTTTTCTGTTAGCAAGATACATTACTGCTATTCCAACTGGCTGATAGCTAATAGTGTTGCTAGGAATTTGATGTCATATAGAATTGTGCCACACAATTATGTGCCTAGACAGTTGGCTAAGAAAGAATAGAAATAACCAGAGGACTTGATTGCAGGTACTTTGAATATTTCTAAATCTCATTATAATTAAAAAATATATCTATATAATCAGCCTTAAAGACAATTACTATATCACTGTTTATTGCTGTTAAAATATTTTAGGCCTTAATGGTCATTATTTTATCATGTACAAGGTCACTTATTTATATGGTCACTGAAGAATATAGAATATTTGTGAAATACATATTTAACTTTATGAACTTTTGTTAAGTATAGCCAAGAAGAGTGTAGGATTAAAATCAATATGAAAAAATAAACTATTAATGCTAGTATGAAAGTAATCCAGCTTCTATGTTCATGTGTACTAGGACTAGCATGTGTTCATGCTAGGAATATTCTCTCTCTGTAACATTTACAGATGCTGGTAGACAAAAACCATCTAATCTAATAATTGTCAGTTCTTTTTGTCAGTGTATTCCTTTTCTGTCTTGACAGATGGAACATAGAAACTTTGTATCAAGCCCTGAGCATGTGCTGTGATAACAGGTTGGCTGGATCTGTCTTTATGTGACTGTTTCTGTGGTGGTCCAGTTCTAAATAGAGGCGTGTTTAACATGGGAGACATAGCAGCCTTTGATCCTGAGACACTCAATCTCTTTGAGGTTAAATGGTTAAAACCTGGGAGCAGCATTGCCACTCCCTTAATTCTATTAGACACTGTAGTGCTTCAGTTAGTGGTGAATTTAGTAAGAAAATGTTACCCAGTTTCTAATGAATTTGTCCAGCTTTCCTAGAGATTCTACTGCCAAAATACGGTAAGGCAAACGATAATTTTTCTGATGTATTCACTGTCTGGAAATCAGGTGCTAGTCACATTTGCTCTATACTAACAAAGTTATGTGCACATGCATACACAATGTAAGATTTGATTCTGGACACTCAGTGATAGTCTCTAGAGAGGTATAATAGTGAGTTTTCCTTTAGATATTAATTTCCATTAAGATGTAATGATAAAATAGTTTGTTTCTTCAGAGAATGTAGGGAGAAAAACAATACATTTATAAATTACCCACTTATATTTTGGAATTCATAAACAAAGGCCCAAATATGTAGACAAATCATACAGCTATAAGGATTTTCAGACTAAAATAAAATATATTGTATTATAAAGTTAATTTTCCTATTAGCATTAATCTCTGAATATGAAGTTATTAGTCTTTTTGAAAACTCAAATTGTTATGATAGGTGTATCAGATATGATCCAGTTTATTTCGTTTCCTGGAAAACCAGACAACCCAAATCCCTCACTGATAGGCTGGCTCTTCATGGGGATGGGACAGTGACTTTTTAAATAATTCTGTTTCTATTTTAAACTCTATAATATAGAGTCTCTATATAATAATAAATAATATATAGTCTAAATTTTATGATTACAGTTTTCTTTTTTATGTTGGCATGTACAGTATATCTGTAGAAGAGTGCACAGATATTAAAGTATACATATACAGGCCAGTGAACTATCTGGGGCTGTATGAGCAACATTTGAAAGACATTCTTTTTAAAGTATAGTTGATGTCCACTGTGTGACTTTTGCTATAAATATTCATAACACCTCATTTAGAATAATGTATTTTTTCTTTTGATGGACAAATACCTTGTTCTCAGTGGTACCCCCTTTAGGCAGCTGTCCTTGCATCTTTCTTTTTGGTGTCTGTGGTTCACTTGGTCGTGTAGCTAGAAATACTGCTGTCCAAAAGCACCTTTCACACATGTATGTCACATATGTGAACTTCCTAATAGAATTCTCTGTGCAGTTGAATCCATTTAAACATGTACCAGTAGATGATACAGGTTGAAGCTGCTACTATTTTCTCAGGCTGCTTGAGGTGTCTAGCTTTGGCTCTGTGGTTCAGGTGAGCAGAGCATTATGCTTGGGATTGCTTCTCTAGTCTGCTTTCTCCTCCTTACGATTGGACCATTGTCCGTGGAGTGCAACCTTCGTGATAGCTGTAGAATTAATCTTATTACATGGTAAAGTGATATTTTGGTTTTTTCCCCCTATCATTAGCCTTAGGAGTGATTTTGGGTATTTTCTCTCCTTCCCTTTTCCAAGTGAATTTAAATTTTAAGAAATAAGGTTTTGTCAGGTAAGATTGATTTGTATGATGCCTGAAGCAGTTGTTACAGCCGTGACCTCTTCCTTTTTATCCCTCCATGGTGGCATTGTTTTACTGAACATGGGTGCAGTAGAGCAGACAGCCCTGCCATGCTCTTTCGTATGCTGTTCTTTAGGTTTGAACTTTTTTCCTATGAAAATTAACAATATTTACACACACATGAGAATGGTGCACTCTGCCGGCTGAGGCACATTCTCTTCCACTCTGATGATTCTTGTTTTTAGGATTATATTAGTTATGTAGAACAGCTTGAATGGACACTTTTATGTGTTTTGAATTTCTTGATCCACAAAGGTAATAGAGCTTTAAAAAAATGGGAAACATTGATAGCTCTCCAATAAACAGTGAATAGCAACTTTCCTGAAGCAATGCTCGAGTGGCTGTCAGATGTGAACACGATGCTCATTTCATTTCAGTCTTCCTGGTTCATTTCTTTTTTTGTTTTTGTTTTTTGTTTGTTTGTTTGTTTTGTTTTTTTGGTTTTTCCAGACAGGGTTTCTCTGTGTGGCCCTGGCTGTCCTGGAACTCACTCTGTAGACCAGGCTGGCCTCGAACTCAGAAAACCGCCTGTCTCTGCCTCCCAAGTGCTGGGATTAAAGGCGTGCGCCACCACTGCCCGGCTTTCCTGATTCATTTCTATATAGTCTCTTAGATATATGACCTATCAGGTACATTGAGGAGAAGCTTATAGTCAAATGAGCCTAGACAAAGATGACTGACTTCTCAGCACTGTGTTAGCTATTGATCCAAGGCAAGATCAAGTTTAGTTTATCCTAGGAGAACAGGGTAGATTTCCCATTAGAGTTAGTCTGCAAAGTTTATCACATTAATAGGTCAGGTAAATGAGTATCTCAAAATATAGACAAAGATAAAATTTAGAATTTCCATGTTATCAGACTAGAAGTAGATAACTTTCTTAGTCAGAAGAAAGTTTTCCAAAACCTGGGAAAACAAATTCCTCAGCACTGCCTAGTGTGCTGATGAAATGCGGACTTTTTGCCCTGTGTTGGAGGGGTAGACCTGGGGGCTCTTAGATGGAGAGAATGAGATGGATGCTCAGTGATGGAGGTTAGACCTGGAGGCTCAGTGACGGAGGGTCAGTAGTGGAAGGGATGAGCTGGAGGCTCAGTAATTGAGATTTAGATCTGGAGGCTAACCTAGTTTACTAGTGCTAGTACAATAAAATACCACAAACTGGGTAACTTAGAAGAAATTTGTCCCTCTCAATTTTGATGGCACAAGTCCAAGGTTATGGTGGCAGCAGATCTGACTTTACCTTGTTGATTTGGGTTCTAAGCACCTACATTCCTAGTGTGCCCTTAGTGGTATTTACTCTGTGTAGAAGAGCCCTGGACTCTTTTCCATGCCCACCCGTCCGCCCTTTTAAGGGCATCAGTCAGTTGAAGGGGTGCCCACTTTAGTGTCTTACTTAATTTAGTCACAGCATTAAAACTTCTGTCTCCAGATATAGTCAAGTTCTGAGTAACTGGGGGTTAAGACCTCAGAACAGTAACACTGATAGTAAAGATTCTGAGTATAAATGGCTTCTTGATGTGGCTACATTTTGTGAGAGAGTTTGGGACTTCAAAAATGCTTTATTTAAAAGGAAAAAAAGAGACAGAACTAAAGTACAGATTTAGATTCAATGTGAATAATGCATGTGTGAACTTCGAATCCAGTTGTCTTCTGAAAATATAAAAATGATAAGCAATTTTATGTTAATTTTTATATTACTTCAAGTAATTCAAATGTAAAACCAAATGCACAATGTAACTTTAAACTTAAATATTCTGATCTTGTTACCATCCCTTTTTTAAAAAATATCTTTTCCTAAGAAGGAGGTAAGATAGACTTTATTTGGTTAGAAGTAGTCACTTTAGCATTTCTCCTGTAAAAGCATGCACACACCTTAAATCACTCTACCACATAAAACCACGTGCTAAAACCCCAGAGCTTGTGGGGAATGAAGGCACAGCATCCCAGATGTTTTTGTCAGTTGCGTTAAAAAGGGGTGAGAGCCTAACAAAAATAGCAGTGTGGTTTCTTCTGCCAAATGTCAGGAAGTACACTGAATGTGGAGTGTGGCTGCAAGTGTGGACTCAGGGTGTCTTGTGGGAGTGAGTGTCAGATGCAAGCATTGCGAAAGGAAGGTTGCAGGGCCTTGTGGGTGGGCGCGGCTCATGTGATACACTCTAGAAGTTTGGGGAGTGAACTGTCTTGTGTGTTCCCTATAGCTTGTTTCAGTAGCGTGTACTTTAAAACTTGGTTCTCCTGGGGTTCCTCGCAGATGCGATGAACAAGGAACACAGTTCCTGCAATACTCAAGTTGTTGTTTCATGTGTGAAGTGCATTGCTTTTCATTTTATTTTCATAAGTATTTAGAATTAGACTTTTTAAAAGTGAAATGTTGGGTGACAGTATAGTATTTGTCTGACAGAGAACAATTCCAGTGGTTTGGGGAGTTTTAAGTTTTCCGGGCTAATGAGTAACTATTAAAGGTCTAGAGCCAGCTGTTTTTCTTAGGTCTAAAGCTTTGTCAGCATGGTCCATAGAAAGACATCAGTCCTTTGTTTCAAACAAACACATTTTCTTCTGGACTCAACTAATGTTTTTTTTTTTCATTCTACCTTCCTACCTACCTATCTGTCTGTCTATGTGTCTGTCTGTCTGTCTGTCCATTCGTTCTTCAGAAAATTGACCTCATGCTGTTCAGTTTGGCCTTGGCTTTCTGGTCCTCAGGCCTTCACCTCCCACGCTCTGGGATGCTTGCTTGCACCCTTCACTCCTGTCCCTACTTTTGGGATTACCACAGCACTAGTCATCCTTAACCTATGTCAGGAAGCGTACAGTGGTTGCATTTGGGGCATCCTTCCAGTCCTTCCATTGCACTAACATTGGCTGTTTTATTTCCAAATTTAACAGCAACTGACTCCTGGAGAAATACTGATTATTTGACTCTCTCCCTCGATATTTTCAGTAACCATGATGCCAAATATGTTCTTTGTTTTTCTGTCCTTAGAACATAGTTCACGTTCAGATCGCTCAGTTCCATTCCCTGGAAATGACCAGAAATGACCTTTGCCTTATTACAGTTCCCATTTCCCATCATGTTCCTTTCCATCTCAGCAGCAGGGTATGCCTGCATCTCCACTGGTACAGCATGGGACATGTGTGTGTGTAGCACAGGGCTAACTGAATGGGAGAACAGATGGGGTGGACTTGGAGAAGGCTGTTCTTAGAATTCTGTTATGGAGGGTTCCCCTCAATGGTGCTAAATTAGATAATTAGCAGGTATTTTACTATTATAAATCATGCCTCTACATTCCAAATTTTTAGCAATGTAATAAAAAACTTTCCTTTGTGGCCCAAACACCCTATAGTGTTTCTGATTTTTGTTTTCTTGCAAAAATGTGTGTGTATGTGTATGTGTGTGTGTGTGTGTATGTGTGTGTATGTGTGTGTACATGTGTGTGTGTGTATATGTGTGTGTGTGTGTATGTGTGTATATGTGTGTGTGTATGTGTGTATATGTGTGTGTGTATGTGTGTGTGTATGTGTGTATGTGTGTGTGTGTATGTATATGTGTGTGTGTGAATGTGTATTAGAAAGGTAACTTGTAACTCTGGGATTGAGAGAAATTATTATTTCAAGATACAATTCAGTAGTGAAATCCTATAGTTTTCAACTTTCTGTTGTAACTTCTAAAGTTATTTTTGAAAATTTCAAATATTTATGTATTGATGACATGGAACGAAACAGTAAGGGGAATACTTATGCACAATGTGTTGGCTTCGATTTCAATAGCAATTCTGCAAATCATTTAAAAGACTTTCTTTTTCTTTGTAGGACCTCTTTGTTGTTCGGCATGAGCTGGCTATCATGAGATTAGCTGCCTTCATGGGCATTACTATGTTAGTTGGAATAACTGGACTCTTTTATACACAACTGATTGGCATCATCACAGTAAGTATGTTTTTAATGTAAAAACTGAAATGTATGAACAGATGATGTAATTGTGAACTTAATTCTAAAATGTTAAGGAAGTTTACAAATTAAAGGAAAATTAACTCACAATTATTAATTATGTATAAAGTGTACATAAAAATTTGCATCCCTCTTTTTAAAATGTGTAGAATATTTTTATATTACAGTAGACCTTGTGCTTATAGGCTTAATGATTACATATGCTTTTTTCTATTGATTAAACATCTAGTGTGGAATCATTTTTTCTTATCTTATTTCCTTTTATACCATACCAATCATTTTGATTTCTTTGTTACAAATAACACTTTGAACATCATTTTTTAAAAAAATTATTTAATATCAAGTTTTTGAAGATAGACTTGCTAAGACAAGACTACTTTTAGTAGTAATTAAATCATTTCTTGGATGTCCTAAATGATTTAGATGTGCAAACTAACTTAATAAGTGATTATCACTTTTTAATATGTCTGAAAGACTGTCAACTCCTTCTTCTATATTTGATATGGGAGAAAAGTCTTGACGCAGTACCAATCAATTTTGATATTTCTCTATATCAGATACAATCTTTTTACCATTTAATTGAAACAGTTGCATCAAATGCTTGACAGTATCAGGTACTACTCTCTTCGTGTATGCATTTATTGTCTATGTTTCTTAGATCAGTTTGAGAGTAGATACAGAAGCAATGAGAGAAGACTGACACACTGGAGTGTCAATAATTTTTAGAATTACCATAGTCAAATCCTTTCATCACAACAACAGAGATTGGAAAAACCGAGAAAAATTTTAAGGATCGAAAAAAAGACTCCTTTGGTAGAGAGAATGTAGATCAAGTAGCCTTTCTTATTATTGGAAGGAGTAGAATTTGACTTAACCTTGTTTGAAGATGAATTACTAATGCCTATCAAAATCTAAAATGTACAATCCTTTTGACCAACCTTGTCAAAATAAGCTTTTAGAAGCTATGTATTTGAATGTGTGTGAACAAGGGGCTGCAGCACTGTAGTATGTTTAACATCTATCTTGCATATGAACATTTAAGTACTTACCAGCATATAATGAATCAAGTAAGGAAAGACAACCTCAAAGCCTAACATGAAGCAACAGTGTTCAAGAATTATGGTACTGGCCTAAGGATGGACGTGTCTGCACATGAACTAGAATTGAGAACGATATAGTCCTTTGTTATCTATAGAGAATTAGTTTCAGAATACCTTGTTTATACTAAAATCTGCAGTAGCTGCTAAAACCCCTATTGGGATGGCATAGTATTTGCATATATAGTTATTGTATATCTCCCTATATAGTTTAAAACATTTCTACATCCTTTATAATGTCTAATACAATATCAATACTATGTAAATAGTCATTATACCATGTTGCTTATGGGATCATGTATAGAAAAGGCTGAGCATGTTCAGTGTGAGTACAAGTTTCTTCCTAGTATTCCTAGTCCATGGCTGGTTAAATCCACAGATACAGAACCCATAAAAACTGGGGGCCAGTAGATTTTTTTAATAAAAATGCCAATACTATTCAGTGTGGAAAAGAGCAGCCTTCTACAAATGGTTCTGAGACAGATAGATACTCACAATAAGATTGTCCTCTGCTTTATGACATATGCAAAAAGTTACCTGAGAATGGGTTATAGAGCTGAAATGGAGGACCTAGAGCAGCAACTCTTAGAAGAAAATAGCTTAGACAGAGCACCCAAAGTGAAAACTACCAGAGAAAAATAAGTTGGACTTCATCAAAATGACTTTTATCTTCAGGGGCTATTTGAGGTAGTGTGAGAAGATCTTAGAACTCAGTTGGTTTCATACACTGTTGTGTGTGTGCCATAGTGCAGTGTTGCTGAGTGCTTTAAGAACAGTGAGCCACAGAGTTCCTCCTGGACTTACCATTTCCTTTTCTACATCCAGCCCTAAAGAGGGGCATGTGTACACACAGCAGCTATTTCTTAGGAGCCCCAGACTGGAAGTAATCGAGTACCTGTCCATTATGTAGATGCAAGGATGCATGATTTGCCTGTGAGAATATGAAAAGAATGAAGTGCTGATACATGGTACTGCTCAGATAACCTTGGAGACATGCTAACTTAAAGACCACATACTTCAACAAGGCACTTTGTGTGAAATGTCAGAATAGGTACTTATAGGAAGAAAATGGCGTTCTGGTTGCATAGGGCTGGAAACCTAAAGAGACAGTTCAGGGGTATAGAGTGTCTTTCTGTGATAATAAGCATGTTCTAGAAGTGAAATTACTGGGTCACATGGAGCCATTTCCCCCACCATTGGACCTTTTATCCAGTGAGGCACTGTCCTCCAACAATATGTGAGAATTTCAGTTGCTCCACATCTTTGTCATCATCTCTTGACAGCAGTCATGTTAATTGTAGCTATTCTGTTGGAAATAGTACTTTTTTTCTGTTTGCATTCCTCCAATGTTGAACACTTCTTTATATGCTTCTTGGGGCTTCTTGGAGCTTTGTGAAGTGTCTGTTTTAATCTTTTTATTTTTATTTTTTTCACCATTGAGTGTAAACTATTCCTAATACCTCTTGGTAGTAATGATAATAAGTGACATGGTTATGAGTAACAGTGCTGAAGATAGTGATTGCTTCCTAAGATCATGTTCTTTACTGTTACGCTTATTCATGAATAGTTAATAAGAACGAGCTTCTAATGCACCAGTCATGTCACACTCAACAAGTTATGCACATTGTTTAATTCCCAACTTTGAATTTGTCAGAATTCCTGCTGGGTATTTAATCCCTCAAACAGAATTTCTCAGATTCCCCTGTTGTCACTGTTAGGTTAGGAGTGGACATTGAGAACATTCAGCCTAAAGTGCACATCACTCCTGAAGGCTGGCGGAGGCTTGTGGCTGAGTAACAGCTTCCTTCCCACCCCATTAGCCTCTGAGATTGTACTGCAATGGTAACTATTTCATGCTTCTTAAAAGATCTCTATGGTAAAGCATTCTGAGTTGTACATTATAAGTAAGTTAGTTGTTACTTGCTTGGTCCTAACCTGACAGTGTCACAATATAACATGCTAATAATTATTTTCAGATTGTATGTTTCTTTTTTTAATGCTGAGTAGCAGTTTGTTTTACTAAGCAGGGAAATTGGACTCTGATATGTTATTTCTAATCACACAAAATGGTACATCTATGAGACATTCAGGAAAAGATGCAAGCGCTCAGAGGGAGGAATATACTTTGTCAGTGTGACCTTCAACCACTGTTCCTGCCCTCAAATACAGATCCTCATAAGTGAAATTGCTGTATATTGAGTTGAGGAGATAGCTCATTCGGAAGCACAAATGTGAGGACCTGAGTTTGGATTCTCAGAACTCACAAATAAAAGCCAGGTGTGGCAGGACACATCTGTAGCCCTGCGTTGGCAGAGGGAAGCAAGTGCAGCCTTCCCTCTTCAATGGCCAGCTAGTAGCTGAATCAGTGAGCTTCAGGTTTGGTGAGAGACCCTGTCATATGACTTTCATGTCATAAAATGAAGAGTGACTGAAGAAGGGCTTATCCTTGCTGAGGAGCCCTTTTTGCTCTTGGATCTGAATGAAGTAGACAGTGATATTGTTATTAATGTAATTGACATCAGACTTAAGGAGCAGTAGTCCCAGGCAGCAAGAGGGAAGTTCCTGCTGGTGCTAACAGTGCAGGGTAGCCAGAGCAGTCCGGTTTCCAGTGACAGGAGGTGTAATCAAGAAGCCTTACAGCTGCTCAGCTC
This sequence comes from Rhynchomys soricoides, assembly GCA_019843965.1. Classification (NCBI taxonomy): domain Eukaryota; kingdom Metazoa; phylum Chordata; class Mammalia; order Rodentia; family Muridae; genus Rhynchomys; species Rhynchomys soricoides. The sequence continues at coordinate 9,882,915 of JADRCH010000076.1, read as the reverse complement.
CCTGGGGACGTCCTGACAGGGAGCTGTTATCTGCCATGACATTGTCCTGACAGTTTGTCTGAAGTTTGTATACGAGCATTTCTGTTTGCTGGGCACAGCAGTTTGTGTGCTAGTGTGAGCTTCTGATGTCTTCTTTGGAGCTCAGTGCATTGCTCAGTGTGCTGAAGTCAGGGATAGGGCGAGGAAGATGTATTGAGCTGCAGCTTTGTAGCAGCTTAAATTTTGTAAGTGTGTTGCCTTTAGTCTCACTAATGCCATTTGGATTCTAGTTGAATAGGAAAGATAATTTTTAAAACCGTTTCATAGAAAATATTTCTCCTTATATCTCCTGGCCCATGCTTGATTTACAGTCAAGACTTGCCTACATATAGAGAGAATCGTTAGTGCACGAGCGACTGCGGTTTGACTAAGAATGGCCCCTGTGGGCACATGTATTTGAATACTTACTCTCCAGGAAGTGGAGCTCTGTGATAGGATTAGAAGGGTTAGGAATCTCATGCAGTGGAAATATCTCATATTCAGAGTCAAATTAAAGGGGATTAGCTATTAAATAACATTTTATTAATCAATTCATGGATTTTTTGCTTTATAAATATATGTCCAGAAATGTAGGCCTAAAACGGTCAATTTTTATAATTGAGTTTTGCCAAATATCAGAGTGAATCAGTGAGGCTAGTTAGTCCAGTCTCTATATAAATCATGCTTAACAGGCTCGATTGCAGCCAGCATTACACACATGCAAATCATTGTAGCTCACTCTCTTTAAAGGGAGGTCTCTGGCAGTTTTGCTTTCCTTTCTAAGGTATATATATTTAAATAAAATCAATGTATTTGTAGTACAGTATTTCCAATTGTAAAATTGTATAACATATCTCCTCATTGCCTTCTTTAAAATGCTTTAAAAAAAAAAAAGTCACCTAATTTTATTATGTTTCTTAGATGCTTTTCATGCTCATGGGCATATTTATTTGTATGTAGGTGTAAAGAATCTCATTGAGAATATTTTTTTCTTTTCGTAGTAACAAAAATTATGTGTGGAATTGAATGACTTGTGCAGAAGTGTTTCTTTACCTCATTTTTCATTGCTCGGTGTGATAGACTGCCCAAAATACTCAAAGGAATAGAAAAGCTATAAATAATTTAAATGTGTTTTGATAATGTTGGTAAGATAGTTAAGGCATAGACTTTGTAAAGGGTTACAACTGAATGTAGAGACACTTTATGTTGCTGTGTTGCTAAGCATTTGGGGTGTTGCTCTTACTTGACTTTTTCCCCAGAAATTGCTCTTACCATCTCATGATCTGAACACATGTGGATATTTAACCTGAGTTTAAAACACCATAAGGTTAGAAGAAGCCTAGATCCTGTATTTATTCATTTTTGATCTTTGCTAAGTGTCTCTCTCTCACATTCTATTTGTTCATGATCTCCCAAAACCAAAGGCTCATTGAATTCTGTAACTCTGTATCTTCTGTTGATAACCAGAAACTTCATCAAAAGTATAATTTTGATGTTAAAATGCAAAATAGTTGGGTTTGGGTCTTGACTCTAAGCATTGATTGAATAACTGATATAATTGAGATATTGTTTTCTTCTAAGCATCAGGAAATGCCTAGTAAAACGATTAATAAAATAAGGATTTTTAGTCATTGAGGATTTATTTATTAGAAGTTTTAATATACATTGATCCATTTAATCTCACAAAGACTTAGAAGGTCAGCATTCCTACTTGGAAATTGAGATGTGGAGTTTTAATTTCGTACTTATTTAGTATAACCAGATGGTGTTTTGCTGAAGAAAAGCAGAGAAATTATTTTGGAAAGAGATTTTTAGTGGCTACAGATGTAAAACTTTCTGCATCTCCACCATTGTCCTGCGATTGATGAAATGTTTATGTGAACTTCACATTTCAAATTAAAGACACAGCTGGTCCTCTGTTTGCGATGGCCACTAAGGAACTGCCAGTTTCCAATGAGGGAACTGGAGGGAGAGAGAACGAAGGTTAGCAGGACTCCCTGCCTTCCCATTGGAAAAAAACATAAAAAAAACAATTACACTATTTCTGGTTTGCCTGGTTAGTTCCTCCCTGCGGATATGTACCAAAGGTGCCCAAGTGTACAGTGTTGTGCTAGTGCTTCGGAGTTTGAAGTTAAATGGGTATGAGAAAGATGGCTCAGAAGATGCACTGCTCTTGCAGAGATCCCGAGCGCCTCTGCTGGGTGGTAACTCTAGCCTCGGGGATCTGA
>JADRCH010000076.1:9817309-9880659 GCA_019843965.1 Rhynchomys soricoides | reverse complement strand
ATCCCGAGCGCCTCTGCTGGGTGGTAACTCTAGCCTCGGGGATCTGACACCCTCTTCTGGGCTCCATGAGCACCTTCGTTCCTTCACCACCACTCACACATACAATTGTTAAAACTTAAGTGTGCTCTTGTTTATATACTAGTAAGCAGTCAAGTGAAGCTCTTACAGTCAGGAAAACTCAGAGACAGAACAGGTATATATATGACCTCGAACTACAAAAAACTTCTCTGAACAGTGTTTCCAAGGCTACATACAGTAAGTCAACGTAGATCATCCCGTTACCCACCTACGTGCAGCATAGAGACATCCTGGTCAGTGAGACCTATGAGGGCAGATTTCAGGTGACTGTGAAGGCTGTATGGAGGTGTGTTAAAGGGCCTCTGTCTGATGGCCAGCTTTACTTTCATCAGGTCTTAAGTTCGGTATGCTAAGAAACTCCTTTGGGAACTGTTTCCAGAGTTAAACAGGCCCGAAGGCAAGTCCTCCCCCATACTCTGAAGACAGTGGCTGGAAGCAGGTAGACTCTTTATCCCTTCGGTGTTGCTCAGTGTGTCTGAGGCCTCTCTTCAGCATTCTTGTGGCCAAGTGGCGGTACTTGGTGAGAGTGAGCTGAAAGCAAGAGCAGTTGTCAGCCTGGCTCAGGGGCTGCGTTTTCAGCCCTGTTAACCTGGTAATCAAGAAATCTGTGGTGGTAAATTCTTGCTTTTCATATTACACCCCATTCCAGTTTTCCAATAAATCCATCTCTCCCTTCTGCTAAAGATCTTTTTGCTCCATTCTAGGCATAATCCAGCATTAAGTTAAGGTATAGTGTTTTCTTACAGTCAAACAAAATTTTATACTGAATCTGAAGGATCTCTTGTTATTCCAGGATTAGCCATGAAGAGAAGACAGGGTATTAAAAGAAAGAATAAACCTGTTTCTTAAAGTCTTTTTGATTTTTTTTTTAAATGTAAAACTCCAGGTTTTTAAATAATGAGGCATTCTCTTGTATTGTTTAGGCATTCATGCTGATTGAAGTTTTAGATATTTTGATCATTAGATCACTCTGGGCATAAACATTTCTCAGAACTGATTATCGCAGCACTCAGTAAATGTAAGACTTTCACATTTCTAAAAGAATGGTTTCTTGCAACTAGCTGAGGCTGTATGCTGTATGTATTCCTTTTGTAGCATTTGTCTCATCTGTCCTTCCCTCGTGCCACAAGAAGGTTTGAGTATTTTCAGTATGCTTTTAAAAATCCCTTGTTTGTCCATGTTATAAAACAAAGTAAATTAAGCCTAACTTAGGGCTCTCTGCCTCCCAGACTGAGCGCTTACTGAATGCTGTTTTTGTAGTCACAGTATTCTGGATGGTGGCAGAGGTGGAAAGAGGTGAGCATTTGCCATTCTAGAGAGAACAGTAGATTAATTTAGGCAGCGTCCCAACTACTATTTACAGAGAGTAAAGATCTCATCCTTTGAAAGAGTAGCTGTCTACTCATGATTTAACGGTTTTTGATTTTGATTTTCAAGAACTTTAAAGGGTTTCTATATATGAAAGCTAAACCTGGAGAGGTTTTAAAGAAAGTTGATTTTTTTTTTTTCAGGACCACAACTAAATTCTATAGTGTAGATTGTGTATAGTAAACTTGTCTCAGTATAATGGTGATAGTAGACCAGCCCTGTCTTGCCTGTCCTCACGTAGCTTTTAGGTATAAAGAAGGTGTTGTCAATGCTGTGTTTCAGGTCAAGATCCCTTTGGGGTTTAAAGACCCTTTCACTGGGGTCACATATCAGATATCCTGCTTATCAGATATTCACACTATGAGTCATAATAGCAGCAAAATTAAAGTTATGAAGAGGTAGCAACAAAAGTAATGTTATGGTTGGGGTCACCACAGCATGAGGAACAGTATTAAAGGTCACAGCATTAGGAAGGCTGGGAACCACTGCTCTAGAGCTAGCATGTGGTGACTCCGTCTGCCCTTTCCCTCTGCACTTTGGTGTTTGTTCCTTTGCAATGGCCTTTGCCATCTGCCCGGCACTCAAAGACATTGTCCAAATGGCATTTTCCACTTCCTTTATAGATGTGAACCTGAAGCCTAGCTTTCCTCTAAATTAGTGGTCCTCAGCCTTCCTAATGCTGCGGCCTTTAACACACTTCCTCTTGTTGTGGTGGCCCCCAACCATAAAATTATTTCATTGCTACTTCATAACTAATTTTCTACTGTTTCAATTGTAATGTTAATATCTGTTGGTTTTAGGAGACCCCTGTGAAGGGGTCATTCAGCCACCCCAAAGGGGTCATGACCCACAGGTTGAGAGCCACTTCTCTAAATGTTTAAGATATTTTCTCATGTATTTATAGACTGTTTTCATCTAGAATGAATAAACTTCCTCTTTGGGAGGAAGTTATGCAACACAACAAAAAGAATCCTATTTTCAACATAGTTGTTAAATTTCAAGGCATAATAAAAAAAACTAACGTATATAGAATATGTAGCAAATCTGCCATCTTTTTGCAAATCTTCAAGAAACGCTGTAAAGGAAGCTATTGTTTGTTCCTAGTCTCATAAAAAGCAGATTCACTTCTCCTCCTAGAGGCTGTCTGCCTGCTCAGCATATCTGAGCGTTTGTCATCACTCACCTAGCATCACAAAGTGTAAAAGGTTAGCGCCACTGAAGGAAAGAACAAATATTTCCATGAACAGTTCTGATTACTATTGCTTTACTCCTCTGTTCGTCATAAGTGAACAAGTTAGTAAGGTCAAATCACGGGAGATGCTGAAGATTTAGCTAATATTTTTGCATATTTGAAAAATGTTTTGTTTGTATTGCTTTAAAATGTGCTTACACTTTAAATTTTTACCTATATATAAGGTTGAACAATTTATATATTGAGTATTTAGATATCATAACAGTTTGTCAATATAATTGATAGATTCTTGGTTATTAGAGTTTGCATCAATACTTTCAGAAACTATCTTCTGCTGGAGAGCTTTCCTTCTATGCCTGCATTACAGCCTGGTAAAAACACACAGAAGACATTGTATTGTTGTAAAGGTTTGGTTTGTTTGTTGGGGGGAACTAAGAAATGTTTTTTTTTTTCTTTGTATTAAGGAATATTAATTATCTAACTTTAATTTGCTTATTTAAACATATTGTAACATGATCAGTTTATAGATTTGCATGACTGACTTTGTTATCTATAGAAGTCTGTAAAACCCAGAACCAGTAGTATTCTTTGTCTCTTGGTAGTTATGTATTCATTGATGGCTTTTATGTGTTATTTTGATATTTATTTTTAATGTATATTTTCAGAAAGTTGAGTTAAACAGAAATAACCAGGCTCTTAAAAGAGTTACCAAGGAATCAGGGTCCTCGAGGTTATAATCAAATGGAATAGTCCTTGGAGAGGCCTTTGACACTTTTGTAGTTCACTAGCTTTTTGACATGATGTAATGTTGGTTTTATTTTTCTAAGAGGACTTCAGGATGTATATAGATATACAAACTTGTTAAATCTTTGTAATATTTTCTGGATAGGCTTACATATTCCACAAAATAGAAGTATTGATAAATTTGTTACATCTGAATATAATTTTTTGTTTTTAATAGGATACAACATCTATTGAAAAAATGTCAAACTGTTGTGAAGAAATGTAAGTATTAAGTTACAGTGATCTTTTTTAAAAATAGAAACAACTGACTATCCTTGAGAGTTATGTGCCTACGTTAGCAGTAGGAAACTAACATATTGATGGTTTTTCTTGGTGTCCTGTCTGAGGCCCAAGCTAGACAGGCGTATCCCAGTCTTACATTAGGAGTCTTTCAGCCATGAGAGCTTTTAAGCAAAATAAGTACTGATCACTCTTGTCCCCTGTCTCACAGAAGCAAGCTAAATTATTTGTCCTAAGTACATCAAAAGAGATTTGCTACTGTGTTGTTGACACACATTCTGTTAAGCTGAGCTTCTCCTCTGCTTCCAGAGTTACCCTAGGTTGATTGACGATGCAGATACAATATCTGCTATCCAGAGCTGAAGCTCAGCTGCATGCCACATTGTAAGAAAAGCTGTATTTGTGATGCTGAGACACAATGCATCAGAGTCCAGTAATGGATCCCCAGCCAACCTGTATTGTTTTAGCTGACTGAAGTGCACCATGGGAGTGCTGTCTTTCACTAATAATGCTGTCTTCTGTAGATCGCGGCCCCGAAAGCCATGGCAGCAGACCTTCTCAGAAGTTTTTGGCACTCGTTGGAAGATCCTGTGGTTCATTCCTTTCAGGCAAAGGCAACCACTGCGAGTTCCCTACCACTTTGCCAATCATGTCTAAACAGATGGATGGTGGGCACAGATGGGTCCTCCATGCTGGAAACACGTTACAGGTTTTATGGGAATAGAACTATGACAGTCTTCAAGTCCATTAACACCCACCCAGCAATCTTAGGCATCATAATGTGCCCCAGGCTTCATTTTAATAGTGATCTTGATCCTGTTGTGGGACTAAGACAAGATCTATATTTAAGTTTTAAAAGCATGTTTACTTTTAAATTAGCCTTCCACCAGGATTTCTTTAAATGCGTCTGTTACTAAACTCAAAAGGCAGTGATCGGGATGAAACAATTGTACATAAATTTTCTTCAGTACTCAAAATATTTTAAATTTTAATTTATAGGAAACTTGATGTTTTATGTTTACCTTTAAGCAGTACTAACCAAATTTGAATTTAATTTTTCAAGTTTACAAAACTGGATACACTTTGTTATGTGCAAATTTTCTTTTTTGAATGTAAGTTAAAATGTTATTCCTACTTGCTTTTATATGTGCTGCAGGGTTTTTACAATGCAGAGAATGACAAAGGGCAGTGCCTGCCGAGGAGCAACTCTCTGATGCCACACGAGTGTAGTGCACCAACTACTACCTTATTGTAAAGGAGAAATACGTTTCCCTTCTGCTGCTGTCATTGATTGCTATTAGAATATTTGTTCCCAGGAGAAATGTATGACCAGTCAGGCGTATATTCCTGGTTTACCCGAAGATTCCAGTGACTGAGGAGGGAAGGAAGTTTGCAGTAATTCCAGTCACTTCTTCAAGTGCAGTTACATTAAAAAGCAGATGTCTTAAAATGCTGAACCGGATGGTGTGTAATGTACAATGTGAAGAGGGAAACTGTGCTTTGAAAGTATGTGTACTTTTATTTATCTGCCAGTAGATCTCACTGTACGTTGTACAATGTACACATTGAAGGTTTATTTATTACATGGTCAACTCATATCAAAGTTTAAAAGTAGGTCACTAAATTTATATACCAGTAATCACCCAAGTTGAAATTGAATTTCCATTGGCCAGTTATAGTTTGCATCACTCTGGAGACCTTTTATTATTGTTAGGAAATTATCATAAAATAGAATGATCTATGACAGTGATGATCCCTTAACAAACTGGAGCCTTTTGTATACAGAGACATTTTGTATGATTTAGGTTTTTTTGTTCATTTAGAATTTTGCAAATCCATATGTTTGTGTGCTTGGTGGTCTTTTCCCTGAAAAGAATATTGAACAAATCCACCATTCTTGAACCATATACACACTTTTCTTATAAGTACTTGTAAAGTAAGGAATCATAGCTGGGAAATCCTGTGGCTAGTTCTTTCAGATACTGTAAATGTCTTTTAAAATATTCTGGATAGAATAATCTCTTTGCAAAAATATTAATACCATATTTTCATGTTCTAATTATGTTTATTATTTAAAAACTTAGAAGTGGCAGATGAAAATATTTATTGGTGCTAAGACATATAGTAAGTTTAATATAAGAAACATTTATAAAGGTTAGGAAACATAAAATTAGTATGTTTTAGTATAGGCAGAGGGGTTGGATTTTGTGTAAGCTGATTGACTATGTTGGCCAGTGACTGTTACTAAAGGAAGTGGTGTATATATAATGTTGGGAGATAGATGTTGAATGCCTTCAGCTGTGTATATTCAGTTCACTCAAGACCTGGAGCATCCATACAGAGCCAATGGAGGCCAGTATGGAGCTTCATAGACTGCTTTGTACTTCGGGAGCAGCAGTAGCTCTGACACAAGGTAATGGGGATAATCGCTTCCCCATGCTGGAGATCTGTGGTTTGGTCTGCTTACATTTATCACTTCTGGGCACATTATCTTCCCTTTCTCTGTACTCTCTCTGGTCCTGACCCCTCTCTGCAATTTCCTAACTAGTCATTGGACTTAATGCACTAGTTTGATCTACAGAAATGCTGTGATTGATGTATTTACATAAGAATCTATATTGCAGTATAGCTATATATACTTACATAGTATTGTCAAATGTATATGTCTAACCCCAGGGAGGGGTTTGTAATCACTATTTAGACTCCTAGAGAAAAGCCTTTGGGCATTTCCTAGGGATTAAGCTCCTATGTTCTTTCTGCGCCCTCTTTTGGCTAATTGATGTAATTATTCTGGCTCTTGAGGCTTTTACTATCCTGATAGTGGGTTGTATCGCCAATCTGTGAACATGCCAGAGGTATACACTTATAGGAACATATGTATAAAAGTGTAAAGTTTTATAAAAATTGAAAATGAATGTGTTATTGTTGGTGATGTTCCTTCTAGGGAAACTGCTTGGCTTCATGTATGTATATTCTTGTACACTTTTTACTGTCAGTCACAAATTTCAATTAGGATATGCTATTTCATGTATTTTACTTTAAACCTTATTTTGTTAACATTATAAAAACTTACTCAAAATACTATTTTATTACAAAACAAAGCATTTATTACAGTTGCGGTGATAATTGTGTTGTCCGGTATGTTTACTGAGTATTAAAAAAAGTACATTTAATTTTTTCAATTCAGTTTTGGGATGGTCCCCTTCCACCACACACGGGCTCAATTGCCTTAAAATAACTAGTAATTGGCTAATAATACTATTTTTTTCTTTGCTTTTTAAAAAACCTTCTGTGAGAGTTAACCCTGTAGATTCAGTAGCCCCTTTATTTGTCCCTCTGAGTAACCATGGGAATAACTGCACATGTGGAGGCGTAGGAAGCAATGGAGCAAGGAGATGCTCCTTCATCTCTATTTTGCATTGAAGTATTTATTAACTTCCTGTTTAATTTTAGCAAAATGTGTATTAAATGATATTTTTACATTAGCAAAGTTTCCTCTTGGGATTCTGCAGTTCAAATGTTGAGACCAGGCTGCAGATATTTGGTAAACAGTTGGAGTTGGATCTGCAAGGTGGCTCCACACATAAAGGTATCTGCTGTACAAGACTGGTGGCCAGATTTTGGTCCACGGACCACTTAGGTGAAGAAAAAAAAAAGCACCTGACTCCGTAGAATTGTCCACCGACCTCCACAAACATGCTTTGGCACTCATGTCCCCCTTCTCCATCATCATTCATTCATTCATTCATTCATTGTCTCACACACCACACACAAAGTTTTTTGATATCTAATTAATAAGCTTGATGTAGGTAACAAAGGACTGAGTTCAGAATCTTCTAAACATTGAACAATCCACTAAGAAGTCTTTGTTTCCAGGTTTCCATTTGAAATCACTAAGCTACCTGATGGTCCATGAAAATAACAACCTATTTTGTTTTATAATTTATATTTAAAATGTTTTAGTTAACATAAAAGCCATTTAAAATTGTAGCTAACATAGTAACCTGTTTTTCAGAAGACAATTTACTTTTAATAGTAATAAAGTAGGGGCTGGTGTGTACCTCAACAGTAGAGTACACAGATGCCCAGGATTTAATCCTAAGAACCAGGAAAAGACAGGAAGAGGATATAGACAATAGCCATACACTAGATGCAAAAGAACATACACTAGATGAGTTGAACATCTCAGAGCAGCTCATTAATGTGTAGAAGGTTCCATTAAGGATGTTGGCTCATTCGAGCTATTCCTAATGATACTTTGGGTTATTTCCATACAAGTAACTCAACAAGTTTTGCTCAAAAGACGTATTAATTCTAAACAGTAATCACAAAGACTCAAATTAAGAACACATTTCCAAATGGGAAATATAAATTAACTTAGATGAAAGCCACATAGTTTTTTGTGTTAGTTCATGGGTAGTTTGAATGTTCTTACATGTATTGCTAAAAAAAAAAAAAAATCACAATTTGTCTTGCAGTGGCTTAATGTGGCACTAATATCCATTAGCATTATGCCAATTTCTGTCTAGACTGTCTGTTCTCTGGGTAGTTCTCTTATATGACATGTATCAGTAAGTAGATGACCTAGCTACAGTTCACTAAACTATAGTGCCTCAATATGTAAATTTTTGACATGACCTCTACTATACATACACATATTGGGAATTTATTACAAACATTATGTATTTACTAATAGTTGAAACATTAGACTTTCATCCACCTCTACTAATGCTTTGAAAATCACAGATATTGGCAAATGTAGTTAGTAAGTCCTGTAAACTTAGTGTGTTCTACTTGCTAGTATTATTGACCATGTAATTAGCTAATGAATGAGAGTGTGATTCAGTACCCACAGCTTTTGTTGACTTCTGTTGTAGGTACCATGCTTGGAGCTTACTTACAAATAAAATTTTAGTATAATTTATGTTTAGCTGTTCTTAGATTCTACAATATTTTATAGTAGAACATGGGAAAGTATTAGAAGCTGTTTACATGAAGTACTTTATACCAGTATTGTCACTGACTATATGAACCAATATATAGCATTTCTGCTACCTTTGTGATGGTGATGACTTAGCTTCAAGAAGTCTTTTCTCACTTCTTCCATTATCTTTATGTATTTTTTAAACAAAATTTATTTTTCAAAAGCCATTTTGTTAAAACCAACAATATTTTATCAGTTCTTTAGATGTGGCAATATTATCTGCTAGTGATAATTTGAAGCAAATTATTATTATTATTATCATCATCATCATCATCATCATCATCATCATCATTATTTGGAGACAGGGTTTTACTGGCTTTGCACTCAGAGTTCTTCTACCTTTGCCTCCCATGTTCTGGGATTATAGGCATATGCTGCTGTGCTTGACTCAGTGCTTAAAATTCTCAAGTCATTGGTAATACTGATTTTCCATTATATCCTTTACTACATTACAGCTTTCCCTGTGTGTCTTCCCCCTATGTCTACATTGTTCAGGTACCAATGAGTAATGAATATCCAAAAACTGGATTAAGAAAGTCAGGAATATTAGTAAGATGGAACGAAGGCTAAGCGCACATGAGTAGTCAGCATCTGGAAAGAGCTGATTAGAGCCTTGGTTGTGGTAGCCAGCACTGTTGCTGACACCGTGTCACTGTAGAGCCCTATGCCGCACATGTAGATACCTGCACAGTCGTTCTGGGAAGCATTTGGTATGAGCTGTCTGATCTCCACGTACTGTTCTTACTCCTCAGCTGGCCAGATGCTCTTGAGAGATTATTTTTAATTTCAGATAAGTGTGTAGGGTAAGTTAACCTGAAGCATTTTTAGCAGGCACATGCTAAAAATAACATGGAAGTGTAGCTGTAATACAAAGGAAAAATGATAGCTTGCCCAAAGTTTGGAAAGAACTGGAACTTTATGTCTGAGGAGTCTTATGGCAAAGAAAGAATACTGAGTCACCAGAGAAAATCAGCAGGAAGGAAAGGAGGAATCTGTTGGGGCTCATGAGACCCTTCGTTTCTGGAGCTCTCTCTGATTTATTCCCTCATGTGTACAGGTAGTGCGTCCGATAGTTGCTCAACTGTGTGATTAACTAATTGCACATATAAAACATAGTCTTCATCTCAATAGCTTTGTGCGGAAAGATGGAGCCTGAGCAGCTGTAACCGCAGGCGTGTGTCCCTTGTGCTTTGCTGGCCTGTTTCACTCAGCACAGGGTCTGGTATTTTGTAGGCTGTCAAGTTAGAGGGGAGACAACGGGTCTGCATATTAATAGCGCTGTGTCCAAGCCGGTGTGGATGGATGATATTTTAACCTATTTGTGCCTGAAATTAGTGTTTTACAACCTGATCAATTGAAACATCCTGGTGCTATTCACTTTAGCATTGAGTTGTATTTTTAATTCTTGAACCAAAGAGTTAGTTTTCTTTTTGGTTGACTGAGAGCTTCTCACGTCTGTGTCTGAAGAAGTGAACCGTCTGTTGACAGCTTACTTTCCGCAGAGTCAATTGAAAATGAATCTCATTTAGACTTATTTTTATTCTGTTATGCAGATTCGTGTAGGCTTTAATTTTGTACTTTAATGTAATGTGGCTACTTTATAAGGTATTTTAATAGGCTGAAGCTACTAAAGATTATTGAATCACTTTTCAGAAGCCCCACCTCCTTGATCTTACTTCAGCAGTGAAAAAAAAAATTATTTCTATAAGCAAAGTATTCTATTGGACATTTTTAACGATTGTTCAACCAAATGCTAAAATAAAGAGCAAATAATGGGTCCATTTTTAATTACAAATCAAGAATTTAGTAATTTCTGGGGAGGGAGGGGTATAAACCTTAATGGATTTAAATAATGATACAAGTATTTGCCTAACTTGAAAATGAGAATGAAATTAAAGGACTTTTAAAAACATAGAAATCACGAACACATGCATACAGAAATGCTTTCCCACTAGGAAGTCCAAAGGTGATTTAAGCAAACACCCTGGCAGCTGAACTTCACATCAGAAGCAGTTTGGTTGCTGCTGCCCACCATACATGAAAATGAGAGTCAGATTGTTTTACAAACTAAGTTTTCGGTGATTTATTTTACGCAGATGGCAGATGGCAGTCCTCTGGATAGACTTGTCCAGGTGTAATACTGCTGCTTATGATTTGTGTCTCTGTTCTTCCCCTGAAGCTCTACAAACACTTAGCAGTGTTTCCTTAAAACAGAAGCTGCCATGATTGATCACTCAGCCAAGCAAGCAGCCATGTAGGTGGCTGGAAAAGTAGGCAATCGCACTGAAAATGCTTGTGTCGTTTCTGTCCGCTTAAGTCTGTGTCTCCTTGAATGTTGATGCAATATGTGGTTTTGCAGTGAATTCTGAATGGAAAAAAGAATCAAGTCTAAAACTTGAAAGGTGACGACCTCATGTGCATGAAGTGTGTATAGATGTGTCACTAAGATGGAAAGCAGGGGTGGGGGCAGCACTGTGGGCAGCGCTGTGGCTCTTGTGTGTTGCCACTGGATTCTTTCTTAATAATCCCACTGCTTGTCCCAGGCTTAAAAGGCAGAGTGTAGTCATCTTTCTCAAGTAGGAAAAGATAGGAGAGCATTTACCACTGCTTGCTGTCTCCTGGTGTGATTGTTAAAAAGCAAAGAAAAAAATAAACATAGATAGAATAAAAGCAACTAAAGATACAGAAGGAAGAAACTCATCCCAGTCAGAGGTATTCGGATGAGTGGGCTGTAAGCCCCAGGACAGACAGAGGAAAACAGGGGATACATGGAGTTAGTCTGGCAAGTTTAATCACTACACAACACCTGTGTCATTCCTGATGCTCCTAACATTTGCTGTCAGCTCCAATTCTCACATATTCCTAACTGAAAAATACTTAGTTAATAACGCTGTGTGCTGTAGGTGCCTAGGAAGATCCTGTCTTAAAACTTGCTGGATGTGCATTTCATTCTGCTACACAACGCGTAAGTCGGAGGGCGTTTGCCTGCCTCATCTGCTGTTTTGTTTTGCCTCTTACCCTGGGAAAACCTTCACTAACATTTCCAGTGCTACTGGTAATAAGGAAGAGAGTGGGTAAGAGAATTGTGAGTCCTTTGAGGAGAAGGAGGGGGATGACGGGTGGCTGGGAAGTGTGAGGTACACTTAATTGTTTAGATGAGACGTCTACACTGGTTCTTCTAATGAAAACGGACTATGTATCTACCTTAAGAACAACATTGCTTTTAATTTATTTTAGTGATTTTGTTTTATTCATGTAATAGTCTATTTCCTTTGCAAATTGCTTTTAATTTAAATTGTGGAATTTTTACTTCTCTTGAAATGTACTATGTACTGTATTTTTAGAAATCTTATTTTTAAATAAATATTTTTGAAAAACATGAGTGTTTTTATCCTCTTACCTCCTTAATTATTAAAATCTACTGGCATTCTGAGTTTTAGAACCACCAGGCCGTAAGGCTCCCTCCACCCCAAACTTTGTGTCATTTGGATAAATATTTAAGAATTAGTGGCCTTAAGCTTGTCTACCACAATTACAGAAAAACTAGGTATAAATATTGGGCTTAAAATTGACAATATTCCTAGGTAGGCATGTTATTTTAGAGATGATCTGATTGCTGCACTCAGCTGTCTAATGTACTTGTGCTGTGCTTGATGCTGTTTTATGGAAATAGTTTTCCTGAGGAATAGCTCCCCCATAGTGAAGTGTGAAGAGGACTCAGTCTAGGCGCTGCTTTAAGTCTTGAGTTTGGAATGACTGGAAGGCTTCGCTCTTAGGGCATTACTTTATACAGACTTTGGGGGCGTCAGGGACAAGTCTCCAAGTTGCTTGCTGTGAACACAGACGATATATTAGAGAGAATGAGCTGAGCACAGACATGTCCACACAGGGAACCTGTCAGGTCGCCCTGGTGATAAAAAAGTGAAATCCTTTCTCCTTCCTTCCTTCCTTCCTTCCTTCCTTTCTTTCTTTCTTTCTTTCTTTCTAACAGAAAAGCAATTTTGACAAATATTCTGTATTAATATGGCTTGTAGACAAGACTATAAATTTTGTGGTGTTTGGTGAACCAAAGCACTCATTGCCGTCTGACACTTTCAGAGATTATAAAACTCTTACCTGGTTTTGTTCACACTTTTTTCTCTAACTCTAAGCAGCATTTGCTCAGTGGTGATACATTATAACACTTCATGCTTTAGCTTCAGATCTCCTTAATCATAAAAATTATTGCAGATGTCAGTATTTTCATGTTATCTTTATTGATATTTACTGTAGTCTAACTTAAAAGGGAGGGGCTAGGGAGATGGCTCTGCAGTTCAGAGTGCTTGTTGCTCTTGCAAAGGACATGAATTTGGTTCCTATCACTAACAGCTGGATAACTCCATCTCCTGAGGATCTGAGACCGTCTTCTGCCCTCTGCAGGTACCTGCACACGGTGTGCATACACATACACAAGACAGACATAAAAAAATGAAATCTTTAAAAAACAAATGAAAGTGTAAGAGGAAGTAGATGTATTATATTTAGATATATTAGATGTATATATGTAGATTTTATATATATATATATACATATATTTAAATATAAGCTCACTTTGTATTAACAACTTAAATTATTTCATGAAACAGTTGCCTTCAGAGAAAAGTTGGTTTCCCATTGTTTTATGATTTAATCAGATACACTGGTATTTTATTGAAGTCTGTGAAGAAATTTGGTCTTATGCAGAGCATGTAGTTGGAAAAGGAAAAGGTATTTTATTAGCCTTTTCAAGTAACTGGATATTCTTTCATATGACACAAAACCACAAGTATGTTCCAGTTACGGCTGTCACCAAGAATACAGATGACAACTAATGTCAGCATGAATGTGTGGGAGAAGAATCCTTATAGTGTCAGTGGGAATGTAAGCTTAGTGTAGCCACTTTGGGAATTAGTCTGGAAGTGTCTCAGAGGGAGGGAAGAAGGCAGGCAGGCAGGGAAGCAGGCAGGCAAGCTATTTGTCTACCAACTTACGAATAATGAGAATGTATATATGTAAAAGGAAATTTGTAAATAAATGGACAAACAAGGAAAAACATATACTGGCTGTGGTTTTGTCCCAGAAGGACAAACAAAAATTCTCATGTCAATTAGTTCTAACACTAGTACATGTAGAAGCCAAGAAGCTAGGAAATGAATGTGGTGGGGCAGGGGTCTGAATAGGGGAATATTGAAACACGGTAAAGGAAAGCAGTGAGTGAGAACATGGAGGATAGAAAGGTTTAAGCAGGGAGGTGGGAGGCTTAGGGAGATGAGGCAGTGAGGTGGGTTAACCAAAATGAACAGAATGTAGGAAAGCCACGTGGAAGCCTAATGTTTTAGAATTGGATTAAATAAGGAGAAGTTGAAGCGAGTTACTTCACATGACTGGATAAAACTGATTCTAGAGGCTGTGGGTTACTAAACAAATAGCCAGACACCTCCACAGAAGTTGGTCAGGAAGGCCGCAGAGGCTCCCAAAACAATGAAGCTCTAGTCAATTCTCTTGATTGGTCTCTAGAGCTAGAGGCTAAGATCCTATTGCTGAAGGCACTGTGCACCTCAGTTACAGGAAGCAGAGAAAGCAAGCTGGAAGCTTCCTTTCTGCTGGCTAGTTTTCATAGTGCCAGGCGATGTGTAGGCTGCTGGAGAAGGGGGTGTGTGGAGGGACCGGGGTGGGGGTGGGGTAGAAGGCCTTACCCAGCTGTGAACCACTAAAGCAGGATACTAGGCAAGATGAGCTTACCTGTGCAGTATTGACACAACCGTTGTGGGTGTAACCAACTGCCCTCTGTATTTAAGGCTCACTCCACAGAAGGGAACCCATGTCTGGTACTGTAAACCCAGTTAATAATCCATGGCTGTGGAAGTCATTAAGTCTAAGAAAGAATCTTACTACCATTTTCTAACTATGTTGGCATAGCATCAATTATATTTATACCCATAGACAAAGCTACTCTTGGCCATAATCAGAGAAACCTCTCTTTGCAGCGAACAGCAATGAGTGCAGGGACTCAAGGCTGCCCAAGATCCTGCGCATGACAGGTTAGGGCTAAGATCATCCTATCTAAGGTCTCTACAGAAGAGAGGGAAGGAAGAATGCAAGCCAAAGTTAGTGTGGAATGCCATCCTCTAGATTCGTAAACCATGGATTCAAAACTGTGGCGACCTGCCCTGCACCACGGAAGACTGCCTTGTCGACAATCCATCATGGAAGGGAGAGGAGCCCACAGACCCTACTCTTTAATGCTGAACTATTGGCTATTGATAGATTCTGAGAGAGGGGGAGTCATTGTCTTCAAATGTGTACCCCAAACTGAGTCTATCCATCTCTGATGGTTTGTATATGCTTGGGCCAGGGAGTGGCACTATTAGGAGGTGTGGCCTTGTTGGACTGGGTGTGTCACTGTGTGTGTGGGCTTTAATACCCTAGTCATAGCTGCCTTCAGATGAAGATGTAGAACTCTCAGCTCTGTCTACACCATGTCTGCCTAGATGCTGCCATATTCCCACCTTGATAATGGACTAAACCCCTGAACCTGTAAGCCAGCCCCAATTAAATGTCCTTTATAAGACTTGCCTTGGTCATGGTGTCTGTTCACAGCAGTAAAACCCTAACTAAGACACCATCTCAAATAGATAACTCCAAACACCCATCACACAGACTGCCACTAGTTAAGTTGAAGGTAAGAAAGGATGATGATAGAGGTGAGAAGGAGTTGGGATTGAGAGTGATCTGCATGCGTTGTGTATATGTGACATTGTCAAAAGAATGAATTTAATAAACCCATACACAGTAGTTTCTTCTAATATTCATTAAAATCCATTGGTTTTACTCTCTTTCGAATGTTCATATACAATTCACTGTTATCACCACTGTTCTCGTCAGAAAATCGAGGAATGTGGGAAGCTGCTGAGCTCATTTGGTGGATACAGGAAGCTTGGACAGTTAGCCTTGGCAGCCTTGGGGGAATGTTAGTTTTTCTTGAAAGGACAGTTAACTTTCACTTGTGTTTGAGAAAACACCTAATACCCAAGTACATACAAGCAGAATTCTCCAATTACTCAAATGGCGTGGGTGTTTGGTGGCCAGCTCAGCCCGCAACTCACAGTAACACTGTGCTTTCCTCAAGAGCAAGCAGTCATACTCCCAGATTCACTGAAGAGAGGGTTTTCCATGCGTGCATATCTCATCAGTGTTGAGAATGTACTCCAGATGAAGATTTGATATGGTGCATGGGTTGTGTCCCATCATCAAAGGCATTATTAAATGAAACTGGCTTGTTGCTTTTATTTTTTTTTTTTTAAGCCAGACTGTTCAAATCTAATTCTTTTGTCTGTTTGGGGAGGAGGGTATTGGAAGGCAAGAGAAGGAAAAGAAATTATGTATTTGAGTCTTGATTACATTTGCTCTGTATTCCATTGTAAAAAGAAACATTGCTGCTGAACAAAAATGTTCCACAGTGTCTTATATAAACCCACGCTAGTTAGCCTTATTATAAAGACAAGAGCCGAAGATTCATGATAGTCCTCTAAGACTGCAAAGTCATCCGGGAAGCTGCCAGACAGTGCAGATGAACAAATGCATGCGAATGCTGCTCTAGGCTGACCAATTACCCATAGAGCAGCAATTATATTAGCGTGCAAGGGCAATTGGAGGGAAAATTGGACCCTGTGGACATCCAGCTGAGCAAACAGCACTGAGGAAGGAGAGAGGATATGTGCTTGGGAAAAAAAAACAACGACATCCAAGCCTACTTATAAAAATATTTGTCTCAGTCCCAGCACATTCTTTGTGTGGCCTCTCATGTCTAGTGCTTTTCAAATTAGTCCTTGTCCACAAGTGAGCAGTGCTGGCCTTCTCTTCAAGATCAAACACCCAAATAGTAACAGCTTTCTGTTATGTAAAAACGCCAAAACATCCAGGACAGGGAAGTTAGAACATACACATCCAGACACATTCAGACGGCACTCCGTCTAGGCACGTGACTCCCTGGTCAGCCCAGCTCTGGTGTAGCCTGCATATCTGTCCACAGCACTGAAATTCACGATGCTTTTAAGCTAGATGTGTTCTCTGAAATTCATAATGCTTTTAAGTTAGATGTGTTCCCTGGATCTAATGTGATTATTGGTGAGAGAGAGAGAGAGAGAGAGAGAGAGAGAGAGAGAGAGAGAGAGAGAGAGAGAGAGAGAGATTGTAATGTCCATGTGGGAAGTCTGAGTGTGTAATTCTTTGGTATGCAGTGATCACCAGGTTAATGGCATGTTCTCCAAATGGGAAAGCTGTGAAGTTGTAGAGCAAATACTTCACTCAGTCTAACAGCTTCATATTTTACTGCTTTCTGTGTGCGTGTGTTTGTTTGTCTGTTTGGAGGAGTTGATTGCTTGTTATAACTTGATGTCTGATTTTGTTGCTGAGTGTTCAAAATTCTTTCTGATATTCTCAACATGGATTAAGCCCCTTGGTGTGGAAAAATGACCACACATTTCAGGTACTGTGAAATGTGCTATTTTTTGTCTTTTAATTTCATTGTGTATTTTCCATATGTGGAAATTTCTGGTAATGTGACATCACTGTAAGACCGACAACTCAACTTTATGCCTTCAGACTCTCACGGGAAACCTTTCCCTTAGTAGTAAACACTGTCTTTGGGATGCAATATTTTCACACATGTATATATACTTCTGTGTAAAGATGGAAATTATTCTGTTTGATCACTTTATAAAATTTGCATCAACTGTTAAAAGCAGTCTCCATCTCCTGTTTAATCATTTTCTCCATTACACTACCATATAAAACAATATATGAAGAAATGGCCAGGGTTCCCACTCTGCCCCTGAGTCTTTGGTGGACCACTATTCTGGAGTAGTTTTCTCATCGAAAATTGGCCTTGAAGTGGTCAGACTGGGTCTCACTTCAGCTTACAGGTCCATGCTTCGTCCACCCCTCGCCAACTCCCCACCTTGTGAAGCATCCTTCCAATTGTTTCTTAGCTGTAGTTTCACCTCTTCCCAAATTGTTGCCAAACCAGTTGTGGAGATTTTCTCTAAAGGACAAAAGTCAAGGATCAAAGGGATGGAAACCAACACCTTGGGGGATGAATGGGAGTGAAGCATCCTGTTCTCTCAGAGCTTGCTGGAACAGAGCAGTCCATGCACATGCCAAAGCTCAGAGTCACCTGGGCTCTGCTTATTTCTTAATAGCTGCAATTCCTTCTTTGGTCTCACTGTTGGGCTGAAGTGTGTGAAATCCTCAGAAATTGATTAGTGTTGCTTGTAGATCTTGGCTTGCCTGTCTATTTCTCTGGGAAATCAAGATCAACTTGATAAGAAATATACTTCACTTGAGGGTAAATTAATGAGCTCTTAATTTTCCTATGTGAAAGGAATTGTATCTAAATGTTTTATGTTCAAATTTGCTTGCTACCAGGGATTCATAGAAAGAATAAACAGTGGAAAGAATATGCCATCAAAATAGTATTGTCGGGGATGTAAATATGGCTCAGTGAATAAGAGTACTTTATATGAAAGCAAGAGGGCCTGAGTTCTAATTCTGGACATGGCTTTGGTGGGGTAGACCCTGGGAACCTTCCAGCCAGCCAGCCTAGCTAAAGTTGTAAGCTTTAGATTTGGTGAGAGAATCTCAAAAAGTCACTAATTAAAGGAGATATTTAATGTTCTGCTTTGACCTTCACATGTGTGCAAGTGACCTTGATAAGTGTGTTGAATACCTACAACACACATGCACAGAATTTTGCTTAATATAAAAATATATTATGTTTGACCTGTGCCTTTGACATTGAAATAGGTTATATTTAACTTTTCTCATCATTATTGCTCAGGCTTTTCTGAAGCATTTAATGTACATTCTTATAATTGTAATCCTTATATTAAAATTATATCATTAATTCTCTCCCATCTTTAAAAAGTATTTCATGTTATGCCCCCTTTGAAAATTTTATAAATGTAAGTCAGGGTTTAGATTATGGCTTTATATATTCTATCTCGAAACCTATTGAGACATCGTTTAATGTAACAAAATCCACTTCAAGACTAGGTTTCAGTACACTTTAGAAAGATATACATCCATACAGTTATAGTCAGTTGCTTTAGGTCCCATGATCACACCAGAAACACTAACCTGCTTGGTACCTCTTTGGGTAAAATGGATTTTTCTAGAATTTTACAAAAAATAAAAATATATGCGTGTCCCTTATATTTTTATTTAGTAGCTTCTGGTCAGAATTGTGTTCTTGAAGTTCATCCATCCTGGGAGTATGTGCTTGCTACATTGTTTTTCATCAAAGGCTAACTCAGTTTCTTATCCACTTTGCTCACAAGTTTTCTGTTATCAGTAAAATGCCAGGAGTGTAGATATCTGTGCGAGAGCATCCTTTTGTTCACATGGATAAATGCTTCACAGTAGGAATGCCACATTGACCGCTTGTGTTTAACCTTGTAAGAAACTGCCACAATTTCCAGAGTGATTGTATCAGTTCACAGTCCTGCTGGCTGTTGGTGGGAGCTACAGTTGTCCAGCATCCTCCTCAGACTTGGTGTCTCTGTCTTTTTAAGTCTGGCAGTTTAGTGAGTTGTGGACTTAATTTTTTTAATTTCATTAAATTGATGTGTACATGCATGTGTTCATGTGTGTGCGTGCGTGTGTGTGTGTGTGTGTGTGTGCGCGCGCGCGAGTGTCTGTGTGCATACACATTCTGTGGCCTTGTATGGTGTGCATGCATGCATGTGTGCGAGTGTGTTTCAGAGGACAACTTTCAAAGATAAGTTTTTCTCCTTCTACCATGTTTGTGCTGGGGATTGAACTCAGGACATCAGGCTTAGCGGCAAGTACCTTTTTCCACTTAGCCATTTTAGTAGACCTGAATTTCAGTGTGTATTTATAGATAGCAAGTGACACTGACAGTCTTTCACATGCATTTTGACATCATCATCATTATTGGAAATGTCTTTTTAATTTTTTGGCTGTATTTTATGGGGTTATTTCCTTACTGAGTTGAAGATATAGGTCCTAAGATAACGTTGCTTTAGCAGTTTATACTTTCTCTTAGTGTGTGTTATTCTTTTTGTTGTAGAGGCTGGAAAGATGGCTCAGCAGTTAAGGGCACTGTGATGCTTCTGCAGAGGATCTGTGTTTGGTCCCCAACCCTTGCATCGTGTTCACAACGGCTGTAACTCCAGGAGATTCGACACCTTCTCCTGGCCTCTGTGTGGACTCCCTGTGGTGCACTTACATACAATCAAAACACTCACACACATTAAAAATAAGATTGATAAATGCTGTAAATATGTCGCTGTTCAGGCATCACCAACGTACAGCTTTAGAGCATTCCACACCTGGAAAGCTCCCTCACTCCTAGGCTAGGACTCTGGTCTATTGGCTTTCTATAGGCTTGGTTTTCTAGGCAGACACTATAGAATGGAGTTATAAGCTCTTTAGGCTTTTCTACCTGGTTGTTTTCACCTAATGAAATGCATCATGCATCGGTCAGATGTGCCTGCCCACTTCCTGTTGGCTAGAACATGTCCCGTTGACAGGGCATGCTATTCCGTCCATCCATTCTGCAGTGGTTTTTGGTATTTGGTTGCCTTCATTTGGGGTTGTTGTGAATAACGCTGCTCTCAGCAGTAGTACCAAGTGCACAGTGCGTCTAAGTCCTCTGTAATAGGTATGTAGGAGGGAAACTGACCTGAGGCCTACACTTATATTTTTAAGAAACTGCCCAACTAGTTCAGCCCCAAAAGTAGTTGTAACACTTTATATGCCTACCAGGAATGTTAAAGAACTTTTGAATCTGCAATAATGCCTGGATTATCTTTATTACTGCTGTTCTAGTGACACTAAAGGTATTCCTATGATTTTAACTCTCAGTTTTTCCGTAGGTTATTATCCTGAATTTTCTTTTCAGTGCTGGTGCTCAAGTCCTCACCATCAGCCTATACCCAGCCCTGTCAACACATTTATTTATTAGCTTACTTGTTTATTTATTTGTGTTGTGTATTGTGTGGGTACATGTTTGGCACAACACACACAGGGGGCAGAGGACAACTTTCAGGGGTTGGTCCTCTTCCTCTACCATGAGAATCCCAGGGATGGAGCTCGAGTTAAAGTCAGGCGCCTTTACCTGCAGGATATTTTACTAGCTCCATTTGCATTCCATCTTTGAATACTATTTCTTTAAATCTTTTGTCTGTTTATTAAATTGGGCCTTTTGGTCTACTATTAGTGTAAGAAATCTTTATAAATCCCAGAATAAGATATATATTAAATACATGTATCATGACTATTTTCTTAATCTGTGGCATCTTTTCATTTTCTTAATGTGTTTCTTTTAAAAACACAACATTTTTAATTTCAGTTACCTCCCCCCCTTTATGATTATGGTCTGCCTATCTAAGGGCATGATTGTTTTTTATCCAAAAATCTATAGCTTCAGGTTTCACAATTAGGTTTATGACCCATTTTGAAACATTTTCTTTTTCCATTGGTGGAAAGTGAACACAGGGCCTTAGGCATGGGTTCATGTTAGGCAGCACTATACCACTGAGCCACATCCCCAGCCCATGAGCTAAGTTTTATGTGTGGGAATGAGTCTAAGTTAGTTTTGTTTTGTACAGGGCAGATCTTGTTCACACCAGGCAAATGATCTAGCGTTTGAGCTTCCTGTTCTGTTAGCCCTCTACACTGCCTTTAAGAGATAAAATTCAGATTCAAAGACATAGATTAAATTAACATATAGTAACTAAAATAATGCACAGACATTCATCCATAGCTGGGGTGGCATCTTCATAAAAAAATGGGTTTATACCAAGAAAAATAAGGAACAGAGACAGGAAACATAACAGATTTGTATACGCTGAAATAGTGCTGTTTACAGTGTTTACGTGTTGTGAAGGATTTTCTCAAAAGACATGTACTTCCTGCTACTTCAGTTTTCCTGATGATATAAGTAGGACCGTGATTCCCAGTACATACTGATGTCATCTGTGGTTGGAGTCCGGGGCTGTGGACAAGGGTTTTGGAATTGCTGACTTGCAACATTCACATTAGATACAATTGTCAGAAGGGCTGTGTTTGACTCTGTTACCTTTGTAATTGTTTACAATTCTTCACATATCTTACACCAGTTTTGGTTGCTAGAACAAACAGTCCAGGCAACTTAAGAGAGAATAAGTCCTGGGGATGAGTGGCAGTGTTGGTTCTGGTGTCTGGTGAGGGCTTTCTGGCTGTACCCTCACATCCAGATGTCGATTACTGTGTTCTCACAGAAGATAGGAGAGTGGGGAGCCGGATTCCCTCTCCCAAACCCTTGTATCTCCCAACCCAGATCTTCCTGGCCTGATCATGTTAAAGGCCCTGCATCTTTACACCATTGTGCTAAAGACTAAGTGTGAGCGTGGCAATCACAGACATTCAAACTACAGCATCCCATCTATTGTTCATCCCCTGCCCTTAGTGGGGTCAGAGCACTTGGTTCCCCCCATTTCATCCCTGCTCTTGGTGCTGCTCCGGTGCAGTGTTGCCGTCTGTGGAGTCTGGAACTCCCTGTTGTTTAGGTGCTGGTGCCAAGCAGTTCCCTGATGCTCACTGTAACCCTAGCCATACTTGCTTGTTTTCTGTCACTCGTCAACTCTCTTTGAAGCAGGAAAAGCGTCCTTTAGGTTTACCCACACTTGCCCTTTCTGGAGGTCTTCATTTTTTTCCTACCTGGATCTGTTTCCATGTGGGTGTCGGTTTTCTCTTTTGTCAGTGCTTCCTTACAGTCTTGTGATTCCCGTGACTGCTGCTGATAATTCCCGAGGCTTCTGTTTTCATGAAAACAAAGGTTTTCACTCACCTTTGTTTCTGGTGAATTTTCTGCTGGACATAAATTCTGGGCTGGTGGTTTGTTTGCTCTCTATGCTTAGCTCCTTTCATTTTGTTGTTCTCTACTGTCCTTATTTCCTGGTACAAAGTCTGCCCTAGCTTTTCTTTCTTTTCTTTTACTCGCTGTGTTCCTTTTCACTGTTTGAGAAATGACACTTTTCCTTCTGGGTTTTAATGGTTTCAGTATGGGGAGATTCCCGTGGGTTCCTCTGGGTTTGCCCTGCTTAGGGCTAAGTCTGTGAGGTTATTCTCGCTAGATCTGGAGACCTTTGGTCACTATGTCTTCAGATATTTTACCTACAACCTCGTTTTTTTAAAAACGTTGTATCCGTTTGTGCTTGTGAGTGTGCTATGTCAGAAACATAGAAAGACATGTTTGGGTTTGTCTTTCCATAATGTTAAAATGTACTCAATAACAAACAAGCCACAAGGTAAGGTGGTTTAAATGGTAGGTTCCAGTGTCCTTGGAAACCCAGGTCAGGGCCAGCCCAAGTCCTTTGATTTCACTCGTACTCACTCATTCTCTTATCAGACATCATATGTCATTCATAAATGGGTCTATGTCTAGGCATAGGCCTGTGTCTGTGTCTATGTCTGTGTAGACTGCACCGTGACTGCAAAGGGTTAAAGAGGCAAGGCATTTTGAGAAGTCTTAGAAGCAGGCAGATAGAAATGTGAATAGAGTCTGTGTTGATACAGATGACAAAGCCAAAGCTGAAGTCAAGGAGCCTCAGGAGCAGGGCTGAGTCCAGCTACAGAGGTGAAAGGACCAGATGGGTCCCAGTGAAGGACAGATGGACAGTAGTTCCGGGTCCACACAGTGAACAGGCTGGCAGCTGGGTAGCAGTTGACTAGGCTTCATCAACAGCACTGAGCAAGCCAAGGAGAAGGCCCTGCCTATCAGTCTCTGGGTGTCAGATGACAGATCTGTGGGGCTGTCACAGGGCTAGATGTCCACTTTGTTATGTCCAGGGGAAGGAGTTAAGCCACTTTCTCTGTCTGGCCTTTCTCTGTCTCTCTTTGTCTTGTGTGTCCAGTAAGTTCTTCAGGCTGTTTTCATGGTATGAATGTAATGTAACCATGTTCCCCAGTAGTCCCAATTCACCCCCAATCCACTTATAACATGCCACCCTGTCTGCTGCCATCAATGCCATTCATGTGTCTATGCTGTGTGGGTGATTCTGGACAGAGGAAGCCATTGAAGTGTCCATTCGCAGACACCCTTCAACCTTCAAAATGAGTCAGACCTTGGTTGTAAAATGGAATCTCTCAGGTGTAGGCCATTGATCTGGTATTGCTTCTATTTACATGGTAAATACTGGCTCCCAAGATCTGGTTGGCCCCAACGATCAGATCCTGATGTCCACCAAGTGATGCTATGTAAACCTTGCTCTCCAATTTAAAACCATTGGCTAAATAAAACTGGCCATAGCCAGTTACTGGGGGTAATAGAGAGATGTGGAGTTTGAGTTACCAGGCTGGGGGTCACAGGTAGGACCCATGAGGGAAGAGAGGAAGGAGTGCAGGAACTCGGAATAGGGGAAGATAGAATAGGAGGTCTCCATGAGTCCCAAAGGATCAGCAACACAGAGGTATCCTCACTGGGCCCCAGACTGTTGGAGCTGAAGTAACCCAGACAGTTTCAAACAGCAAGTGTTAGAGCACAGTTGAGCCAGTAGCCAGACTGGCATTGAGAGAGTTAGATTAGGAGTAATCCCCCAGTAATTGTGCAGAGCCTAATAAATAAATAGCATAGTTTGAGCCTCATTCATTTAAAGTTAGCCAGGGATACGTTTAATAGAGATTCTTTTACATTAGGGCCAAGAAAAAAATCTGAAAACAAGCAAACAAACACCAAAAACTAAACCAACCAACCAAAACCCCACCATTTTATATCATATGGAGTAAGTTGGAGCAAGATGCATCCTGATACTGCTGTCCCAACTTACAAATGCTCTCTGTTCATTTCCCTTGGGTTTCTTTTTTCTTTCCGTTTGAATGAGTTCTGGGTTTCAAGTGTGGGTCAATTCTGCAGGCAATTCACACGGCAAACTTTGAATTTTAGTACTAAAGATCGTATGTCTAGAACGTGTATTCAGTTCTCCTTTCTCGGTGTATCGTCTGTTTGCATGCTTTCCTGTAAATCCTGAGAGCAGTGGTGTGAACTTTTAATTCAGTTCCTCATGTTGTGGTGACCCCCAACCATAAAATTATTTTTGTTGTTACTTCATAACTATAATTTTGCTTCTGTTATGAATCGTAATGTAAACATCTGGTATGCATGTGCCTTGACTTCCAGGTTGAGAACTGCTGCACTAAAGGCCTGTGCGTTGAAGGTTTGGTCTCCAACAAGATGCTGTTAGGAAGTGAGCTATAGTGGATCTCTTCAGGGGTCAGGGCCCTCCAGGCTCTTCTTCCTCTTCTGCTTCCTGACTAAACCGTCAGTAGTTTTGCCCTATCCCCAACTTCCACGCTGAAGTGCTGTCTCCCACAAAGTGACAGGGCCAGCCCATCGTGAAACACAACCTTGAAATCAGCTGATATGAGCTTCTCTTTTAAGTTCATTTTGAAAACAAAAAACAAAAGCCCTGAACATTTGCTACAGTGATAGGAAGCTTCCACAGCCTTTGTTAGCCACCAAACCATGGAAAATTCTTGTGCCCTTTCAGGAAAACAACAAATGTCTGTGGCTTGTCCACCCCCTTGCCCCAACACCTCTTGCCCATAGACTTTTCCAAGCTGGGGGAACACACTAGCTTTTCGTCTGACCTTGTGCTCACCAGCCCTGGAAGGAAGTGGCCATTAATTTCTTGCTTAATTAGGGGAGTTATGCTGGAAAGTCCAAAGGTAGCTGGAATTCCCCTTAGGACTCCCTTTCTTAGTTTGAGAAAAAGAAACCAGAAATTCTCCCAGGGGCAAGAAAGGTATTTAGTGAGCCTCATTTGTAGAATGTTCACCTGGAAGAGGACACTTCCTTGCCAGATCTTTGGTTAGATGGCAAATGCTGTAGATCGAAACAGTGAACCAGCACCTTCCAGTCAGTCTGCATCCTGTGCCATCATTTTATGTATTTTATGTATGCCACAATAATGGGGCCATAAGAAAGTCTAGTTTTCACAATAGGAACCATAAAGCCATGCTGCTAGGAGTTAACAGGAAACCGGTACTTATGTGCCCAGCAATATTATTAAAGACGTTAGTTCTACTGCTTCTCAGAACAACCTTCATCATCCCTGTTATCACAGTTTTGGGGGAATGCAGATCACGAAGTGATTAAGTATTGGATCCAGAGATTAGAGCAGTCTGTACTTGAACCACCGGTAGCATGTTTTCCCAAATCCTATGTTGGGGAAATCGAGGCAACTGAGAATTTCTGACTTCAGGGGAGACATTGGGGCCTCCCTGGAGCTTCCAGACAGAAGCCTTTGCAATCAGAGGTCTCACTGTCCCCTTGGAGTCTCACTTGGGGATTCTGCCATTTGGCCATGAATCAGGGTGAATAT
Source organism: Rhynchomys soricoides (assembly GCA_019843965.1). NCBI lineage: Eukaryota > Metazoa > Chordata > Mammalia > Rodentia > Muridae > Rhynchomys > Rhynchomys soricoides. The sequence goes on along the minus strand of JADRCH010000076.1, from coordinate 9,854,612 downwards.
GGTTTGGTAGAGGTTAATGGAACCCTTAGGAATTACTGTTACTGCTAGCTTTACTCTGGATCCTCATTGGTCTGTTCTCAGGAACTAGCTGCAGCTTTGGGAATTAAACTCCCCATGTGGATTTGAATTAATTCCCTCAGGCCACAGAACAGTAATCGAGAGAGTTCATTCAACAGCAGCACCCAGCCCTTCTCACGCTGTCCTGCCAAAGACACTGTGAGGCTTTGTTTGAACACAGGCAACAGTGCTGGGTGGCAGATGTTTGCAAATACCATTTGTTTAATTACTCAGGCACTTTATAATGTCTACTTGTCCTATGCGATGGGAAACACATCCTTCATTGGCTTTAAAATGGAGTGTAGCTTTGGAGGGCCATTCAGAAGGTCTTCTGTTTTCCTTGTGCACCGGGCAAGCAGATGGAGTGAACAAAGAGAAGGGAGAGGCTAATGGCAGTTAGCTTTAACTTGGCCTCTTGGTAGCCACTGTAGCATCGACACTATAGAAATGGGTACCCTTTCCAGTGTTTCTTCCAACCCGATAACAGAAAGAAAAATCCAAGCAACAGACAAACAGGCAGAGCCATCAAGCTGTGCAGACAGTCTGGGGCAGTTGTGAGCTGGCAGCTCCTCTTAGAGGCTCGCCTCAGCATCTGTAGTTAGTCAAGTGTAGGGCTGCAACAGGAATCTGCATGGCCTTCCTGCCCAGCACAAGTGCTACTGGGAGGCATAGTCACCATAAGAGTGCTTGCCCAGCGTGGCCTTTCACCAAGCACATACCAGTGTCGTATGTGGGCCATGGGAGGGGCTGTGGGTATGAGCTGGGTGGACCTAGGTTTCAGAGTCATGATGGTTGTTAGTAAGGCCACCAGTAGAAGTGAGGCTTTCTAGATGCCTCACATTCTACCCACCACCCTCTTTGTAGTCAGTAGGCTATGGTGGCTCATGGGTATTGGCACCTATCAATCAACTCATTAGTGATTCAGATGTGGATACTTACTGCTTTCTCCCATATGACATGGAATGTATTCATTGCAGGCAGTTATAAGAATGATCTCCAAAGCCGAGATTCCAATCTGACAGGCTACTTACTGTCTGACCTTGGGCAACGCAGGCCTTATGTTCATAATGACAGGGAATGGTGACATTTTCTACTTTATGGCGTGGCTTGAGGATTAGGTGAGTTCTTACATGGAAGATTCTTAGAATGCAGCCGAGTGGATCGCCCTCTGATGCCTGGATCCATTTGTAACTGGCTTTTAGAAGTAAGCTTCCCTGTAGAGCCTGGGTTTTCAAAGGGTTTCTGTTGTTGTTTGTTTGTTTCTATCTCTGAAGGGATTACTCTGAATTTTGCAGAAATCAGTCAAAGCTTTCAGACATAGACTTTTAGCATTGTTGAAGTTCAGAGAGTTTGACCCAAAACTTACTAGGTGGGTATTACACATGAAACACTTGGAGGAAGGTGGGAAAATAAGAGAGAAGAGTGGAGCGTTGGCTGAGCTGCCCTCTGTGACAAATACAGTTCTAAAGACTTTACAACTGTTACGTGATGCCTGCCATGGTTAGCCAGCTGTACAGCACCACAGAAGCCTGACCCTCCTGGAGTTCAAGTCCAGCTTGCTCTGAAACCCAAGGCTCTTCTCTTTCTAATATGTCCTGGTTCCTTGGAAGATCTAGAGACACACAATCGCATGTGTGTCTTTGGGGCTAAGTCCAGGGATCTGGCTCTTAGCTGTATTCTGAATTACTTTTACAGGGCTGATCATAATGTGCTGGGGTATTATTTGTCTTAGTGCACATTTGTCACAACAATCTTATGAAGGAACAAAAAATAAGCTAGAAATGAACATTACTTACTATGAACTTATTGTGAACCAGGCCATGTGCTGGGATGCTTCCTTTATGTTTCATTAAAGTAGCTGGTAAGTCCTCTTGGCATCCATATTTTACAGATAAAACCACTGAAGACATCCTCAGTGCTAGTGCTGAAGTCCATATTTGGGTCTGCTTCTAGATTCCGAAATCATCACATTCATCTGCTCCTTGTGAATGAGGATACCAGGCTGAAAAGAGTTGTGGACATTCCCTAGATTACACAGCTAGACCAAGAATCACCCCACCTTCTAGTGACACATTTCTGGTGATCTGGAGAAAGGTTAGGTGTCACAGAAGCAACACTAGAAGGCAGAAGAGGAGAGACAGTGAAACAAACAGTAGAGCACACTCTGTTGGGATCAGGAGAGGCATGTGAGGGAATAAGAGGCACGAACTAGGCAGATGAGAGCCCTAGAGGCTGAAGTAACCAGGAAGGGTATGTAGGTGAAAGGGAGAGGAGATTCCATGAGTTAACAAACAAATGCACGCGGAGTTCAGCACAGCATGAGGTGCAGAGTGTGTGGAGGACCAGCCTGGAAGACCAAGTGTGCTCCCCTGTAAATCTGAGTTGTACGCTCCTACATTGCTGCACAATGGGAGCATCTGAAGGCTCTTCAACAAGGACTGTGTCTCAATCAAGGCTAACCCTTAAGGAAGATCTTTGTGGCAGGTAATGGGAAGGTCAGGAGGAGGCTGGGAGCCACAATCCTGAAGAACTAATGGTGTCAAAGTGTAGAAGAGGAGAATTCAGAACAAATGGTGATGTAGAGGTAGAAGAACCTTGCAATTTCATGGGACTGGAGGCCAAAGAGAGCAAATGAAGTTTTATGTATTTGCCTCAGCCCTTAAAGGATTCTATTGCCCTGTATAAAAATATCAAGTTTGAGACTGGCTCAGTGGTAAAGTCCTGGGTGCAAGCAAGCATTAAGAATTGAGTTTGAATTCCCAGAACTCACATAAAGCCAGGTTTAAAGCATGTGTCTGTAATTCTAATTCTTCTAGGGTAAAAGATAGGAGTCAGGGATAAACCAGCTAGCCTGGTGTATACAAGCGCGCGCTCGCTCACACACACACACACACACATGCACACACACACACGCACACAAGCATACTATACAAACATTAAAAAAGATTAAGAATAGGAATCTATAGGAAATGAAGATTAAAGACAGGCAATGATCTCATTTGAAGCAGGCCATTAAACTGAAGTATGTGAAGTTGGGTGAAATCAACGATCAACCAAAAATATAGTCTAGATGAGCCATGCCAGGTCACTGAGGAGGCAGGCATGAGAAAAGAAGCACCATTTTTGGTAGTTAGCAAACAAGCAAGTAATGAAGAGCCCAGATTAGAGGCAACACACACAGAGACAGGAAGGGAGCCAACCAAGAAAAGACATTGTCAAGAAAAATCTTAAAAGGAGTTTCCAGAAAAAAAAAAAAAAAAAAGATTAACAGTAGAAAATGTGGAGTAGGCAGGAGAGATGAAATCAGATAAGAGATGACGAGAAGTCAGCATAGCACAGAAAGCAAGGGGTTAAAGAAATGAGTGAGCAGGACTGACAGAGCAAAGGGCAGCTGACTCAAAAAATCTGTTAGCAAAAAATCTCCGAGACACACGATCAATTCAATCCTATTTTGCAGTGTCAAATAGCATACTGCATTCCAGTCCAAGGGAGTAAATTCTTTTAATACACCAATTTGTGTTTTCAAGAGATTTAGAGAAAACAGAGGGGTTTTTGTTGTTGTTGTTGTTGTTTTTTTAAAAAAAAGGTTAGGAATCAACGTAAGGCAGTTTTCTAAAGGGGATGGGTGAAAAATTCAGTGCCACAGATGGAAATGAAGCCGGAGCCTAAGAAAAGACTGCACCCCTGGCTCGGAGAGTGCATTCCATTAGTAATTAGAGGAGAAAAACTACACCCTCTGGGGAGAAGCTCTCAAGTCACTGCCAAGCCAGACACCGAGTTTCTGGAAGTAACTAGCTGTGCACCTGGCTGCACATGGTCCTCATCCCACAGACAAACAGCAGCTATCGTTCCCTTACTGTGGATGCTCCATTTCAAAGCGGCTACCACTTCAGATCATCACAAGAGGAGGGATTGCTTCCTCTGGTGCTGCAGTCACCCCTTTATTCTTTCCTTTTCTCCTTCGCAGTCTGCTCTTGGGAAACATGTTACAGTGGTATTGAGGATCTACTAGTGAAATTAAATCAAACTTAATAATACTGGGAAGACACTGGCTAAAGGGAGAAAATTTGCCTTCTGGACTGGCTGCAATGTAATTTTTACTTCCTTCAGTTTGTGTGATGGATGTGGGCACCAGCACCAAATTAAGGTTTCAGGGCTGATCACAGAAACTTGATGTGCCAGGGTGGGGGGATACCCAAGGGGCCCCATCTGCTCAGAAGAGAAATTAAAGGGGGATGGAGGAAGGATTGTGGGAGGGGACAGTGAGCAGGATGTAAAGTGAATAAGATAAATAAATAAATAAATAAATAAATAAATAAAAAAAATAGATTTAAAAAAATTTAGGGCTGAACTGAACTTAATTGGCAAGACGGAAATGAAAACAAATGGCAGACAAACTGCGTCTGAAGGCTATGAGTGAACACCTCCCTGCCAGAGTGTGAGCTGAAGAGCATTGCAACAAATTTCTGTGAACATAATCCAGTGCAAACACCACCCAAAAGAGCAGTGGGCTCGCCCCAGAGACGGAAACCTTGATGAAGAGTGAATGCTTAAACGGGTTTCACTAACTAGAAAGTCGGTCTCACCATGATGTATGAACATAGGCTAGCATGCCTAAGAGTTCTATACATTAAAATAAAACCAACCTGTTCCTCAGAGGTAGGATTCCCAGCACTGCTCGGAGTTAGTTCCTCTAGCTGTGTGTTTACATGCCCTAATGCAATCTTTGGCATTTTCTAATCTTGGATGCTGTGTGCTGGCTTCCTTCCCTGGAAGTTGTGATTTTGCTTCGTTATTCTGCTCCCTCCATCACCTACTTCCTGCTTCTCTCCTAGATGCCGGTTTCTTTGTTGTCACAGCAGAAGCAAGATCACTTGGCTGGCTTGTCCTTCTAGGGTTGTCTGAAAGCTCTGTGTGGAAGGGTCAAGTTTTGGGGATGAAGGCTTCACCACCAGGGTTCAGTCAGATATCTTGGGTTCTTCCTGACTAACTTCAAGGGCCAATATATGGTTTAAAACTTATTTTTATTATTTTTAATTGTGTATACATGTATGCCTCTATGTATAGGTATGCGCATATAAGTGCAGGTGTCAGAATAGTTCATAAGAATGTATTTGAGCCCCTGGAGCTGGGGTTACTGGTTGTGAACCAAAATGAGGTCCTCTCTAAGAGAAGTAAGCACCCTTAACTGCTGAGTCCAGCACCCCAAAGGCCAATATTTTTAAGTCTTCTCCCTTGGTCTGGTCAATTTCCCCATCGAAGCATCCCACAGCCTGAGCTGTGCAGAGGAGGTTAATATGTGAGCGTTGGTAGAGCCCACACCATCATGCAGGTGGGAGGTCAGCTGTGCGTTTCTCTGTCTCACTCTCTTCAGAGTGCCTCCTCACTCCCAGCATGAACTGTGCCTGCTCTAAGTTCCATCTTCAAGTTTAACCTTTCCAGTAGAAACCTTCAGGCTTGGGGTGTTGAACAAGCTTCACAAGTTTATGAGAGGGTGAGGGGACCCTGAACCCAGCTGCCTCTTGTTCATTCAGCTAATCCTCCATTATCAGCACGCTGTCCTGTCTCCCTTGGCACTAAGGAACGCCCCATTGGGCTGCTTGGCGTCCCTACCCTGGCTGGTGCTAGCTTTTCTGATTTGCTGAGGTGGGTATCATACATCTGCTTTACACATCTCAGAGCTCTGGTAAAGCACACCACTGCCTCTCACTTCTCTTGGTTCTTGTATATTGATACATTTTAATAAAGACTCCTTTTTATATTATTTTCCAGATTTGTCACAGAGAAGAATTTACCTTCATTTGGCCCCTCCTGTTTTGGAGTTATAAATTAAGTTTTAAAAGCTACTTGAAGGGTGCAAAGGCGTGGAGGGTGAAAGGGCAGTTCACGAATGGTCAGTCGCTCATTTCTCCATTCATTCACTGTGGTTTTAGAGACAGGATCTGGCTTCGTAGTGGCCTTAAACACAATGCCTCTACCTCAACCTACCCAGTGCTGAGATTACAACACATCTCTCAGCAACAGAGAGTTTTGATTCAAAGAAATAGCCATTCCAAAATCTAGGTATTTTTAAAAGCCTTGGCCCTGTCCTTAGGAACTAGGGATTGCTGTTTGGCTAACATATGAAATAAGAGGGTGAGTCTGAGCAAGGCAGAAAGGCTTCTTTGGCAGACTGGTTTCAAAAACAGTCCCACTTATTTCCCTCTCTGCCTGCGGATTCTTTATGACGTCGGTTTGCAACTTCCTGGAGAGGAAGCATCTCTTGCCAGTCTTTGGAATCTGCCTTGCAATGTTTTGGGATGCTAAAACTTGCTGAGGGTGATGGACAGGCCTGCCTAGAACAAGGGAGCATGCATCTTCCACTTGGTGTTTTCGACCCTGCCCAGTTGCCACTAGCCACTGAGAGGTAGGGGGCCCAGTTGTGTCCTGTTGCCCCAGTGAAACCACTGGGACCTCAGAAGCAGTTATTTGGCAGACCTAGAGTTAACTGCAACTTATAGTTGAGCGGTTGAAACAACAAAACCAAACATCTTAATTGGGTCCTGAACTGGTGATGCTCAGAACGATGGGCAAACATATGATGGTTGACTGATCTATGGTTCAGGTCACTCATCACTCAGCCAGAGCTATCTAGTGTAGTCCCTGAATGGAAATCTGAAGAGGAACCTTGGGGCCAACAACAGTTCCTTAGTGGTACAAGACCAATTCTACGTCTTTCCTCGATGTGTCCTTAGGGATGGCCATTCATTTGATCTCGGCCTCTTTATTTGTGAATTAAAAGGTAGAGTAGATGAGTGATTTTTCAAACCTGTTTGTGTGTATTGAAAATAGTCATTCTACCAGTGACACCTCACTTTGATGCCAGAGGCAGAAGGAGTCTCACAAGTTTGGGCTATCCTAGCCTACATAGTTTATTTATGTTTCACAACAGCCAGGATCCACCACAGCCTAATCTTGTCTCAAAGCAAAACCAAACCCGGTGGCTATTCCCAATACACATGGGAACATCTCTACTTTTCTTTAGTTCCTTAGTGAGTCCGATGCTGTCAGGCCAGCAAGCATTCCAGACAGGACCGCTGAGAGACACTGTACAATGAGATTCTCAAAGTCCCTTCAGGGTTAAAAATTCTGTGAGCAGAAGTCTTACATGTTTATTCCTAACTCTATCAGTACCTGTGTTTCTACCTGAAAATGATCCTCCCTGCCTGCCTCCCACTCTGTCACTTGTCACTCTCCTCCCTTCTCCACCCACCACAATCCCACAGCCCAGGCAGCTGCTGAAGGCTGAGACTGACCCCAGCTGTGATTTTTGTCTTTAGCTCTGGGTCTCACCAACAGCCTGTGTTTTTAAACCCATTGCTAAGTCTACTCTTAGTTCCCCCAAGAACACCTTTGCTTGTTAAAGGAAAGGACCACTAGCTCTGAGCTTTCTTTTTTTTTTTGTTTGTTGGGTTTTGTTTGTTTGTTTTGAGGCAGGCTTTCTCTGGTAACAGCCCTGGCTATCCTGGACTCACTTTGTAGACCAGGCTGGCCTTGAGTGATCTTAACTTTCCTTAACTCTCCATCTTGAAGGGAAACTGGCCTGCTTCCTACTTCCTTTGAATCTCTGTGTGTTGTTTGCAGTTTGATGACGAGTGACAGGTGTCAGCTGTTCTTTGGTGATCCCATAAGAAGTTATCCCCATTCAATCTCCTGAGTTCTTAGGCCTCCCCTGAGCAAACATTTCTAGAACGACCAGTCCTCTTCCTTCCAGAATGTTCTTCCGTTAGGCCCAGGTTGCCCTGACTAGAGTTTCTCCTGTATGTCAGTTAACAGCTTCACTATGAATAGCAGCATCTCCATCTCTCATCTCACATAGCAAACATTTGTTCATCAAAGCCTTATTGTCATGTGTGTGTGTGTGTGTGTGTGTGAGAGAGAGAGAGAGAGAGAGAGAGAGAGAGAGAGAGAGAGAGATGAGAGAGACAGACAGAGAGAGAGGAGACAAGAAGATGGAGAGATTCCAGCGACTGCATCTGTGATCCTTTCTTTTCTCACCCCAAGGTAAGGGGAAGCATATCAGGACATCAGAGGAAAGCTGTACAGCAGCTGGTCAAACCTAAGTAGCTCCTAGCCTGGAGACAGTGGGTGGGGATTGGAAAAGGCAGAGCTTAGAACCTGGTCTAGCTCAAGAGTAGAGAAAGAGGCACCTTTATTGTTGCCTGGTGATTGAAATACCTGGCCCTGTGTGGCTCAAAAAGAGCCTCTCTCTGGATCCCCTCTACACTGGTGGAGCTGGCTCCTCCCATTAACACCAGCGGGAGGGGGTAGCAGAGGGGGGGAGAAGGGGGAATGTGGATAGTTTGCAGATAGGTGTTAAGTCCTTTTAATATGTAAAAAAGCACAGAGGTCGATAAAGCTAATTTAACCTTTCTCATTAAGAAGCAAGAACAGCCTATTTATTATATGCTGACCATCTGCTACAATGGTCAGCCAGCATCAGAAAAGCAATTAACCCTTTCCTCCCTGTAAACACAATGCCATCCCAATTAAATAGCTCTTTCACACATACAGCAGAACTCTACACAGACTCCGTTAAACCTTGGGTTAAAGTTACTTCTCCACAGCTGGGCAGATACCTCCTGGCAGTTTGTGGAGGAGAGCCAATTGTAATAGTTTTCCTTCTCAGAGACTCATGTCCATCCTGGAATGATCTTTGGCTTCTGTCTTCTTTACAGGACCACAAGCTTCATAGGGGCAAGACTCCTGTACCTAAGTGGATATGTGTCTCTGTAGGGCAAGCATGAGTCTGTGTTAGACAACTGAGCTCACCCAGGGTTGGGCGCCCCTGGCCAAGACACAACTCAGTTTGTTCACACTCCTGGCCGTTGAGTTTCTTATTCACGTTAAGGTGCAGCAGAAATGATCCTAGTAGTGCTTTGGGCTTCAGTGCAGGTGGTATGACCATTCTGCTCAATGTGTGAGCTCTGAGAAGTCACCCGCACGGGGCTGAGATGATAAAGCTGGAGGGTTTCACCTGTCCCTACTCAGCCCTAACGGGTTTCACTTCAGAGAGAAACACTCAGAACATTTTTGGTTTTGTTTGAGACAAGGTCTGGCTATATGGCCTAGGCTAGCCCAACTCACGATCCTATTTCCTAAGCCCCCCCAAGCACTGGGATTAGACACACACTACCGTGCCTGGCATTGAGACCCTTTGTTTTTAATTAAAAAGCCTTTCAACACTAATTGTTCATATTCTGAATGAACATTAGATTATGTTTCCTTAGCTGATCCTCACACTCACAATGGGACAAGAACACTCCATTGGTGGAAGAGGAAAATGGGCCTCACAGCCCCAGAGTTATACACCAATCTATTTCCCTGATGTAGCTGAAACTACAGTAGAACTCAGGGGCTCTGGACACCAAACCAGACGAGGACACTGTACACTCAGTGAGAGGTCCTGAGAGGGTAGGACTCTGCCCCATCTTTCATGCACATATTTCCAGAACTCCACAGGTGGTGGTTCCAGGCTATTGTGAGGGCTGCTTCATTCTCACCTTCTCCATGAAACTGTTCAATACTCAGGAAGGTGAAGAGCTCATGGGACACTCTTGCAAGATAGATACTCAATTTCCTCCTGCTATATTTTTCTTGGACAGGTTAAGGGGTCCTCTGTGCCAGAAACGCTGTGGGTCGGACCCTAGGGGCTTCGAGACTTGGTTAGGGGAGCGTGGGGACACAATATCTTTTAACCTCCTAAACAGACCGGCTCTGTTACATATCCTCAGTAACTCTTTAGGCTGCTGCTGCCCTATAGGACTGGCCGCTGGACTTGCCTCCAGTTGCCTCAGGTGACAGATAGACTTTAAGGTTTTGGGACCAGTTTTCTGTAACCTGTACCTTTTGACAGGGTGCTGTGGCCCCACCAGCTCTGGACAGAGGAGTCCTGCCTTGATTTTTCCCTGCAGAGAGAGGCTGTAGGGGAGTGGTCCACAGTACTGAGTCTTCAGTCTTCTTTGCTTATGGTGAAATCTGACCACTGGCAGAGGCAGGCCTGCAGGCACACCTAGGGACAGGCCCCTGCCTGCAGCCCATGAATTGCCCTTTCTTCCTGAGAGTCACACAGAAAGCTGCCTTGACCGCTTTCCCTCCCCTCACAGCAGGACAGAGACCTGTAGGGCAGACACACAAGGCTGCCTTTGTCACTCGGCTTGGAGTCAAGGATGCACCTGCTTTAGATGAAAGTCTCGCTGAGGAAAGCCATGTCTTTGTTTTTTTCTTCCTTTTACATTTCAACAGCTCCAACAATACAACCCCCACTTTCTACAGTTAACCTTATCAAATGTGAGTTGGAAAGTGGATTTAAAAGTTCCCCAGCACCACACCGGAGGCTTAGCTTTCGGAGAGGAAGACTTAGAACTGGGCGTGGTTTCAGAAGGCTCCTGAACTCCTCTTAAAGTGATGGTGCCCTTATGTCCTCCTCTGCTTTCCATTACAACCATGTCCTGCCTTTGAGGCAGATGTCCCTTTTAAAGAATTAGATGTGGTAAAACTTCTAAGCAGTTAGCAGTTAGAGGGAGTCAGGCATGCGTGAGTGGACATGGCTGCTCTCCCAGAGGACAAAGAGCAGCCAGCATTTAGACAAGAGAGAACCTAGCGCCTTCTTGACCTCACCACTGGCCCCAGCTAACCTGCTCTGGAGAGAATGTGCCTCTGGGTCATGGGCAGCTCCATTCCCTTATTTTAACCCTGGGAACCCCACCGCAGGATGCATGCAATCTGAGCACTGGAGAGCCTTTGGTTTGAACTGAGCTTCCTTGCATTGACTATTCCTTTATCCTTGACTCCTCCGGGCTCCTTCTCCAGGAGTCCCTGTGAGCACTGAGCACAGAGCCTGGCCACCACAGCCTGGAAGCACACTCAGTGCAGAAATTCGGCTTCTACTGTTTCATAGGAACTATCCCGAACCCCAGACCGGTAGATCAGGAGTTGGGAAACTATAGCCTGAGAGAGAGATTTGGCCAAGTGGCCTTATTTTGGGGGAGGACTACAACAGAAATAACAAAATTCATCATTGTCATAATTTTGAGGGGAGGGGGAACAGGGTTTCTCTGTGTAGCCCTGGCTGTCCTGGAACTCACTCTGTAGACCAGGCTAGGCTCAGACTCAGAGATCCACCTCCAGAGTGATGCCTCCAGAGTGATGGGATTAAAGGTGTGTGCCACCAGTGTCTGACTTCTTTTATATGCTTTGATCTCTGTGCTTCTGGTGTTAGCAATCTTGGTGAGCATCAGGCAGCATCTCACTGTGGTTTTGAGCTGTGTTTCTCCAGTTATTCATAATGCTGAGACTCTTTTCCTGGGCTTTTGGGCCATTTGTACTTTTTCTTTTTCCTTTTCTTTTTCTCTCCCTTCCCTCCTTTCTCCCTTCCCTCCCTTCTTCCTTCCTTTCTTTCTTTCTTTCTTTCTTTCTTTCTTTCTTTCTTTCTGAGATTTGTCTGTCAAACCTTTGGCCCACTTTTTACTTGAGCAGTAGTAATGGCTTGCTTTCTAGGTTTATCTTGGAATACCTCATCACCCATTTATTTTATGTGGTTGCTCTTGATACTACAGTGGCAGAGAGCGGTTGTCCCAGAGTCTGCATTATTTCCTACACACTCCTTTCCAGAAAAAGTGGCCAACTCTTGGCTCCAATGGAAATAAAAATCAGATTAAATGTCCTTCATGTTGCTTAAATACTTGAGAGTTTCGTTTCACACAGGTTGTTGCTCTTATTTGTTCTTCCTCCCTTAAGCCTTTCCAGAATCACACTCCTCCAAACAACATCAAGGGACCATCATGCTGCTCCAATATTCCACGAAATGCAATCTTACACTGTTGTGTGGTCAAATTACCAGGGACTATCCTCTTAGTGAAAACAAACACAAAAACAAAAAACTGTCTCTTTCTCCTCGAAGCTAACAATTGCCAATAGCTCCATGGCTAGAGGTAAAATTTCTTGCCTAATTCCCATTTCCATGCTGGGATTTGGTCTGGCTTGGACCTGGAGAGGGCTTGTGCAACCGCTGTGAGCTCATGTATGCCATTCTGCTGTGTCTAAGAGACAGTGGGTTTTGTTTTTACCATTATCCACCATGTCTTGAAGAGGTCAGCTAACTAAAGACTGTTGGAAAATTCCACCGGGCCCCAGAACACGAAGACCCCTCCCCTCCTGTAAAAGAGACAGGTCAGAGAGCACATAGGCACCCCTCCCCTCTGGAAGGCTGATTACATTCCTCCTCAGGACCCTTGGCTACCTGCAGATAAGGGAAGCCCTGGCTACTTCATTCCCTAAGGACCAATCAGTTTAAAAGTCACACTGTTCTGCCAATCGCTTTGTGCCTAGTGGCTACTGCTCTATCCTACCTCTGAAAACTGTATATAAACAGGCTGAACAGGCTGCCTGGGATCGCTGCCTCTCCTTCAGGTGCAAGATGACCCCAGCACACCGGAACAATAAATTCCTCTTGCTTTTGCATTAATTCCCAGCTCTGCATGGTTCACTCAGAGAGTCCCCAGTAGCTAAGGCTCATCAGAGTCTGGCTCTCACACTTTTTCTAGCCCCACTTCTACAGTGAGCCTTGAGCCTTGGGAGTAAGGACAGAGAGCATTGCAGAATACATATTCCATGTAGGTCTGAGAATTATGTAGCCTCTTATTCTCTGCACTTTGGCCAGTTGTGGGTCTTTGTGCTAATTAACATCTAGCAGAAAAAGAAGCTTCTCAGATAAGACTTGAGGGAAGCATTGATATATCAGTATAATAATAAGTCATTAGGAACTGGTTTAATATAATGTACACTTAGTAGAAAGAATAGTATTAAACTCTGCCTTAGGGGCTATGAACTGTTTAGCCATAGGTTCTTGGTGTGATAATGGTCCCAGGTATGAGATTCATCTTGTGGAGTGAGACTTAAATCCAACCAGAGAGACGGGCTACTCCCATCATGTTCATACCACCATTGAACTAGTGGGCATGTCTTTCTGTTATCTCACGGGGTACACTGCTAGATAAGCTAGATGATCATTTTTCTTCCCTGATAGAGTCCATGGAACCTTTTAGCATAATGAAAGATGGCCAGGAGAGCTAAAGCTTCCAGGTCATCACTAGTTTGATTCCTCCATGTACTAAAAAATGTACGGTCAAGTTCTGGAGGGTTCTACAAGTATTGACAGATGCATGTATGGTCTGTAGGCCCTCTGGTACTTCACTGGCTAACAACTCCAAAAGAAGTATCCCATTCCTGGCACTGGGGTTTTTATTAGCTTGTGGTGTGTTGCAAACATTGCAACCTTGTATGAAGTAGCTTAGAGTTATGCTACAGAGCTATAGTAATAAAAACATCATGGTGCTGATATAAAAACAGACTCACTGATCAATGAAGTAGAATTGAGATGCCACCCATGAACCCACACTTCTACAGCCACCTGACTTTTAGCAAAGAGACTAACAATACATGTTAGAAAAGAGATGGCAGCTTCAATAAATGGTGCTGGTCAGAAGGGTAGTTACATATAGAATAATAAAATAGACCCCACCTCCCATCCTGCACGAAACTCAGCTCCAAACATGATACTTTAAGTCTGACAGAGGAGAAAGTAGGGAATATGCCTGAACCAATTGACACAGGACTCCAATAATGCCGACATTATGGTCAAAAATCAATAAACTGGGGCCTCCTGAAACCAAAATGCTTCTGTACAGCAAAGATACTATTACTCTAAAGAAGAGGTAGTCTATAGAGTGGAAAATTTTTTTACCAATTATACTTCTGACAGAGGGTTTATATCTAGAATATAGAAAGAGGAAAATATGCCAGTAAACATCAAGGAAACAAACAAGCCAATTAAAAAACAAGGTATGGAACTAAAGAGAACTCTCGAAAGGTGAGATATGGATGGATGAGGAACATTCTTTAAATGTTCATCATCGGTCGTTTTTTTTTGTTTGTTTGTTTTGGGTGTTTTGTTTTAGATTTATTTATTTTATGTATCTGAGTACACTGTCACGGTCTTCAGACACACCAGAAGAGGGCATCAGATCTCATTACAATGGTCGTGAGCTACCATGTGGTTGCTGGGATTTGAACTCAGGTCCTCTAGAAGAGCAGTCAGTGCTCTTAACTGCTGAGCCATCTCTCCAGCCCTAAATGTTTAACATTTTAAGCTTTCAAAATAAAAATGCAAATTAAAACTACTTTGAGATTTCCTCTTACCCCAGTCAGAATAGTGAAGAATTAAAAAGAAAAAAACAAAACAATAACAAACCCAACAACAACAACAAAACAAAATTATTGACAAATGCTGGTGTGGGCATGGGGATAGAGAACATTGATTCAGTGCTGGTGGGAGAACAAACTGGAACAACAATACGGAAATCAGTGTGATGGTTTTAAGAAGTTGCAAAATCCAGCTGTACCAACTGCTGGAATAAACTCAATGGACTCTATATCTTACTGTAGAGACATATCCTTCCTTGTTCATTCTGGCTCTGCTCACAATAGCCAGGAAATGGAATCAGAAATGTCCGTGATGAAATGGGATCTACTTTATTATGAATGTAATACTATTCAGCTGTTAAGAACAAAGTTAGGAAACTTTACATGTAAATGAAAGGGGCTCTAGACAATCATTCTGGGTGAGCTAATCTAGACCCAGAAAAACAAACATTTCGTCTTTTTTCTTCATGTGGATGTTAGCTTGGATCCTCAGGTATGTGTGTTTCATTTGGAATACCCATAGAGGTGAAGAAATTACTGAGGGGCCATGGGAGGGGGCTTTCAGGGGAGGGGAGTTAGAATAAAGGGTTAAAGTAGCATAAGATGTTAAAGGAGAAGGATGGAGCAAACTAGATTAAATTGGGATGAAGAGTGTGAGGATAAAGGAGGGAATACTGACAGATTAAGTAACAATAAAGACCTTTTGAAAAAGTCATGTGGAAACCTACTTCTGTCTAAACACACACACACACACACACACACACACGTACACACACACATACACACACATACACACACATACACATACATACACACACACATACACACACATACACACACATACACACACATACACACACATACATACACATACATACACACACACGCACACACACACATACACACACATACATACACACACACGCACACACACATACACACACATACACACACACTGTAACACACACACATACACACACATACACATACATACACACACACGCACACGCACACACACACATACACACACACTCTAACACACACATACACACACATACACATACATACACACACACGCACACACACACGCACACACACACACACACACATTTTCTAAACTCTTGTGTTGCATCATTAAGCCATTCATTTTGCTCTTATTTTCTTAATGTAGTCAGAGCTATGAATTTCCCTCATAGTTAAGCTTTCAATGTGTCCTAAAGATTTTGGTGATCTCTTCTTTGACCTATTCATCATGGGTCCTTTAACTCTATGAGTTTGTGTGGTTACTAGCAGTTCTGGGGTTTTTTTGCTATTGATTTCATGTTTTATTGCATCATGGTCAGATAGATACATGGAGATGCTTTATTTTTTTTCTGTATTTTGAGATTTGGTTTGAGTCTCAGAATGTGATCTATTCTAGAGATAATGCCATGGATCACTGAGCAGGAGATATGTCCTTTGATGTGGGTGGAATATGCTGTAGTTATCCTGTATTACTGAATTAGGTTAATTCAGATCTTGAAGTCCAGAAGAATGATTTTTACAGAATTGTGTGACCCAAAGTTTGGTACATATATGTCAAAAATTGTAATGTCTTTTTGGTTAAGTTTTTTCCTGATCAGAATGAAGTTCCAGAATAAAAACTACCCATGACATATCAGAATTAAAACACTTAAATGTATGGAACAAAGAAAGAATATTAAAAACTTCAAGAGAAAAAGAACAAGTAACATATAACAGAAAACCAAGGAAAATAGCAGCTTATTTTTTTTCCAGTGCAAACTTAAAAGGCCAGAAGAAATAAGATCAATATTCTCCAGCTTCCAAAAGTGCTGGGTTCTGGGCATGTGACCTTATTTTGTGGCATGTGTGTGTGTGATGTGAGATTCCAGCCTGCCTATGTGGAGTGGAAGTTTGGTCCTGCGTTTGCTCTTGTCGGAACTTGATTGGTTTCAGGTCCCATTAGGAAAATGAGCAGGCCAGTCCTTCAGATAGTTAGTGTTGATTAATGATTAGAGAGTATGGGTGATTCCAATTCTCTGGTGACCTGTGTGACATACTGGTCTTTGAGCAGTGTGACATTACTTGAAGTCTAAGAAAGTCACCTACTGTAACTATCAACTGTGTCTGGGTATAAAGAGGCAACACAGGGCAAGAGACTAGACCGTCTCTCTGAAAAAGCATATGAATGTGACTCCAGGGTGGGTATGGGGCCTGGAGTTCAGCACAGATCTGGGGACATGGGCTGGAGTCAGCAATCGAGCACACAGATACAAATCCACTGGAGGCCTGGGAAGAGAGCTCACAGGCGTGGCTCCCAGCTGGGTCCAGAAGAGTGGTGAAATGGATGTTCCTCCTAGCTGGGCCTGGATCTGGATGTGGGCAGTGAGGGACTCCTTTTATTGGTGTAGAGCCCTTCATATTCTCTCTCTCTCTCTCTCTCTCTCTCTCTCTCTCTCTCTCTCTCTCACACACACACACACACACGCAGCAGCACATATTCTATAAAGGCAGAAAGGACACACTGATGACAGTGCTCAACTCAAATTTTGAAATCCAAGTCAGCCCTCATCTCCGTGTCACCTCACCTGACAGCCAGCACGCCTGCAGCTCTCTCAAGTCTGGGCCTCACTTTTGCTGTCCATGGCTGAGACATTCTTCCCTACCGTTCTCCTGTCCACGTCTACCCACAGTGCCTCCTGAGGGAGGCATGCTGTGTCTTTCCGGAGGATTGTCTTGTCTGTCTTCTTCCACAGGAAGCCATCTTGCCTCTGCCGCAGTGAGCTTCGGTACTTACTAAGGAAGTCTAATAGCTCTGCGCTTCAGCCCTGGAGAGACTGGTCAAAGTTTAAGTGAAGGACAACTAAATGGGTGGATGACTACGTAGAGGACTGTTCTTGTGTCAGTTTCCCCTAAGTACAAAGAGCCTTACCATTCAGAACCACTTCCTTCAGAACGGTATTTCTCCTAAGTACCTTTCCATGACTTATCATTTTCTACCATTTTGTTACTCATTTTTAAATATTGTCTAATGGGGAGTGGCTGTCCCTTCATTTCTTTTAATTTTCCCACTATATCCAACTAAGTTCGCAGATTCGAGTCCACTACTCTGTTATTCTTTTTGTAACTCAACATACATATCATTCCCTAAAGAATGTTTTACAGCGTTAACACACAAGAGCTCCGTAAAAACCCAGTAAAGAAAATGAACCTCCGCTCTGACAGAAGGGTCTATCTCTGCCTTGGCGTCGTGCTGTCGACTTATATAATTCTACTTAGCACTTTGGGCCATTTCCTTCAAAGTTCTTTCCAAGCATTACCTAAGTGATGCTTAGGTAGGGTGGGTGGGACGCCAGGAACTTCGGCCATAAACGTTAGAACTGTTAAATGCAGTCCCGAGGAAATTAGATTTTAGAGTTGGAAAAAAAATTCAGCGCTGACACTAACAGCCTGTTTCACTTCAAATAGCCACATGTCTACCCTTTCCCCCAGATCTCCTCGGGGACAAGGGGGATATTATACTAAAAGCAGGGGAGAGGGGGAGCTGGTTTTCCAAAGATTATGAAAAGCTATATCCCTTAGTGGGCAGCCACATTAAAGGACAGTCTTTTCCAGTTTGACGGGAAAATAACTGGCCTCACTTCCTGATCGGGGTGCAGCATGCTATGATTAGGAAGGCCAGCCTCAGTTCAAGGGCACGCTATCTGCCAAGGGCCTGCTGTGGGCCAGGCATTTCACATGAAGCACCGTAACACCTAGCGTAAAGTCATGAAATGTCACCCGTGAGGTGAGACGTCATACGTGAGGTACTTGGTAGGCCCAGTCCCTGGGTCCCCAACAGCTGCAATACAGGAGCCACCCGTACAAGAAGACACTTGAGAGGCCAACATGTGATGTCGAACAAGGTCAGGGGCGGCGTGAGAACTGCTCGTGGAACATGCTTCCCAGAATCCTGGAAGGTTGTTAGTACTGTGGGACCAGAGTGTGGGGCTGAGGTTGGCTTTAGAGACTCTGGGACCGTGAGTTTTTCAAAAGACGTAAGATGTAGTTGTTTTAGGAGTTATGAAACTGGAAGGGAGAGAAAACATACTTTATAAGCCAACTGCTCTTTTTACATACTGCACTGTTCCTCTTTCCTAGTCTGGTATGTCTGCAAGGCTGGGAAGCCATTCTTCCTGGGGCAGGGTGCTCAGCCCACTCTGTGGCTGGGTCTGCCCCCTCAGGCCACTGCTTGGCGCCTGGGAAGGACTCACGATGGTGTTTCTATTCCTTCTGTCTCTGTTCTTTCCGTTTTCTTCTTTCTTCTCTTCCCCTTCCTCCTTTCTCCTTCTCCTTCTCCTTCGTGACTCCCTCCCCTTCCCTCCATCCTTTTCTCTCTCCCTTCCTTTCTTTCTTGTTTCTTTCTGGTGATTCCATGGAACACAGCCTTGTCTCAAACTTGGAATCCTCCTGCCTCAGATTCCTGCGTACCTGATGTTGTAGATATATACTACCAGCTCATTTCCGCATTATTTCTTGAAGCAGATTTTATTTTTTTTATCTAAAAGAGTTATTATTCTCAATGATAACATAAAAGTAAAATATTCTAGTTATCTTGAGACCAACCTGGAAGTGTGTCAAGACACTGATGGCTGTTTTGGATTGTATTTGAGACAGATGCTAAAAAGAAAAGTAGGTGACTTGTGTGATCGATGTGAGGGCTAAGACCATAGACCCTGGCCAGACATGAAATGCTGACACACATGTGCCACCATAGCCTTCAAAATAGAGCCAGGCAGAGTCCAAAGGGCCACTGAGGGGAACCAGTGGACTCATTTCATCCCAACCCTTCTTCACACCATTAACTTGGCTTTTATGAGGTTGCCATTTTGTTTTGTAAGTGTGTGTGTGTGTGTGTGTTGCTCACTTTCCAGTGTATGGCCTCTTTTACTTTAATTGTTGTTGTGTATGTGTGGGCACATACAGAATGTACAACCTGCTCAGTCCTTCTTGTTGAGTGGGCCTTAAATCCAATTTGAGAGAGGTTGGTCACCACCAAAGAGTGCATACTACACTGCCTCTTAAGGTTCTTACGCCATGCTGGTGGTTGTGGTGGTTCACAGACCTCATAGCTTAGAGGACTTTTGGTTGCTTTCCTTCTTTGGATGCCTGCATGGCACCTTCTGGCCCCATGAACACTTGTCCTCAGGGAAGAGGCTTCATGTCAGATCCAGCTCAGGTCCTCTGAGTATCATGTCTAAAGTGCATAGTGTTTTCAGCAATAAGGGTTGAAAACCCTTTGCAGGGTTTCACCTTGCAGGGTAATGAAGAGCTGCAGCAATAGCCTGTGGTGTTTTGGGAGTCTCTTAGACAACCCTGGGCAACAACTCAAAAGAGGGCTCTTCACACCTAATGTTGGCTTTTTTGTTAGATATTCTCTGTCTCTGTATAGTATACATGTATACTATACATAGTATATTATATGTATAATACGGGCATACAAGTATTATAGGTATTTTAGGTAGAGAGTTTATAGTATGTGATTCCTTATGTAGTCTGCAGACATCTTTAATGTTGTTTGCCTTCTCCCTCTTCCTGCTGTATTTCTTCTCTAATGTTTTCTGTTTTTCCCATTTCTTCCTTCAGGTAACTGTGACTTCCCTCTCTATTGCTCCCTACCCTAGCATCATGCCAAGGGTTTCTTTTTAGCTTCCTGGTGACTTCAGTTACGTTAGGATCTGTTCTCACATCCGAAGATTTGGAATTGGAAGCCTCTGGTGAGAGAGAACATGCGACATTTATCTTTCTGGGTTACTTCACTGGACATGAACTTTCCTAGATCCATCCATTTACCTGTAATGTCATGATGTCATTCTTCTTTAGGATTTCATAACATACATGCCCATTTTCATTATCTATCCATCGGCTGAAAGGTATGTAGGCTGTTTCCATTTTCCAGTGAATAGAACAGCAACACAGCAAGAGGTAAGTATTCATGGAGTAGGATGCTGAGTTCTTGGGCAGATGCCCACAAATGGTGTAACTGTACCATGAGGTAGACTGGCTCTTTAAAATGGTGAGAGTTCTTCACCCTGGTTTCCAGAGCGGTTACACTAGTTTATAATCTCACCAGAGTGAAGTGAAGGTTCTATTTTCCCTGCACCCCGTTCAGCATTCGCTGTTGGTTGTTTTGTTGATCTTTACCATTCAGATGAACTCTCCACGCTGTTTTGATTTGCATTTTTCTAATTGCTAGGGATGATGAACACTTTTGAGATATTTTTAGGCATTTTTATTTCTTCTTTTGAGAACTCTCTGTTGAGATCCCAAACCTACTGTTTCAATGGGTTGTTGGATTTTTTTCTTTGTTTTTTGAGGTCTTTATATATTCTGGATATTGATCGCCTGCCAGATGTATAGTTGGCAAAGGTTTTCTCCCATTCTGTGGCCCTCTTCACTTGAGTGGCTGTTTCTTTAGCTGCGCAGAGGCTTTTTAGTTTTTATGAAGTCCCACTTGTCAATTGTTGGCTTTCATTCTTGGGCAAATGGAGTGCAATTCAGAAAGTTGTTTCCGGCATCCTATATCATGTAGGGCACTGCCTGTGTTTTTTTCTGATAGCTCCAGTGTTTCAGGTTTAGATCTTTGATCCATTTGGAGTTAGTTTTTGTGCAATATGATAGATACTGGTCTAATTTCATTCTTCTATGTGTGGCCAACTAGTTTTCCTAGCACCATTTTTAAAAGATGCTTTCTTTTCTCCAGCATGTGTTTTTGGCATTTAAACTTGTGTGTACTCATATTTAAGCATGTGATTAAATAAAATAATTTAAGTCAAACATTAACAATCTGTCAAAATCTTTTTAAAGGAATATATTGGGGAGATTTTGTCTAAAATTTTTATTTAAAAATTGTTACCAAATATATTTCAACAGACAACAAATACACAGTGATACTATTAAGGAACTATTAATGAAAAATTTGGAAACATTTGGTGAGTCAAATGGAAATGATAAAAATATGAATCGCAGGACTGTTCCCCAAACTGTGCATTTCACCCGTATTATGGAGTCACAGGTTTTAATCACTGCTAATTAAATTCAAGGCACTCAGTCTTCTGCCTCCTTTCTCACTCAGCATCTGTGAAGATTAGTGGATCCTTATAGCCACAAGGTACCTGCATGCTCAGCCTGGTGCCTGCATGCTCAGCCTGGTGTCTCTCTACACAGTTCTCTTGGGAGGGGTCCTTTGACTTAGTGCTGTGTACTCACAACTTTTATCTTTATTTTGGTCACTGTGTTTGGAAACTGGAAATGAGAAGCAAGTTTTGCCTTTCTAGAGTCCTGGGCTCCACTAGCCTGAGCCCCCACTGTGTTCTTTATTCACTGCTGGGGCCAGAGCTGCCACACACTGCCAGCCCCTGACTTCTCTCCCTGCCTGGTTTCTTTCTTTTTTGGAGTCTATGTGATTGGCCTGTATTGGGGCTTGAATGGGAAGTGTCAGGCTCAGGCATTTGAATGCTTGGTTTCCAGGGTATGCACTGTTTAAGAAATTGTGGGACTTTTATGAGATGGGGCCACCATAGGGGAAATAGGTCACTTGGGGAAGTCCTGGAGGTTTCTACAGCCAAGCTGGGCATCCTGACCGCTTTCTCCTTCCTGATTCATCAAACCTCGAGAAGGCAAAATCTCCTTACTGCACATTCCTGCCACCATGGACTATCTGTCAACATGCCTTGCCTTTCTTGATGGACTATGGGCCAGGATTAAACCCCTCCTCCTTGATGCTTCAGATATTTGGTCAGAACAATGAGAAAACTAATACAGCCTGAATTGGCAAACTCTATGTGCTGCTTCTACTGTTTCAATAGATTTGTCTTTGGGCTACACAGAACCCATAAGCTACCTTGCTTAAGTAGATAAGTGAACATATTTTCAATATCAGCCCAACAGAAAAGGAACTAAAATAGTATATAAATTCACATTGCAATTAATTTGAACTCCATGATGAATTCTAAAACTGAGATTAAAATATATATTGCATATATTTATTTAAACAGTTAAATGTTTTTTTATGTTTTTATTGAACTTGAAAAAACAACATTTAATAAAGTGGAGGAACATAGTGGACATGACCACAGGTTTGCCCAACTCTTTACAGTTCCCAGGAGGAGTGATTTTGTCTAACTTTGAGCTCCTAGCGTGATTTTCCTTACCATCTCCTCTTCCCTCAGTAAATTTAGAAATGAAAGATACACATTTCCCTCATGGCCTAAAATGTCATTCAGTGTCATGAGTTCTCAAAGAGATAAAACATACTGACAGCAATTTTGACTTCATATTCTCTGTTCCTGTCTGTGCCATTGGGGTGATGTTCATTAGGGCCAACTACCGAGTTGGATTTGGATCCTCTTTGTGGATCAACAGTTGTTCTTAAAAGCAAAGACCAGAGAAAGCTCTAGAAATATAAGAGATCCAATAAAGAGCAACTATACATTATATATAGGTATTAAAAGGTGTATTTAATGTAAAGAAAATAAATAAAATCTACCTGGGATGGAAAACACAAATATTTAACAAGTGATAACATTATACAAGAGATATTCTTGTTTGGGCTCTGAAATTAAGACCACTGACTTTTTGAAACAACAAACATGATATTTTAAATTGAGACACAGTGTGCTAATATTATTCTTTTTAATTAATTTTTTATTTATTGTTATCAGTAGTAGCATGTGTATGTGGACCTGCATGTATGTGTGTGCCACAGCACACATGTGAAGGTAAGAAGACAACTTTGGATAGTGTCCTTTATCCTTCTAGCTTTACTTGGTTTCCAGGAATCAAACTCAGCTCTCCAGGCTCTTATAAGTATATTTATGTGCCAAACCACACCACTAGTTCTAGAATTTTCTTTATTCACAATACCCCTGTATTTCCTGAAGAGAGAATTCATTGGCAGCCACAGAACAACAAGTACTGCAAGACTCTTCTTATATAAGGTGCCTACTGTGGCCAAATTTGCAGGCATAAAGAATAATGGCTGCTTGTGGGTGAGAGCACCAGGAACTATTATTTAGGAAGTGGAGAATTTCAGTTTTAAAGATAGAAGTTCTTACATAGATGGTTTATGTGGTGCTTCATCTTCAACATCCACTTGGTGGACTGTGGATCACCTAAGAGAATGACAAAGTGGAAGACCTACCATAAATGTGAATGGTGTCATCTCATGGGCCAAGGGCTCAGAATGAATAGAAGCAGAAAGAGAAGGAAGTCAGCTGAGGTCAGGTGTTTCAGATTTCTAACCCTCAAGGCTGTGAACTGCTCTGTTCTTCTTTGCTTTCTATGTCATCATGGTTTGCACCCAAAGCACCAAATCCAGAAGACCTTAGAATGAGATCCCTGACATTGTGTGTCAGAATCTTCCTTCCTTTTGTTTGTCATAGAGGAAAACCTGATTAACACATCGACTGATGGACAAAATGTGAGCTGAGTGGTTACTGCAGTTGCCATTGTGTAGAAGACATTAATGCAACAAATATCACTATTTTAAATGAACTATTTTATCAAGTAGTTCTCATTCTAGGGATTTCTGCTAAAGATTCCCTTCATGGGTGCAGATTTTATGTATAGAAAAACTCCTTTCAGCTTTGCCTTTCTATCAAAAGACTAGAGACAATCTGTTGTTCAAATGGCCATAAACAGACACTTTTAGTGACTTTAAAAAATGCAGAGGTGATTTGTATCTGTCCACAAAAAATTTTTGAGAGTGCCAGCATCACATTGAGCAGTGTGCTGCCTAGTTTTATGTCAACTTGACACAAACCAGAGTCATTTTGGACAAGGGAACTTCAACTGAGAAAATGCTCCTACCAGATTGGCCTGTGGGCAACCATATAGGTCATTTTCTTGTTTGATGATACTGTATGAGGGCCTGGACCACTGTGGGTAGTACCATTCCTTGCTTGGTGGTCCAGGATGCTGTAAGAAAACAAACTGAGCAAGCTTTAAGGAGCAAAACAGCACTCCTCCATGGTCTATGCATCAATTTCTGACTCCAGGTTCCTGCCCTGCTTGAGTTCTTGCCCTGACTTTCCTCAGTGATGAACTGTGACCCTGAAATATAAGAGGAAATAAACTCTTTGCTCCACACATTGCTTTTGGCCATGCTATTTTATCACAGCACTAGAAAGCCTAAGATGAGCTATTGACTTGCTCATCTTTCTGTGGTGTACTGAGAATTTTTTTAAAAAATACACAGTTATGTGATGAGAATATGTTTTTGTTTTGATCCTCTACTGCTGGTTCCTATTGCTATGGCTTGTCAAGTAGTCATGAGCAAATAGATGAAAAGAAGAAACAAGCGCGCGCGCTTGAGCGAGAGTGCGTATCTGTGTTGTTACAGAATGGCTACAAAATGTTTACAGAGGGCCTCACTGTAGGCTGAGGTAGAGCACTGTTACAGATTTAAGAGAATCTGAAGGTGGATGGATCAGATATTAAGGGAACCAATGGATCTGTGCTGAATAAAGCTGGGGATTATTCAGGACCAAGTCTTGAGAGATGAATAGACAAACGGATGGCAATTTGAATGGTCCACATCAAAGAGCAAGGATCCTGCTGAGCTGAAGCCCTGGGACACTGGGAAGTTTTGGTTTGTGGGCCCTGAACATACTCTCTAAATGACCAGATGACAATTCAGTAGTGCCATTACTCACCACTTTGGAGGATCCAAAGGGTGTGGCATCATCCATTGATCTGGTGTGCTTGGTAAATTCACAGCCCTGGTTTTTCTGATATGGTTCTAATAGGTACATATATGATGGTGTACATATAAAAATGCCCCTCTCCCAGTAGGCCCATATATTTGGTTGCTTAGTTACCAGGTAGTGGCACAGTTTGAAAGGATATGGAAGTAGGTATGGCCTTGGAGTAGGTGGGGTCTTGTTGAAGGAAGTGTATCACTTGGGGTGGGCTTTGAGGTTTCAAAAGCCCGAGTAAGGCCCAGCGTCTCTTTCTCCTTGCAGACCAGGATGTAGAACTCTCAGCTACTTCTCCAGTGCCATGTCTGCTTATGTACTGCCATGGTCCCTGCCATGATGATAATGGACTAAACCTCTGAAGCTGTAGGCAAGTCCCAGTTAAATGCTTTCACATATGTGTTCTGCATAGTTTTATGTCATCTTAACAAAAACTAAAGATAGGGCTGTGAACAAGCTTGTAGGTCATTTTTTTTACTAGTGATTGATGGACCCAGTCCATCATGGGTGGTGCTGTGGCAAGACACAGTCTAGTCTGTGTGCAGAGGTTTAAGGAGATTTGTGTTGGAGTTGGTGTCATGGAATCTAAAGCCACAGTGCCAAGCTTACCCTAGAAGACACAGCTGACTCACTTAACTTCTTCCTGGGATTATGAGTTACAAAAGTGGTTTGTTTATTTCATCAATTTTGTTTTGTTCTTTGAAGTCTCACTATGTAGCTCTTTCTGGCCTCTAAGTCTTGCCTCAGCCCCCTGGAAGCTGGGATTATGGGTATGTGCTGTCACGTTTTGTTAGGCCTCCAAATTCTGGGGTGGTTTTGTATGTAGAAAAAGCTTATAGACAAAGCATTATTTATTCCACAGAGGGACACACAATGAAATACCACTTACAGTGTGTGTAGTGGAGTGTGAGAATACTGTTTGTTGGGAATGTTTACTCAGGAAAGTGTGCAGTAAGCAGAGATGATGTTAAAACAGTAGATATGCTATAGCTGAACAGAACTCCCCGCAGAAGGGAGCCATGACTGTGTCTGCTCAGCGAGAGCTGAGTGTTAATGGTGGTTATTTCTGACATATTCAAGAATTTAAGTGTGCTTTGTGAATGTTTTGTTTCAATTATCTACTAGACCAAATAGTTAAGAGTTCGTTTCATGAAGAAGAGATACTAAATCTGCTCTGGTTTCCACGGGTCATGTTTTAATGAATTGACTTTGAGATCTCTTCTCTGCTCAGCTTTGTGCAGCTTCCCTTGCAGGCGTCCCTCAGCCCCTCTACCGTCTCCTGCTTTCAGGCCCCCTTTTGCACTTGGTGGCCTCCATGAAACAGTCATTATAATTTCATTCTCCCCTTTCCTTTCTGCATCTACTCGGGTTCCTATGAAGGATCTGTGTTTGTGAATGAGACCCGAGAATGCTTGGCCACAGACCAGCTTTTGTCTTCTCAGTGAGCCACGTAATGTGAGAGGACCTTGGGTGGGATGAGGTTGCCAGGCTCCAGGGATGACACCCATGGGTGAGGGTTGCCTAACTTCAGACCAATCCTGAGATCAGCAGGCAGTACCCTGTACCTGAGGAAAAAACAATGCCCAAGGCCAATGAAATCTCACATGCTTGAAGCTTCAACAAATAGCAATTCAGAAATACAGCATTGTGACAAGACAAAAGAAAATGACATTTATTTATTTATTTATTTATTTTACATCTCAACGACAGTTTCCCCATTTCTCCTCTTAGCCCCTCCCACTTCCTCCCCTTTAACCACCCCCCCATTCACTCCTCCTTTCTCTTCAGAAACTCCCTTAACTATCAACCAAACATGGCATACCAAAGCTGCAGTAACACTAGGCACCTCCCTTCCCATTAAGGTTGAATGAGGAAAACGTTCATAAAAACTGGCAAAAGAGTAAGAAACAGCCTCTGCTCCTGCTGTAAGGAGTCCCTCACAAAACCAAAGCTATACATCTATAGCATATGTATGCAGAAGGTAAAATGAATTTTCTCTTGAAATTGGTAAATGGCAAAAAACCAAACTAGTCATGATTAGTAGACTTAGACTAAGAAAACAATAGTATCTGTGTTTAGTTTCCTACCGATCTGCATCTCATCACCTGGCATCCCCTGCACACACGGGGATGGAAACACATTTATTTGGAGTGAGGGCACTGGGAAGGTGACAGTGTTTGTGGGGCACTTGGGGGAATTTTGGAGGTTTGGTATCGGGTTTGACACACAGTTAAAACACTAGGTGGTACAGAGTGCTTTCGTGGTCCTGTGAGTTTCAGGACAGGGTTTTTGGTATTTAATTGGTTCAGTCCCATGTGTTCCTTAATGGTTACAAATGATTAGAAGCTCAAAGCTACAAAATCTGCTTAGCAGAGGGTAATCCTGCCTGGTAGTCACTCACTGTGCCTGAGGAAACAAACAAAAGTAGTGTTTAATGTATTATCAGAGTAGATGGCTGCCCCAGCATTAGCTGTAGCAACTGTTAACTATGGGTGTGTGTTAAGCCATAATTACAGTGGCAGTGTTCATGGAGAACCAGAGACTTATCTGTTTTTGTCTCTTTAGTGTCACAAGCAAGGCTCGAAATGAGTTCCTCAGGGCTATGTACAATCGCATGAAAACACATTTGGCTTAAGCGAAGGAGTAGACAGTTATGACTGCCATGCTAAGACAATGCAGTTGGAGCAAAACACTGAACCACAAAGAAGTTGCCCCTTTTGCGAACTGTACCCATGAGCCCCTGCTTCCTGGGAGGCCAGCTAGGAGGCGCTGAGGGACATGTGGGTGGCAATCGTTGTACTCAGAAAGGATGTTAAAAACCAGTTAATGCTTTCCAATTTGATAAGCATAAACTGGTAGTCAGTCATCAGATCCCTGTGGCATGCAATAGGTTCATAATTGTACGAGGTGCTTGGGATTCATGTCCAAGTACCCAACTTTAGAAGAAATGACTGGATTGTAGCTGGAGATGAATGGACAGCCATATCAGCTCTAAGTGTGGAAAGTAGAAGCCTCAAGATGAGCATTGCAATCACGTTCAACTTGGAGAGGGCACAAAGCTCTCCTCAGAGAACAGATGGCTCTCACTGGGGTTTACAGTGCAGGCAACTGGGCAGAGCCCGGTCCCAGGCTCACTTCTTTTGGGCACTCATTCTGCAGGTTTGGATAAGTCCCATCACCTACATACAACCATGGGCATCTCATCAGCGATGTAAAGGATTCCAGCAAAGCATGATGGGACAGGGTCTAAGTGAATACTCTCTGACACATAGTAGAGACTCAGGAGACAATGGCCATTGATGATTCTACCATACCTACCTTCAGTGTGTACACAAGGAGACCTAGTAGAGGCCTGTGGAGATGTCAAGCTTTGGTCTGAGAGACGTTTCCAGACTCTCTGGCCAATGCTTCTTCCATTCCACAATGACACTTGGGAAGCAGAGACCACAGAGAGGTTAGACTTCTGACATCTTTGTACTTGGGTGGGTTGCAATGCTCAAAAGAAAGGCAGGTTTGAACTTACAGAGGTAAAGTCAGTATGGTAAGGTAGGAGGTTATAGTTTTTCCTCTGTGAATCTGGTCTGACCTGAGCCAAGCAGGGGAACTAGATGAAGAAATGGAGGATAATGATGGACAGGATGCAGAAGGGCAGAAGAATTGGAGCAGAGGCCTTTAGTCTCAATGGCCATCAGCACAGTATAGAACTGACTTGCTTAGACCATCTTTTTGCTTTATCTATCTCTCTGTCTCAAGACTTGGGGTGAGAAAGAGACGAGAAAGGGAACCCTTCAGAAGCATCTTTTTAACTTTCAATGCAGAAAGGTTCAGTTTAAAACTAACAGGCTTTATGAATGGGTTTGGCCTGGGGTCATTAGTGAAGAGAAGGTTGTTTTTTAGATATCGTTTTATTTCCAAAATCCATAGTTAACTGCAGAAGCCCAAACTCAATTGGTTTTTATTGGACCAAACACTTGAATTTTCAGTAAAAATCCCTGGCACCTGTCCAAGGCTCAAGATATCCTGGGAGACAGAAGGTCTGGGAGGGAGTGGGTTATTGGGCTTGCTTAACTAGAGCAAGGGAGATCAGTATGAAGGAAGATACACTGCTCTAATTCTATGCCAGAGCTCTGAGAACTCATGCAGCCGGTCAGATACAAACACTGACCTCCTCCAGATGACACCACACTCCCAGGGGATCTCTTCCCTGTGTGACACAGTCTCTGGTTTCTCTGTCTGTCCCACGCAGTACACATAGGACAGATTCCCTCTGCATGTGAGGACCCTGCAATTTGCAAAGGCTTCAATCTTTGTGTAATTGAAAATGCTGTGAAGCACAGAGCTGGGACCAGAACAATTCCTCGTCCTCGTCCTCCTCCTCGTCCTCCTCGTCCTCCTCCTCCTCATCATCATCCTCATCATCGTTGAAACAGTGTCTCCCTATCTAACCCTGGCTATCCTGGAACTTACTGTGTAGACCAGGCTGGTCTCAAACTCACCTGCCTCTGCTTCCCCAGTGCTGTGACTAAAGGCACACACTCTCTCGCCTGGCTAGGACTCTCATTTTTGTTCCTCTGATTCTCTTCCTCCTCCTCTCCCCTTTGCTCAGTCCTCCTATCATGTTGTCTGTGTGGTTATCGAGTGGGATAACCTGGTCAAGTGGGATGATTTGTAGAGCTGCAATGAACAAATTGTTCATGATTTGTACGGAGACACTGAAGAATGAAAGCTGAATGACAGTCTTGAGAGGGGGGAAAGAGTTTAGCTTGCCTCCTGCTCTGCCATAAGAGTCCTTACTTGTATTTTTGAGGATCCAAAGTAGAAATGACCCCTGGACTCTCACCTAGGCTTGCACGGCTTCTACCTCATGTTGGCTGCACTGATGCTCACGTCCACCTCCATGGCAGCTTCTGACTGATATTTCTACTTCTAACCCCATGATTTTATCTCTTGTATCCTTGCTCTGATCTCTACTCCATGACTCGTGTATTTTCAGTCTCTAAGATGATAGCCTACAGTCCTGTCTGCCGTCTGCTGGGCAGCAAGCATCACTCAGTTCTAGTGTTTGTTTTTATGGATGCAATAGTCACAAAACTGTATATGTTTTGAATGCTCTGCTCAAACTTCATATATGATGTATATGTGTATGTGTGTGTGTATTTATACATGTGTGTGTATCCCTATTAGTCTTCCTCTAACAAAAGCATATGTCTATTTCATCCAGCACTTAACATATGCTATCACACAGAGTCATTGGAAGAATAGGTAAGAGGTATAGAGTCTACTGTTATTTCAGCTTTACAGAATAGGAAACTTGGACCCTGGAGCATCCTCATGTTGTAGAATTGGAGCCCAAATCTGGCAACTCTGGCATAACCTGGGCTAGTGGCTGCCGTGTTGGATGGCACAGTCCATTGACATGACACTTTTCTGGGCTTAATGAATTCTGGAATAAGAGTTGGAATGTTTAAAAAATGTCATAGAATGACCTGCCCTTTGAAATGCAGAAGCAGTGAGTAAAGCCACTGAATGGCTACTGTACAAGAGACTTCTTTTGGTTTATATTTCTAGAAAATTAAAATTTAAAGGAATATTTGTTAGGACTTAAAAGAGTATCTGACTTTCTTCAAATTTATATTTCTTAAAGCCACATGGAGATCCTGAAAAAGAGTAGGGGTGGCGTGGGCGATCTTATAATAGCCAGAATCTCTCAAAAACTGAGAGACTGTTTGATAAAAAAGGACCGAGGTAGCTCTATGTTCAGAAGTGACTGCAGGAGACAGAGGCTGAGTGGGAAGTAGTACAAGTCTGCACTACCAAGTAACATGCACAAACAGTGCATTTTGGCCAACTTTAAGGCAATGAAAAATTAAATCCAAGGTTTAACAAAAGAAGTTCTAAAAATAAAACATGAAACATGGAAAAGAAAGGCACACAGGTCATGGGTTAGTGATTTGAAAGATGAGTAAAATTGATAAACATTTTTAACTAGACTAGCCAATCTAAAAAAAAAAATCCTTATTTTTTAAAAACCTCTTTGCCCTTCCCTCTATCTTAAAATGTTGCATGAAGTGTTCTAGTAGTCGGACTTTCTGCACTTATATTGGGGCCTTTGATCCATTTTGAATGGATTTCTGACTGGGTTATGCAATATGGATCTGGTTTCACATAGACCTGCTGTTCCTCAATTATTAAATTCAAAGATACCGAAGAAGATAAAACATACTTTTTTTTCTGTGTTGTGAATTTTGTATCTGTTTGTTTTTTGATCACGTCTGTGTTTTGGAGGAATCCTCTTACTGAACAGACTATTCTTGTAGATTCAGTCCCCCGTACCACTCAGCAAGGAGAAAGCAAAGTGCAGTCGCCGCTGCTGCAAACTATTTAATATATCTGAACATACTTAAATCAGTCGCGGCTCACTAGCACTTCATCAGTGACCATAAAACTGAACATGGAAAGTGTACTGTAGGATGTGCTGGGGAGCCAGAAATTGTTTAGGTAAATGGAGAGACATAAATGAATCAGTGGAGACAGGAAAGGGGATAATAGAGGAGACATAGGGTTAAATAATCTAAAGGAAAGGGAAGAGAATCGGAGAAGAATGCTGTGGGGGGGATTAGAACAAACTTGAACAAAGGAAAAGCAAGAAATGATTCCTCAATAACAAAAATGTTCAAAACCAAAATTAAATAAAATGTAACAGGGAGAGAATAAAGATGTGTTTTTTGTTTTGTTTTAAGATTTAAAAGTGTGTGTGTGTGTGTGTGTGTGTGTGTGTGTGTGTGTAGTATGTGAGTGCAGGTGTCTGTAGATGCCAAAAGAGGGTGCTGGATTCCTTGGGGCTGGAGATGCAGGTTGTTGTGAGTTGCTTGACATGGGTGCTTGGAGCTCAACTTGGGTCTCCTGCAGGAGCATCAGTGCTCCTAAGTATTGATTTGTTCCACCAGCCCTCAAACAGAGTATTTTACAAAGTAAAATAGGGCTATAGACCATGCCCAGTTTTTGGAGAGCAAGTGAGAGGTCCTGAGTTTCAAAGCAGATGTGGTCTTAAACATTATTTGTAATGCCAGCACTCAGGAGAGGGCCAGGGCATCAGATGCTGATGGAGAATAAAATCAAAATCTAAAGAAATGATTATATACACCATATTGGTGGATTGAAAAAGAGAGGAGGAAGAGAAAAAGGGGGGTGCTAATCAAAATCAACTCTTTTGAAGATAGTCGGAAGAACCACCACAATCCTGGTGAAACACAACAGAAGTCAACAGACTAAGTATAACACATATACAAAAATGCAAAAGAGCGAGACAGCTAAACAGTCCTCAAAAGGAAAAGGTAGGTAACTTGCATTACTGAGATGTTATAGTGCTTAAGAAAGTGTCTTGCTGGCAAACAGATAGACACACACAAGTAGAGGTCAGAGCCGGTCACTCACATGCATACAGCCAGGGGACTTTTTGCAGATGGACCAAAGCTATGCAAGGAGAAATAGAAATTCTTTTCAACAAATGGTTTTAGAAAGATTTCCCAAACTAAACAGATGAAAGCACCAATGTCTAACTTTCATCATACACAAAAATGAATTTGCACTGGTTGGGATGACCCAAACAAAACCAAGATCCCAAGCATCTGCAAGGAAACACCAGAATGAAAATGTCTCAGAAAACAGAGAGAAGCTATAAAGGAATAGGAAGCTGAACTTTACCCAAATTTAAAACAGTACTGAGAAAATTCATAAAGTATGGGCCATAAAAAAATTCTATAACGCAGATGTGCAACAAAGAATCTGCATCTAACCAGACAGAGAGAGATCCATTGGTTAAAAACTACTGCTCTTCCAGAGGGCCTGTGCTCAGTTCCCAGAACTCACTTCAGATGGTCTTCAACTTTGGCTCCAGTCTATTCTGGCCTTTGTGGACACAGCACCTCTTGGAATAAGTCCACACTCTGACACAAACCTATACACAGAATTAAAATTAAATTCAAAAATCTATGTCTAGACTTTATTTTAAACATTTATACTTTAATAACAAAAGAAGAAAATCAAGTTGGACACTCGACTAAGTTGTTGGCAAAAAGAATGAACTGGCTGTAGCATGGAAGGTTCATCCTCCCCAGAGGACAGCAGAGGGAACTAGTCAGGTCCTTTACACACCCACTGAAACGCTACTTGGAGAATCCTGGCTGTGCCCGGAGATGGAGAAGATGGAGAAATCTGTAACTCATATGCACATGATGAACAGCTTATGGTCTTCCTGCTACATCTCAAAAATGTACGCAGAGTAAAAGGTTCAGACACAAACAAGAACTCTATACCAACATGATTTCTAGAAAAACGCACAGAATATGAGAGTAAAAATCCTAATGGTGACTGATGTTGGGTTCAGAGACCCTGAGAGGACAAGGATTTTTTTCCACAGCATGCAGGTTGCTCTGTCTTCGTAGGAGATAGATTAGACAGGTGTATGCTTCTATAAAAATGCATTACTTACATAGCTGTATAAATTACATTTCAACCAGTGTTTGCTGGACTCTAACAAACGGCAGCAGGATGCCATCTTCCAGACTTGTCTCTGGGTGCTTTGGTGAAGGACCCATAGCAGAAACTTTATTCACATCGTGTCTTTCAGTTCCTTAGGGCAGACTGTGCCGCAGAGCCAGTGAATGGAGGGTGTGTTCATCCGGTGCCTTCTAGAGCAGTTACCTCTTGCTGGCCAAAGGGAATCAGATGCAGGGTATGTGATTAGTTTCAAGGGTGAATGCAGGCAGTACCCTGGAATAAAGGTGGGTTTCAGAGAATGACAGCTCTGGTTTCAATTCCAAGCTCTAGTTCTCATTCAGAGGTAAATTGCTTAATTACAAAATGAAGCCAATCAATTGCCTTGAGGGTTATACTCGGAGTCCTGCCCAACCCCCTCCCTCCTTACCTGCCTCTTCTATGAAGCTTTCCCCAATTTCCCTAACTTTGTCAACCTTCTCATGATGCTGTTCTTTTAAAGCAGACACTATGGGTGTCTTGTTTTTACTTGTGCAAATAGGTGGTAAATGACAGTTTTTACCTCTTTCCTCTGCTAAAGACTAAGTTCCTTCAGGACAAGAAACACGAGATTTCTTCTCACCTGCACCTAGTATAATACCTGGTATTCCGTAAATGCATAATGAATGCTTGCTGGCAAAGGTGCCTGGTCGATGAGCTGGGATTTGTTCTGTGATCAAGCCCTCTTTTACTTTGGTGAAGGCAAGTGGAGTGGTAAGCCTCAGCGGAGTCTTCCCTCCCTCCTCAGTTCTACCCCTTCACACTCCCAGACTACCTCCGTGTGCATCTTTTCTCTTGTTGTTTGTGCCCTGTGTTCATTAGTAGCGATTTTGACTTGTATACTCTACATGGGAAAGACAGAGAATGGCTGTTGTGAGGAGGGTCTTGTGGCAGCTTGGGAGATGCGACTCCTAATGACAGCCTGAGAGATAACTCTGTCATTGGCTTTTACAGTCTGCAGCTGCCTTCACTGGTTACTAAGCTTTCTCTCCAGGATGCCTACCGATGCCCTACATCCAGGCCCAGAAGTCTTGGGTATGGCAGTTGTTTGCTTATGTGCCCCAGCCGGGTCACTTTCAGGACCCTGTTTGTGAAACCCACCAATCTTTTGGCAAGGCTTGCAACATGGCAGTATGCTGTGCCTCCTGCCATTACAACTGCTTTTGCTTTTTGTCTCTTTTTTTTTTTTTCTGTTTTCTCTTTTCTTGAAAGACAGGAGAAACGGACTGTGGCTACTCAGCCTTGGAATACCTGTTGCTCTAGATGGTCCTGTAGACAGACTGTGCTTTACTGCTCAGAAGTCTAAAACTGTATATGGAAACACAGTGTTTATGTTGTACAACTTTTTGCTTGGAAATACAGATGCTCCTTAACTTTTGATGGGGGTGTGCCCTGATAAACTGAAACTACCCTGTGTTAGGAACAACGATGGATACAGCTTCCCCACTGAACCTCAAAGCAGTAGGGCACATTGTGGTGCCAGTTGGTCACCCTCCTGATTCAGTGGCATCTGTATTGAAAACATTGACCATGACTTACTAGCTCATAAAAAATAGCAAATGTCAAAACTGAGACAGCTTCCAATAGTCAAGTATTGCTTCTGCCATCTTGAGAAGCTAAACGTCCAAACAACTATTACGAGGACCATCTGTAACTGTAGATTGACAGCATAGCAAAATGCATTGGGGCCAGGGAACTTTTATGCAACTGTTTGCTTTTGCTGATCAATTCAATGTACGGACATTAGAATACTTCAAAGAGCATGGATATATTTGTAATTAAGCCAGCTGCAATAGTGCATGTTTACAATCCCAGCACTTGGGAGGCAGAGTCAGAAGGATCACTATGGAATGGAGACCAGCCTGGTCAACTGTGAAGTTCTAGGCCAGTCAAAGGTACAGAGGAGGCCCTGCCTCAAAGCAAACAAAGAAACAACAAAAAATATTTATAATTAAGTCTCTATCCTTCTAAGATATTTTCCAACTATAAATGAATGCATGGACCTGCTTGGCCTATTCATCAAAAATGGAATCATTTGAGCCAGGTTTTGTGGCACACACTTGGATCTTGCTGAGTCTGAGGCCAGCCTGGTCTAGATAGTGAGCTCCAAGAAAGCCAGAGCTGCATAGGGAGACCCTGTTTCAAACAAAACACACCAGAATCATGCTATCCATCAACCATTTTTAACCCAGTTGCAAAGAGAAAATTCCCCTACACCAGTTGCTATAATTGCCACACATTTCTGTAGGCAGCTGTAAAAAAAGGAAAATGTTTCAAACACGTATTTTTCAGGAAACATGCACTTGATTTTGAAACTCAGTAGAGAAAAGTTGGTATACTCTCAGGTGAACACTCTTTGATTCCAGGCCAGGCCTCTGTTCCTGGTTTTAATCAAATTATCCCTTTCTGGAAACAAACACCTTCCTCCAGGAGAAACCAGGGGTGGTTCCCATCATCACTGTAGGAATCCACTTGCATAATGAGCTGTTTCCATGCCTGTAAGCGCTTAATCTTGCTTGGGAATGTAAAAGAAAAAAAAATCTGCTTGTCTCCAAAAATGTCCTTTGGTCCAGTCTGTGGGAACCAAAATCAAGGGAACCCTTAGGGATGGGACAAATGGGTTAAAATGCCTCTTTCCAGGAGGCAATAGGAAGAATGCTGGGACAGTTGCTGGTGGGTGGGAGGCTGAGTCCTCCCCTGTGAGAAGCCACTACCCACAGCATTCATTGACCAGTCTGGACTTCCATTCCAAAGTAGCAGCCCTGAGCTGCTGCCCTCTACAGCTATCATCACTGGAAGGAGATGGTTAAGCAATGGGCTCAGACCCTTGAAACAAGGCAAGGTTTGGATCCTTGCTAAACTCTGACCCCTGAGGGCTCTGCCTCAGGGAACTGCTCAGTCTGAGCTTAGAAGTGACTCACGGGATACCTGCAAGTCTTATCCTGAGTCCCAAGGGCAAGGAAAGCTGGACATGATAATGAGCTTGGAAGTAAGTATTCATCCATGAGACTATCTCTGCCACCACCAAGGCTGTAGATAGACCCACATGTGATCCAATGACATCCTCACAAACACTCTGTGCAGGATGGTGGTTTCAGACCTCCTTCACAGGTTAAGAACTCAAGATTTACAGAATTTGAGTAGATTGTTCAAGCTTATACAGGTAGCAAGTAGCTAGCAGGAACCCAGAGCTACTGTCCAAAGAATTCTTATCCATCCACTATGTGACAGTCTACTGCTACATCCAAGTGTTCGGGCTTATGAGCTCACTTACATAGAATGGACACCAAGATTTTAAAGCCCCAAATAAGCTAAACAGTTTAATTAAATGGAGTTCTAAACTTGCAGTCTCTAGGGGTCCAGTTACTGAGCAAAGGCAGTTTCATTTGTAGAACCTGATGAGTGTAAAAGGAGCTTCCGGCCTTGGGTGCCTACACCAGAAAAGTGTAAGAAGCCAGCAGGAGCCTGGAGCTCAGAAGCAGCTTGGAGTCTCCCAAAGATCAGTGCAGACACCAGGTGTGTCTCTCTCAAGCTCTCACTGTCTGCCTTTCAATTATTTTTCTATGAAGATCTCAATTCTCTGTTTCTGTGCTCTCTCTCTCTCTCTCTCTCTCTCACTCTCTCTCCTTCTCTCCCTTTCTTGTCCTTCTCCCCCCTCTCTCCTTCTCTCCCTTTCTTCTCCTTCTCCTCTCTCTCTCTCTCTCTCTCTCTCTCTCTCTCTCTCTCTCTCTCTC
>JADRCH010000076.1:9804372-9817299 GCA_019843965.1 Rhynchomys soricoides | reverse complement strand
TCTCTCTCTCTCTCTCTCTCTCTCTCTCTCTCTCTCTCTCTCTCTCTGTAGGCACACATGTGAGCTTCTGTGCACGTGTGTAACTTATCTCCCACTCTTTTGTGTAGAAGGGGAATTTTTTCCCTACCTTCCTTTCATTCTATTTTAATTATCACCTCTATGATTTGAGTCAATAGGGGAAGCTGAGATTAAGAAACCTGTGACAGAGTTGAGTCAATAGGGTGTGACATCCCTGTGACTGTGACCCTGGTCCCATGGCCATGATTGGTCACCACACTCCCAGATGTTAGAAGACAAGAGGCTATAGTGTACACATGGGTGTTGGGGAGCTCTCTGAAAACCTCAATATCCTTAAATGCAGCTCCATCCAGACTGACCCCTACTTTGTTTTCTTGCAACAGAAATCAATGCACTTTCAGGGAGTAACTCAGCTACAACCAGTGCTGGATTTGGGCAGAAGGCGTAGCTTGCCTGACCACAGCTGTATTCTGCCCATGTTCTGGTACACCAGCAGTCCAGAAGTTTCCCTTCCTCACTTGAGCCTTCAGAGTTTAAATGTGTTTTTACCTTTCCAACCAGCCTTCAGGCCTGCACCAGATGAGCGGTTCAGGGAGAGAAGCTACTCATAATTTCCTTCTGCCTGAGAACCCAGACATTCCTCCTGGAAGGCACCATAGGACCCTGGATGGAGAATGGCCACCATGGATGCTCTTCTGCTTGGTTCTAGCCCCAGTTATAGGTTTTCTGTGTCTTGTGAGCACTCATCTCTTGTTTTCCTGCATCCCCAGACATGCAAGAGATACGTGGCTCTCTTGCGAATACCCCCTTTTTTTCCCCACCCCCCAGCTGACACCTTCGTCTGTAAGTACCTACAGCCTCTCTCCTGCTGCCTCTCCTTCCCCTGGCTTCTCTTGTCATGTTGCCATTTCCCACATGTCACCAACTAATTGAAAGAGGGGGTTCCCACAGAGCCAGTGAGAAGGGACCCTCTCAGCAGATGTACCAGTGTACTGGCCACACAGCATGCCAGGATCATTAAAGGATTCTAGGCTCTGTGTAAGCCATGGAGAGATGAAAGCTTGCAGGTTGTCGCCCTAAGCTGCCTCCTACTCCTGAAGAACCCTTCAAAGGAAGCATGGCAGAAATGGCACTGAGGAGTTGGCCTTCCAGTCAGAGTACACACAGAGAGGGAGGCATGTTAGAGCTGACTGTAGGGAAGAAGCCAAGATGTCAATCATCAACTGCAGGTCATACATCCACAGGGAACTCTGCAAATACCCAAGTCAGGTCCTGGGTCCAAGCTACTGCTGTCCTGGCACAGAATAAGGACATCCCTGTCTGGACATTTTTCTCCTTGGCAATGCCAAGCAGCTAGATCTCCTCCTAGCTGGCAGGACATTGGGTACACACAACTGGAAGCTGCACAAGACTCTGAATGTATTTCTCTAGCCTCTCAGCCTCCACGTGGCCACTGTAACACCTGGTACATAGTAGGCATTGGACATGGTTGTTAGGGTCCATGAAAGTTAAAACAACTGTTTGTGATTACCATTAGGGCCTTATTACTAAAGCACTGCTCAAAGAAAATCTATGAGTAAGTCTTGAAGAGAGAACAAAGGGATAGAGGAGAGAGGGGTCTGGTGGGGGTAGGAGACATCAGGATCACGGGGTGCTTCAAAGATAGAAGCTTGAGTCGGGTATCCAGATCTCCAGACACCTCTCCTGCCTGAGATTTAAAAACCCTAGTGGAGTTCTGAGGGCTCCGGTTAGTTGATCCTGTTGTTCATCCCACAGAGCTCCCAGGGACTAAACCACCAACCAAAGAGTATACACAGGACTGCTCCCGCTACATATGTAGCAGAGGACTACCTCATCTGGCATCAGTGGTAGGGAAGGCGCTTGGTACTGTGGAGGCTTAATGCTCTAGAGAAGAGGGTTCCTAGACAGGAGTGAGTGGGTGGGTGAGGAGAAAAGGGAGAGCGAGGGGGTGGGGGTTTCATGGAGGGAAGACCAGGAAGGGGGGATAACATTTGAAATGTAAACAAATAAAATGATTAATAAAAAATAAATAAATAAAAACCCTAGTGGAGGAGGGAGCCAAAGAAGCCCCCTGTGCCCTCGGGGTTGAGGAAGAGCTAGTTCTGTAAAAGGCAGACCCTTCTGCTGCTAGCCCCAGTCAGGACACCTTAAGCTCCCAGACTGTCTGGGAGTGTGCCTGACATGTCTCTCTAGGTGAATATAAAAATACCCAAGGGACAGAGCTTCAGCCTGGAAGCAGTTGCTTCTCATCCTTGAAGCTCCAAGCTGAAACAAGTTGCTTTGACTGCATCTCACTAGTTGAATGGAGAGGACTGAAGACTTGGGTAATGTGGCGACTTCCTTGTTCTCTCTGCTCCAATCAAACAGGATGTTGGCCCTTTAAACTGTGTGCAGCCAACATGAACCCTAAGCCTAAAAGGCTGGCAGAGGTACAGGCAGGGCATGTGAGAGGCTGGGTGATAAAATATCAACACAGAGAGTTTACTGGGCCTTGCTGGTGCGGTAGGGACCTGAAGTTCTGTGACAGCCACTTTGCAGAGATGTACTTGTCCGTATTTTAGCAAAAGAAAGAGATGTGTCAGCTTGTCCTGACTTGGCTTTCTAGTTGTAAGATTTTCTCCGCATTATTTGGATTTTATTTTTCTAATTCTTTGGGAACTTAAGGAAGGAGGGAGGGATGGAGGGAGGAAGAAAAGAATGGAGGGAGGGTGGACAGGATATTGGAAGCAAGTGCTTTTATTAGTAATTAGTCCCCACTCCCTGTATGTGTTCCCCAGGAAATCAATGCCAAGCCCAGAAGGAGGCAGACAGGACCCCTTTGAAGGGTCAGCCAGAGAAGACCTAAAGCAGAAGCTGGATCTAAAGTCAGATCATGTACAAACCTGGCCCTCATCTTCCTCGCTTTTTATCAGGCCTTCCTGTTTCTGGGTCACTTTTGGAAGGAAGGGAGCACCAGGCAGGGTACCTTCATGATTGAAAGCCTGTTCTCAAAGTTGATTTATCTTTGTAAACTGCCTGGCTCTTCTTGAACAGTGATTTCAAAGAGTTAAACTGTTTCCATATGTCCAGCATGAGAATGGAGTTTGTAGCCTTTGGCAACCTCAGCTGAATCCAGCTGCAGCTGCTACCTGTGTGTTCCCCTCTCTCTCTCTCTCTCTCTCTCTCTCTCTCTCTCTCTCTCTCTGTGTGTGTGTGTGTGTTCTCACACGCATACCCGCACTCTTCATGCTTGTGTGCAGTGACATACGAACCGTGTCCCAACTATGTCAATGAAACTGTTATGTCTTTGTTGGGGGAGATATTAATTCTGAGCAATTACAGCTCCCTTTCCCTTCTCCCCTCCTTCCTACCCCTCCCCTTTCTTCATCTGCTCAGCAAGGACCATGGACCATGTCAAACAATATACAACAGAGAAGAATGCAAATAAACTTTAGTCTGCATCGCCCAGCAAGGCAGTTAGCCGCCCACTTGCAAGATACTTAACTCTTGTACACATGATCCACAAAGAACGCTAGCTACTTTCACCAATCCCTTTAGACCAGGAAAAAAAAAAAAAAGAGGCAAAAGAA
Source organism: Rhynchomys soricoides (assembly GCA_019843965.1). Lineage (NCBI taxonomy): Eukaryota > Metazoa > Chordata > Mammalia > Rodentia > Muridae > Rhynchomys > Rhynchomys soricoides. The sequence continues at coordinate 9,813,691 of JADRCH010000076.1, read as the reverse complement.
CTGATCCTTGTCCCTCTATCTGTGAGGTAGCAGTTCCTCCTGCTAATGAAGGAGCTTTTCCCATGATGCAGTGTGATAAGGATTGGCCTACATGTAGTCCAGCAAGCCACTGCTGATGTTTTCTCGATTGGGTCTCTTATCTTCCATTGAGCTGCCTCTGATGAAGGTCGCTGACAGCAGGATGGCTGGGAAAACATCGGACAGCTCCATCAAATGGCAGCTTTGCTATGACATGTCAGCCAGGACCTGGTGGATGGTAAGTTTGGCGTGATAACCCTTTTCCACCCTCCCTCCAAAAGTCCCCCTCCCTTCTTCCCTCTGAGCGCCTCCTTTGTTGTTCTGTGCACGTGTTATAAAGTTTGCTGCCTGCTGAAAGTTCAAACTCAAGCTGTGGGAACCTGGAGTGCTCCGCACACCAGTGGGCTAGATAGGATTTCCCACTATTGTGGCCAGGGGCATAGGCCTTCTCTTTGAAAAGGCAGGGTGAGGTTTTGTTCACTTTTAGGAAAGAAAAAGAAAAAAAGAATAAAGAAAAAATGCAAATATTCTGGTGGCCCACAGACAAGGCTGGCTGCTGTGAACTTTATGGAGGCGGGGCGGGTAGTCAGGCTGTAGGGGACTGGAGCCATCTTGCCTAATTGTTCTTGCATTGGTCCTAAAACAGAGCAATGTACTTCTTTCTTCGGTGTCTCGAATAATGATTTAGATGGTGAATTGTAGCATGTTGTATGCAGCTCCTCATCAGTATGCGACTGTCCCCCATGCTCTGCCTTAATTTGGAATCCACCTCCCTTTCAATGAATACTGTAACCGGAGCGACCACTGATTACTATGCCACTCAGCGTAATTAAATTTAGTTAATGAGGATATGCATATTCAGTTCATTATTTCTCTTTGCTCAGGCAAATGTGTGTGGGTTTGTTGTTGCTGTTCCCCCTTTCATATTTGTCCAGCTGCAAATGTGGGGAGAAGAGAAAATAAGCACGGAGCATGGGTGAACCCTGAAATCAACTTTAAAAGTAGTATGGAGAACAGACGAGTTTAGCTTTCTTCAGTCAGGTCGCTGGGATGAGAGGAGTTTGGGAAAGAAAACCCCTTCCCATTATAGAGCCACTACATGATAACTTTCAGTGTGCTGGGTCCTGTGTGTGGACAATGGTCTCTTGTATGCCGTAGCCGTGACATGAATGGGGAAATCTTCCCGAGCCAGCATTTAATGCGACTATCAAGTTTGTCATTGGCTAATTTATCTGAGCAATTTTTTTACTTTTGTCACTTTTTTTTCTTTTGCTCTCCATCGATTTTGACCCTCGCATTTGTGCCTAGATAGCTTTGGCTCAACTGCTTTCATAATTATTGTGCTTATAGCACACAGCCCATTTTCACAGTTAGTACACCAGGAGACAGTGGGCATTTTCTCTTAGGTGGGGAGGGTTATGGCTGCCCTGGTGGTCAGTCCATCTGCAGTCCTAGGACAGAAGGCAGCTTCTCCCAAGGAGCCCTGGCTCTGGCATTGCTAGGCATGAGGAGGTCTTATCAATGTGTTTAAGTTTCTAGAAGGTGACTGCAATGCTGTTGCCTGTGGGCGTCTCCTGAGGGTCCTCGAGTAGAGGTTTCTCAGCCTGCTGCCTCCTTCTCTGTGTGCTTTCTCGTTTGTGTGAGATGACTTGTTGCTGTTTTGAGTTCTCTGTGTCAAAGGAAAAGACTGATCTCTGTCTCTATATGCCCCTTTCTCCCTCCCCCTCAAGCCTTTTATTCTCATTAGAGTACATTTTACAAGTGATCTAACTCTTCTCCAGTGTTGCAAAATGCTTGTGTAAAAGACTTGTCGGACATGCCTACACTAAGGCTTTGAAGTGACATTTATTAGTGACCCTGTCTCCTGAAACTCTTATTAACATAGTCTAAGAACTGGGCTTTAAAATTAATACTTTCGCTAAGCAAAACATTTACAGTCGGGGAAAAAAAGTTAAAGTTTGTGCTAAGAAACTTTACTTGAAAAGGAATTGGTGTGAGCACAGCAATCTGGTCGCTAATTTGCCCTAAAATTTCAACATTTTGCTGCACAGAGTCAGTGTCCCAAGAGAAGCACATTGTGAATACTTGATTTAAAGACTTGCACAGCTGATTATTTATTTACTTTTTAATTATGTTATTGTGTTGCCTGAGAAGATGTAGATAATAGACAAGGACATGTTTGGAGATAAAATAGCAAGTTGAAAATATTTGCACAAGTCATTTTTATATTTAGAGTTAATTATGTTGCTTGAATGGTGTATTAGGGCGTTCTTAGGGTGATTCAGTTTTAATGGACTCTGTTAATTTGGGACCAAAGTGTTTAAGAGATTATTATTTAATATGCCATCAGAAACTTGGGGTGACAGGTGCTTTGTTGAACACCTGATTAATCACCCATTAATTATCGCTTATCTTTAGTAAAGCACTTGAAGAAACAAGAAGCACACAAGGGCCGGCCGAGTGTCAGGGCCCTGTTTTTGTAAGGTCTAAGAAATATTTTTAATGGTGTTTCAAAGTTCTTACAGTCTCTTTTACTGAGACTCTCCTCTTACCATGAAACCAATTCTTTCGTTTTTATAATTACTTCAGGGTTTTGTATAAGAAAGGATATTGTATCCTTGTTCGGCTTTAATCAAATGAGATTTTAGTAACCAAAGCCGAAATTCCAGAGCCGCAGTGTCAACGTACCCCGACAGTTGCTTCCTGACTCATTGTCTGTTCCACTTAGGTTCTCTTTTTGTGTGACAATGATCATAAATTCTACTTGACAGGGGGAAAAGCCCAACAAGACGTGGTTGTCCAATTCTACATCTGTTTCCCTTCTTAGATAGGCATGTTTTGGCAAAACAGAGGAAGAAAAAACATCTTATTGAGACAGCTCAGTAAACAAGGGTGTGGAGAGTAAGCTCTGGTGAGTGTGCGTGGTGTGCGTGGTGTGCTGTCATCTGCATGTGTGCAGGTCTTCAAGGACGGATCCTCTATGCTTTACTTTTATGGGTGTGTGCAGTGTGTGTTAGCTGTCATGTGTGGAGTTTTAAAATCTCGTATGGTTTACTCTTGTGAATGTATATGGCTGAGTTAACTATCATGCACACAAGTGAGACTTTTAAACACTCAACCATATGAGTTACTCTAGCGTGCATTGTGTGTACTAAACGTATGTACGTGGTACACTTTTAAAAATAGTAAACTTCATGGTTTCCTTCTTTGGATGGTTTCCTATGTGATCTCTTTCCAAGGGAGTAAGCCTGAGAGCAGTCTCAGTGACAGTTGGCCAGCTATATTTAGAGCTCTGTTGATGACCTTTCCCACTAATTTGAAAATACCACTCAGACTGTATTAAAGATATATCTTGTAAATAACACTGTTTCACAACTGGTTATTAAAGATGCTGTATGTTTCCTTTTAAACCACTGATAAATAAAACTTACAAGAGCAATTTCCAGAATTCCCATTGTTTTCTGTGCTGTTTATTTAAAGCTCTCTGAAAGAGAGATTTATTTAAACTTCTTTGGTAGCTGTTTGGAACTTCAAGGAGGCAGATCTGCACCAGACATAATTTTCTTCCCTCTAAATTTCTTAAGGCTAATCCTTTGATCCCATCAGAACCAGGCCAGAATGTTAGCAAGTTTACCTTAATTGTTAAGGTTAATTATTTAAATATTAATCCACAAAATTAATTTGAAAAATAAACTACTTATCTATGCTACTTAAAATTCTTTAAATATTAATTAAGGCAAACAGATATATAAGCACAAAACCTGAAGTAGACTTCATATTGGCAAAGTCATTTTGTTGATTGTTAATCTGCTTAACTCTAATATAATTTTAATTTTTCTTGAAAGAAAATAATTGGTCTATATTTTAAGAAGTTGAGCCAACTTCTTAAACACAACTTTATCAATTGATTTAAGGTGATGATAAAATAACAATGTTGCTAAATGACTCAGTTTGGTTTTATAATCTTAACTTTGTTCTCAATGTCAATTTTAACTGATAGTTTGACAACAATGTCAGTGTACAGATAATTTCATTGAGAAGACTATCTTCAAAGAAAAATATCTTTCTAAACTCTTTGAGAAGTAGGGGTAAATTTAGGTTTATAATTGTCTATTTATAGACACTGGCAGTCTATTAACTGTCACTGGCAGTTCTAAAATTAATATCTTCTTAGAAATTTAATTTCTTTTAATACAAGCAGAAGAATTTCTAATAAATATGTTAAAAAATATACATGAGTAAAACTCTTTTCTGGCTACAAGAGTGGCCAAGACCCACTGACTACTGACCTAGTGTGGACTACTGAGGTGGTCTGCTGGCCCTGTAGACATGTATTATTTCAGGTCAAATTCTATTTGATCTCTAGAAGTACAACAGAAATTAGCAGACTTCAAAAAATAATGGCCATGTCAAGTAGTTTCCACAAGACACCATGTCTGTGGATAGACTGTTTATAGAGCTACCAACTATGAAGTCTTTGTTTTGTTCAACATTATTAGGCCCACACTATATGCCAGGCTCTGTTCCAGATGCAGGCACAGCAAGCCTATCTACCTTCATTGGAATCAAACCCGTGTCACAGTGTTAAAGGAGGATGTCTGTCCTATTAATGTGCTTCTGAGGGGGCTTCTCTTTCTCCGAATGTTGGGTGACGTAGGAGACTCACAGTCCTAGGCTTGCCACTCCCCAACGGCAGCCACATATCTTTCTGATATTCTTCCCTAGATCCATGGGTGAATACTAACATAGCCATTACCTCTAAGTCAGTTAATGGCCTGGCTAAAGAGTAATGGTCAGTTCTCACTGTTCTAAAAGCCAGTTCTGAGGAGAGCAGCCACCACAGGGCTGAGGATGATTGTGTCTGCAGGAAGAGGGTTTCACATTCTAGACAATGCACTGCTTTTGAACTGTCTCAAGGCCACCACCTGTGCCATGTGCCTTTTCTTTACTTCTTCCATCCCTTTATTCTGTAAATGACAAAGTGTCATTTACAGTACTATTTTCAATATGTGAAACCATCTTTAGGTACCAGGGCACTGGACAGAAGATGTGGTGAAGTGCATCAGTAGATATTCTAAGACACCTTCTCATAAGGGACCACTTCTGTGCTGTTCTCCATGGCTTGTTTTCACTTACACACTTGCACGGTCACTGCTACACATAAACTTTTGATCCTATCTTAATAAGCAGTGATTAGATGGTTATTAATTTAATCAGAGGGTAAGGAAACACAAGGGCCTATTCTTCTCTCCAGATCTCGCCTTTCTTTCTTTTTCTTTTTCTTTCTTTCTTTCTTTTCTTTTTTTGGAAGCCAAGTGCTGTGTTCTCAAGGGTGCTATCGCTTCCATCTGTGGGAAAGCTGGTGTTGATTTTCCAGTTTAGGAGCTGGTCAACAGACAGCTATCTGATGTTTCAGTGTCACTGAGACTGTGGTGTATTTCACTAACATGGCTGAGTGGTGTCAGACACGAAAGGCATTTTTCTATCTCCTGAAATCTTGTGACAAAGGGCTGAGCTCTAGGACTCAGCTACAGGAAAATACACCGGGGCAGGAAGAAAGAATGGTATTCCCTTGTCGGATTTCAATGTGTAAAATAGCCAGAGAAATTGCAATTGTAAAAACAAGGAGCCGTGCTAAGGGGCGGACACAGCTATACTGTGTGCTTCGTCACCTGTAAGTTGTTTAAATTGCAATGCTTGACAGAGTCAGAAGACTAGAAAGGTCTCAGTGAGTGTGGTTATGGTCATTATTATTATGTCAACTGACACTAAGTCCAGCACACCCCGGGACACGGTTAGCGTATCTTGTACTGGGCAGCTTTAATAACAATTTTCATTTCTCACTGTTCTAAAATAAATCTTAACATTGTACTTTTCCCTTCAATGACTTTGTTCAGCGAGTGGCTGTTTTTTCTCACATGGAGTGTTCCTGTTCCAAGTTTGTACATAATGGATATGTTTATGAGCATGGGGCTGAATCCTGGGAAATGTAGATTCTGTGACCTCTGGCAAATGAATTTGCTCATCCCGCGGCTGCTAGAGCCAGCTGTAAAGTGCAGATAATCATTCTCATTACTTGTCTCTCCAACCTGTCGTGAGGATGAATGAGACAGAGCCAGCTAGGCACCTGGTGAACGCAAGGTTCATGACACATACCCAAGGGGGCTAGCACAAACTCTATTTATTCAGGATCAGGTCCAAGCACTTAGTAGGTGCTCACAGGATGGGTTAGTTAATGGAACTGTAACATTTTCAAGGTGGCTTTTAGAATCATGGTGGGGTTTTTTTTGAGTTTACATAAATGTTTTCGGGGGTGTAAGGGAAATTGTGTTACATCCAATGAGCTATAAAAATTTACTGTTTTCCATTTCAGATAGTTACAGATTTCTTAAAAGCACTGCCTTCCAAAGCATCTTTGAATACTTAACATAATCTATTGGCTAACGTTACATATTAGCTTAATTTTAATTTTAAACATTGACTACTATGATTTTAAGGGTAAAAAAAGCAATGAATTTTGAGGGACTCTTATTTGCCAGGTGTCTGCCAGGTACTTGGGGAGGCAATTTATATAAATCATCTCATTCGGGCTCAGCACAGCACAATAAAACAGGCATTGCCAGCCCCAGGCTGCAGATGAGGCCACTGACTCAGAGGCTTAGTAACTTGGTAGAGAGCACTCCCCTTCCAGGAAGGAGGGACTGAGACACAGTTTAAAAACCCAAAGCGCTGAGCTTGTTTCGTTCCCCCTGGAACTTGGTCTAGGGCTACCTCATCTGTAAGACCTAGGTTCCATCTCACTTTCTGTGAACATGATAAGACATTTGGCTGTCGTCTGGTGTGTATCTGCCCTGTTCCAACTTCCTTAACTCCTGGCCTCTTCTTGAGGTGCCACTCCTCCTTGTGTTGAGCAGAGCAGGTCAGCATGCTCACTTGCTCAGGAGCTGCCTCTGAGAACTGTAGGCCTGTGGACAGGGAGGTGGAGGGATTCGTTGGAAATGTGATTCTAGTCATCTTCCCTGGAGACAATTAAGCTTGCTATAGTCACAAGCCATCTGGGGGAAATTTCCGGAAATCCACTGGCAAGTGAAGTGTTTGTGTTTTTTAGGTTTGGTGTCTACTCGCACCTCAAAGCACTTGCACCTCAAAGTGCTCACTCTAGTGAAGCTGCTGTGAGGTGATACTCAGTCAACAGGCTAAAAGCTTCTAGGAAAAGGAAACCCAATGTACACACCCTACCAGCTGCTACTGTTCTACCTTCCAGTAAGTGAAGGGATGCTCTCAGGCTTTCGCCCATATTTGGAGTGTGTAGAAGGGTAAATTTTCACCACACAATGGAAAAACTCCTAGTATCTAAAGTATCACGTGGCATCCTTTGCAGATTCTGTAACCAGAATTCAAAAGATTAGTTCTTCAGACCACAAGGCTAAATCACTAACACCCTGTGAAATAGCAGAGCCCATGCTGCCTTTTGTATGTTTAATAAGACAGGAAGAAGGAAAAAAATTCCCAGAATGCAACCTTGCACTTATCGGCATCACCATGAATAGCTTTACTCTTAAAAGCGCCATCATTCTTCAGTGAGTTACCATTCCAGCTTGTGCTTAGTGTGCATTAACCCAGGAGGATTTGGCTTGTTGCAAAGCAGATGGCACATGATACTGTAAATAATTTTTCCAGCATTTTATTTTACTCTATATGCAAGAGTTTTTTGCCTACATGTATGTCTGTGTAGCCTAGTGTCCAAGGAGATCAAAAGAAGGCATCGGATCTCCTGGAACTGGAGTTATGGATGGCTGTGAGCTGCCATATAGATACTGGAAACTGAATGCAAGCCCTCTTCAAGATCAGCGAATGCTCTTAACCTCTAAGCCAGTGGTTCTCAACCTTCCTAATTCTGTGACTCTTAATACAGCTGTGATGACCCTCAACCATAAAATTATTTCGTTATTATTTCATCACTGTAATTTTGCTACTGTTGTGAATCATAATGTAAATATTTTTGGAGATAGAAGATCGCTAGAGGGATCTCCACCCACAGGTTGAGAACCTGCTCTAATACATATCTCTCCAGACTAATTTTAGGATTGTTAGAAATAACAACATTGCCAGCAACTGTTTGAGATGAAGGACCAGCACAATTTAGTATGCATCTATGTTATTCAATGTGAATGACCACATGTTAGTATATGACATTGGTTCTGTGTTAGGATTTGTCTTGTTTGGTTGCTCAGGTGTGGGCACAATCTTAAAAATCCTAAGCGAATAGGAAGCAAGAATTCTTTATCAGCCTAAACAGTATTGCACATGAAGGGCTCCTAATAAATCGTGGCTAGGATTCATGAAGACAGTTATCACATCCTTTGCTGGTGGGATCCTGCTGAGCCCTCAGTGTCTGAGCTGATGGATTATGAAGGGCTGCCAGGCTGTAGCCTGAGACCACCCAGGTGGCCTACTCACAATAAAACCTACACGTGTTCTAAGTATGTTGGAGTTCTGATGAAATCAAGAGTTTGAAAACTGAAGGGAATAGTGGGGAGACACCCAGAAGCAAAAGCAGCCAATTCTGTGTCCCCTTAGGAGACACATTGCTGAGGAAGGCTGAAGATGGGCAGATCATGCCAAGAGCGCACCTCACTCCCATGTTCTCACACCACCACTTTCATAATGACTGGGATATCGCAGAGAGTCTGGGAGAGGCTAATGTGTCTAACATGATCAGGCAACAGGCTATAGAATTAAAGTGGCTTTTTAGCTTATTTTTGTTGGAAAAGAGTTGATTTAATAAAAATTTTCTTCTGAGCTAGGGAGAATATGCAGGAGTTGTCTTGTGCCTATTAAGTTAAGTGTAAGACTTGAGTTTGAGCCCCAGAATCCACATACAAATCCAGGCATGGTGGCATGTTCTTATAATCCTGGAGCTGGAAAGTCCAATACAGAAGCCTACCTGGGGAAGCTGGGAAGCCAATGTAGGCTACTTGGTGAGAGTTCCAAGTACCAGTAAGAGACCATCTCAAAAAAGGCACACACACACACACACACACACACACACACACACACACACACACCACGGTCTTTTTATTCTAAATGTTGGATTATTTTCCAGGTCTGTACCTTTATAGAAAGGCCTCTGTTATAGACTGGCATTTTGATAATATTTTTGATAATATTTTGCTGAGGTGTCGGAAGAATGAACCAGGAATACCAGAAACTTAAAATGAAACAGAGGGGGAAGGGGAAGGAGGAGAGAGAGAGGAGAGAGAGAGAGAGAGAGAGAGAGAGAGAGAGAGAGAGAGAGAGA
>JADRCH010000076.1:9702063-9804362 GCA_019843965.1 Rhynchomys soricoides | reverse complement strand
GAGAGAGAGAGAGAGAGAGAGAGAGAGAGAGAGAGAGAGAGAGAGACAGAGAGAGAGAGAGAGAGAGAGAGAGAGAGAGAGAGAGAGAGAGAGGAGGGAAGAGGGAAGCAGGTCTCTGGAGGAAGTGGGAGAGAATGTAGGCAAGCAATTGCAGAGCACTAACTGCTTCTAAACAAGCCAAAGAAAGGGATCTTTACAGAGAAGAGACCATCTTTGAGCTCAGCCCTGCTTCATCAAGGTTCTCTAGGGTGTGATAAAACCTTGGAGTCCTGCTGCTTATGCCTGCACCCCCTGGCTATAAATACCTCAGCCCCAAATTTAGTTCACCAGGAAGTCACCTGCTCACCCCTGTTTTCTGGGATTCCCTTCCCACCTGGCTCTCACGAAACAAACTTGAGTATTCTAGAAGCTGCTGCAAGTTTTCGTAGGTTCTTCTTTGCCACACTAGCCCACCACATAAGATCTCCTGGTGATCAATAATGTTTCTCTACTCATCATCCCCAGGTGCTTCTGGGTATTTTAATGTATAACATTGATGGGGAAACATGGGACAAAAGTCATCTGTGGACAGATGTCTCTACTCCCACCTCAACCCCAGTCACAGTTGGCATGTGACTCTTCTCCAACAGAGCCTCTGGCTCAAAGGAACAAAGACAGAGTTATGATGGCAGAGGAACTAGAATTTACTTAGCCTTCCCAGGTATTTCAACATTTCTCACCAAGCTCAGCACTCAGTGCTGGTGGTGACAGTGAACCCGGCCTACTTTACTCAAAGTACATGGATATGCATGTTTCCAATCGGACTTTGGGCAGGTAAAACAATAGATCACATGGCTATGATGAACATAATTTATGGTCTAGTATCCATTGCAGTGGTGGTGGCGGTTTTGTGGGATCACACATAGCTCCTTATTGATAGAATTGGACAATCTCACACAAAGGTCTATCGCCTCTAAAATTTGCTCTAGCTCATTCTTCCATAAAACTCAAGAATTTTCTGTAATACAGTGATCACCATGACCAGACACAGTCATCCATAGAAGAACTAACATTCAATTGCTACTTTATTTTCCAATAAGATATTCATTTTCTTATGTGAGGCTATTCATTATATTAGCATGAAAGATATATTATGTGGAACCCCACATAATACAAACCGCATGTTTATGTAGCATGAGTGTTCAATCAATTAGTTTATACATACAAATGGTGGAATATTAATGACACATGTTAGCTTTGAATGGGACAAAAGCCAACACAGCTAATTGATGCATTGATCCTTGGAACCTTCATGCAGATGTGAACCTTTGACTTCATCGCAAGTGATTTGGCTGACAAACAGTAGCTTGTAATTATTGTTGAGCCATCATAAATTAATTAAGAAATCAATCAATCAGCTCAGCACGAAGTACAGCCACCTTTGTTAGCTGGGCACCTTCTCTCTAACTTCCCTCCATCCCTCACAGGAGCTTTCTTATCGAATGCGTGGAAATGTTAGCCGGTGTCACTTTGCTTTTTCCTAAACTTTCACAGAGATTTCCCAATCATAGCATACATGTGTGATGATGCTGATGTTTACATAGGCATTGTTCTACCAACTCTTGGGCTAAGTCTAGTGACGGTTAGAATATTAATAAAAAAGATAACTATTGAGTATTGATAGGTTTTTGGGTAGAGCTATTTTCCCAAATAAAGAATACTGGAATAGTCCAAATCTCTTAGCAAATAGGCATCCTTCAGCTTCTGAGTGACTGCCAAGGAAACAGTTTTGTTCAAAGGATGCTTCTCTGATCATGTTTTTACCTGAATGCTATACTTGAAAGGCTCCATAACTGAACCAATTGCTTCATTGGACTGTGAGGAGTAGCTGTGTTTTTTCCAGATGACTCTATTCTTAAGGCTTCCCTAAAGAATAGCAGGCGTTGTCAGTCTGTCTGCTAAGGACTTGGCACACAGCATCTCGAGTGAGTCTGTCAGCGACTCTGCAATGCTGAGTACATATGATTACCATTCTACAGCAAAGACACCAAAGTGCAGAGAGTGAGATACCTCACCCATGTTCACTCAGCTGAGAACGGACAGCCCCAAGAGTAAAACCATTGTGCCCAACCAAAGATATTCAGTTTAGCCAAATGCAAAGTTTAGCATTTTATTTAGATAACAAGTCTCCCTCCCCTCTCCACCCCCTGCCTCTGGATTAAAAGACCACTCTGGGTAGCTTTCTATTTAAGTAAAATATTTAAGAACAGCATAGATAGCTTGCTTGAATCTGCCTTCAAGACATTTTAAAGTGCACAGGATCTCTGACTCCCTCCTTGTCTTGCTTAGGAAAGCATCCACTCCATCAGCTCAGAAGCCTCGCCTACCCCATCACTAACACACTGTCCTTGTTTGCTTCTGGATTGCTTCTTTTTCTCAATCAATATGAGCTGTGGAAGTACAGCCAATCCAAGGATCCAGAGGTCACAGGATGTTCTAAAACTGTTCTGAAGGCAGAAGCAAGCCATTTGACTCTCCAGTTCTGGTGTCTTTTGTTTTAAAAACATTTATATTCTGTGTCAAAGAGAGACAGAGACAGAGAGAGAGAGACAGAGAAGTGTAAAAACCAACAACTTCAAGAAGTTAGTTTTCTTATATCACCTGGGTCCCCAAGGATTGAAGCCAGCTTGTCAGGCTTAGCATTAACCACTGAACCATTACACTGGCCTATGATGACTCAGTTTGAGCCATTGTACAAATGAGTTCATCCGTTCTAAGGTTTCACCTTGTACACACATAAGACAGATAGAACTTGAAATATATGTAAAGTAGTCTTTATGCTTAGTATTAAGCTCTTAATATCATTAATGTATTCTAGTTCATTATTTAAATACAAACACTGCTTCTTTAAGCTGACAGCGTGGCCCTTTGGTTACATGGTTTGAAAAACAATCTGGATATGAAAAGTCTCCTCAGAAACTGAATTCAATATCTGCCTAGACATACTTCCAATTCCTGTGTTTACAGGTCTTCCATGATTAGAATCTCACCTTTTGAAGGAATTTCCTATTATTTGGAAGTGATTATTTTAGGGCTGTGGTCTTAGGCTAGACACTCTTGTAGAACATTCCACTGGGGTCTTCTCTGGGCTGCTCCAATCCAGCTTCCTGTTCGTGACTGCTAAGTCTTCCGTTGTGAAGTCGTACCTTCTAAAACGCGTCCTTACTTTTAAAATAAGGTGACAGAATGAGACTCAAGAGTGTTGGGGGGAGGGGGGATGCTTAGAGCTTGGCTGCTCAGGAGGTATATAAAGAAATGACCTTTTATAAAAATAATCAGAGCAGGTAGAAGGTGTGAATGTGTCCTTGAGGAGGCCCCATCCTTGAAGGTGCCGTGTACCAGGAGGGCTACTGCTCTGCATGGAGTCTCATGTGAACAAGAAAAGTCAAAGGGTATAATCACTTGCTTTAGAGTCCATTCTCTGGCATCTTCCCGATCCACATTTTACGGAGAGCTTAAGGGGAGCTAACGTTAAAATGGGAGAGACACTAGGATGTAAAATTATCCTTTGAAGGGTTTCAAATCCTGTTGAGAGACACAATAGCATTCCATTCAAGGCCCTGAGTTTCTGGCATGCCAATTGGTGGTAACCAGCTGGACACAGAGGACAATGACAGCCTCCCAGTGACTCAGTTGCCTTGATCATTACTTGGGGTAATAGCAAGATGCATTTTTGTGAGGTGAGGCCTGAAGGAGTCTGTACATGAGTCAATCCCTGGACATGGGGTGACCCTTGTGTTCTAATGAAAAAGGGAAGGCAGTCAGTGCTTTACTGTATGATGCTTTATGAGGAGGAAGGCGTACAGACAAGACAAACAACAAAGACAAACAAATAGGCTAAAACCCAAAGCCACTATTATTCTTTATCTCCACCTCTGCCCAAAAAGCTATAGAGGCTTCATCTAGAGATGTGCACCCTGTCTCTCAGCTGTCAAACTGCTGGGGAGCTAGGGAGCCAGCCCAGCAGATTCTCAGAGGTTTCAGTTTGCTCTTGTCAGAGAGAATTCTTGTGGCTTCTGAGTCCTGCCCATGTCAATCCACTTACTGCTCACACCACTACTCCAGTTTGCTTTGAGCTTGTTGTGAACAACTAGGGAGCAGAGAGGCAGCGGTCCTTTCTCCTGTTTCAGTGCCCAGAGATTCCTCTGCTTTCCACAGGGTCACTCCCCACCCGTGGGACAATTTACAAACGAGATGAACTGTAAAAGTTCACTGTGAGGCTTTAAAGAGACCTGCACTGAGGTTCCACAGGGGAACTAGCAAAGCTCTGCTCCCTTGGGTGAACCAGGCACGTTCTCTCTCTGAGCTGTCAGGGTTCAGGCAATAGCACCCTGCCCTTCTGCCATTCCCTTTCCTCAGCAGGGGAGTGAATCAACTCCACTCCCAGGGGCAGGGCACAGATGCTCCTGCCAATCAAGGGAGACACCCATGAAAACAGGACTTGTGACTTGAGGCTCCTGGAGCACTAAACAGACTGGAGGAGAAGTTTCCACTCCCCATTGGGAAGCCAAGGGAGAAGAGTTCTACACTCTTCCCTCCTTCCCTCTTTCCCTCCTCCTTCCTTCTTTCCCTCCTTTGCTCCCTCTCTCCCTCCCTCCCTCTTTCCCTTCCCTTCTCCTTCCTTCCTTCCTTCCTTCCTTCCTTCCTTCCTTCCTTCTCTATTTCCTTTGCCAAGCACCTCCTGAGCTTAGAAACCAACACTGCTGTGAGGGGCTGGGAGTAAAACCCGGAGGTAAGGCTAATGGATCTCATCCTTACTTTCCCTGGGTTCATGCTCCCCTCCTACCCCATCAACCCACCAAGACCTCACTCCTGGACACTAGATGAGTTCTTAGTGAACTCTAAGGACCCCGTGACCTGGGGGAACAGCGGGTGGCAGTGATCAGTGAGAATCTGGAACAGCAATGGGCCCATCTGTGGGTGAGGATGGTTGAGGGGAGATCTTAAGAGCCAGCAAAATAAACTCCACCCTCAAGCAGCTAGCCTTGCTTAGCCAGCCACAAGAAGTCAGGAAATGCCTGTGTCCATGTACCTCAGCTCCTCTCCTTGTTGTTGGGACCTGGGCATTGAGGAGTTCTCTGCCTCCGAACATGTGTCTGTGAGGATATTGTCACAAATGCACTATGGTTTACAACTTCCATCCATGCTATGGTATAGCAATTCAAGCTTTCTCTCCCTGTCAACACTGTATTTGCAATTATATGAATCTGTTCCCTATGACTAGAATTTCATGAAGTATTACAACAAATACTATGTGAACAAAGCAGACTTAGTTCCGTTCCCTGTGATAGTGTGATAGTGTGATCCAGTGTGGGAAGAAAGTAAGTATGTAAATTAAGAGATGGCCTCTTCCAACTTCTGTAGGACACCTGACTCATAGGTGCCTATGAATCTTGGCAGTGCTACGGTTTCTCTAGAGGGAGAGAAGGAGAGGAAAATCCTAATTCCTAAGGGGAATGGACATGTACAAAGGCCCTGGCTTTTGCAGGGAGAGAGCGTGGCTCTGGACCCAGAAATGGCACACTGAACGAGGCAGTATGCTGTAAATGAGGCACTTAAAGTAAGCAGGAAAGTCCACAGCCCTGCCATGTTGCTGGTTGATGTCAAGAGAAACAGCCAAGAACAGGACTGTGGGCTGTTAAATTATCCCTCTAAACCCTTCACCTATGCACACAGTACCCACACCCACATCTACACCCCCCCCCCCCCCCCACACCACTACCACCAGCACAGTCACCACCACTACCATTACCATCACCACCGTGCATCTGCTGTAGGATGAGGATGAGGATGAGGATGTCATTTTAGTGGACTTCACAGACTAGATCAAATAACCTTGGATGAGGGTCTAAGCTCACATGGTTGTTGTTTCTGCGAGTGTCTGGTGCAGTCCGCCTCTGAGACTGTAGCCAGATGTACTGTGTTACCTCTGTAACCCTTATCAGCAGCATTCCATCTGTGTCACCCAAGTAGCAGGAATTAGGCAGGCACCCTTTTGGAAAGCGGCCCAGAGGCTAGAGAAAGCAGGTAGGCCTCTAAGGCAAGCAGCCTACATCCCTCCACTCAGGAGAGAAAGAAAAACACATTGAGTTTGTCCCAGGAACCCTTAAATGGCTCCCACATTCCAGAGAGAGGGTGCGTGGGGAGGGGGGTGGATTTGGAGGTTAGCTGTGGGCCTCATAGTGATGATTACTTTGTAATGGAACAAATTAAATTATGTGAAATTTTAGATGCTTTCCCTCTGCCCTGGTGGCTCCCAATCTATTTAGGGGTAGTCAGGAAAAGGGGACCTTCACAACAGCTGCTTAGCTGCTTGAGCTCAGAGAGGAAAAACCATAATTTGTCTGTAATCCCTAATGCCAACAGTTGTTCATTAAGAAACAAAACTAATGTAATCTTGATTATTTGCTCAGATTTCTACTCTATCATGTTTTGTACATCTGGCAGGCTAATGTAATTTTCCTCAGAAACCCAAAGCAATCTGGTGCTCAGACAACACCATGCAGATTTAGGTAAATTCCAGGCTCAGATTAGCATAATACTAACTAATCACGAATATCATTTGCATTCATTAGCGTGTTGGGGAAAAATTGTTTCTAAATGGCAGAAAATTGAAAGAAAGATTAAGGGCAAGAGCTTGAAAATCCTCTTTGGCCCGATCTGACTATATTACAGATGATTTTTCTCTTACAAGGCCTAACATTTAATGTGGAAGTATTAATTGGAGTACGGGAGAAAGATTGCATCTAATTGGAAGAAAACTAAAGAGATTAAGGATGGGCATATAGGCTTGGTTTTGCACGAATCAAGTGGGGAGCGGATAATGTCCCATGCAATGCCAAGGAGCTTAAATGTGTAAAGGATAGGGTGATTAATATTTTTCAGTGGAAAAAATGAAGCCTTTCTCTGAGATAAGGGAGCGACACAATTACTTCGCCTTGTGGAGTAAGAAGTTATCAGTCACTGCCTTTGTTTCTAAGATCAAGGAAGGAAGATAACCCCACGAGAGTCCCAAATCTGAAATATTACAAAATAAAAAGAGACTATCCCACAAAGCCCCCACACCGGGCAAACCTGAAACCATGGTAATAGACCCCAAATGTGCTGATTACAAAAATAAACAAAAGGATCCAAACCCCCACCTCCTGGTGGCTAGCTATTTCCCTTGCAGTTTCCCAGGGCCAGGCATTTGGCAGAAACCGAGTTGGTTATAGGCTGTGTGCCTGACTGTGGTTGAAGGCAATTGTCTGTAAATCCCGTCTCTCTGCAGCTCGGCTGCTGAGGGCCTAAATTCAGTGCTGGCTTCCTGAGGGCTGGAAGCAGGTGCTCGCCAGAGCCTTTGGCTTCTCACTCTGACAGATGAACAAGCTGAGGCTGCTCCCTGGCTTTCTGCCAGGGGAGCAGCCATTAGCAGCCCTGGTCTGCAAGTGCCCAGGCCTCTTAGCTGCTTGCAGAATCCCAAGTATTTAGGATTCAGGCTCTGGTGTGAGTGTGGATAAGTCTAGACACCGTGTCTGAACACATAGGTTGTACAAGGGAAAAGGTTGTCACCTGGGAGCTATCTGTAGGTTCCCTAAAGTTCGAGAAGCCGTGAGATCAAGGACACCATGCTTCACACCCACAGGGACATATCTGTCCTTTACTGTTTCATCTTCCTCAGCCCAAGATTTACCATTAAGAGGGGTGAGAGGAAGCCTCAGATGACCAGGAAACAGATTACTGACTCCATCTTGACTAAGAGGTGACTTTTCTGCCAGTTTCATTGTGAATAAGGATAATTCAAAGACTTTAGCTGTGAACAATCCATCGCAGAGTTAAGGCAAGTCCTCCTAAAGTTCAGAGGAAGCAAAGTGGCCTCCTTAGACACCCTCTAAAGACAAGCCACACCCGCGAGTTCTTAGTAAGAGCCATTTCAACTGGGCTGGGCTGATGGAACCGGGACTTGAACCCAGGGCCCTGCACATACTAGGCAAGTACTCTACTACTGAGCTATAGCCTCCACCGCTTCGGACTTTTTAGAGATTGTTTATAATGACATATATGTGTGTGTGTGGTTGTGTGAACATGAGTGCAGGTGAGCGAGGAGGCCAAAGGTGTTGAAGGCCCTTGGAGCTAGAGTTACGGGAACCACCGGATATGGGTGCTAGAAACTCAGCTCAGGCCCTCTGGGAGAGTAATAAATGCTCTTGACCACTGTTCCATATCCCCACCACTCTACCACTGACTCCCATGAGCCATATACATGTTTGCTCTGATACTGTGAAAATGGGTGGGCTGTTTCATCATCCCTTGGCCTTTGACAGATAGATACCTTCCAGACGACTCAGGGATAGAACTTGAGTTACAAAGGGCAGCAGAGAGTTCTCTTGCCATATTTGCTTGGATGGGGAAAGTAGACAGGAGGCCATCTCCTCCTCAGAACATGTGTGGCTATCCAGTGAAAGTTCTAAAATCGGCAGTACCAATAGCTGGTGTTCTCCTTATCCAGAAAGGAGAATGGGACACCAGCTCTGCAAGGGCAGGGATTCTAGTCTGCTTTGCAGATGACAACCCTGTGCAAAGCAAGCCCTTATGAAAGAGACAACATAGGTCAAGAAAACACCTCATCTCACACATATTTTACCAATCATGCCCATTTTCTTTCCTGGAATATATCTATGACTTTTTATTTGTTGTTGGGTTTTTGTTGTGGTGGTGGTTTGGGGTTTTATTATTGTGTGTGGTGTGTGTGTGTGTGCGTGTGTGTGTGTGTGTGTGTGTGTGTGTGTGTGTTTTGAGGTTGGGTCCTACTTGTACTTCTCCCTCCTGTCTCGGCTTTCCAAATAGAATTACGGGCATGTGACATACTAGCTGGCTGTGTTTTGATACCTTCTTTCCCATTGCTCTAAACAATCAATAGAAGCAAGAGCTAGAAGAAATGATTATTACATTTAGCAGATGAATTTTTATAGGTAGGAAAAAATATTTTGTGAACATGATTGAAGTAGAGAGCTTCCAGTTTTTGATTAATCAGATATTTAATTAGGCAGCAGGCAAGACAGGACTTCTTTGGTAATTAGTGATCCAAACCAGTTTGAACCAATGGAGACAAAAGGAGGCCTTAGTGGTTTGTGAAACCTAAGGACATGTGGAAAAACCTACAGGAAGGGAGAGAAGCTCTCAGGAGGATGGGGTGACCAGAAGTCAAGCGTCACACCTCACTGGGTCACACCCCTGCTGGCTTCCTTTCCCTCACTGCAGGTAGACTTCTCTCCCAAGGTGGGACACAGGAAATAAAAGTTGTTGGATTCTGTGTCAAACAGTTTTTACCAACTGAGAAGAACTGTCAACCATCAGTTTTTAATTGTATTTAAATTTGTGGGAAGGATTTTGATTAGAATGGCTTGATTAGATCCTCTCCCCGAGACCAAAAACAACTTCCAGAAGGATGTGATGTAAGATGAGGTAATTTTCCAGCAGAGATTTTCAGGTAAGGGGTGGGTAACCGATAGGAAAGATAGAAAGAATCTGCTGAGCCTATGTTGCCTACTCACTCGGGAGGTGATCTCTGTTTTCCTACATAAATATATGTGGAGGCCACACTGTTTGGGTACATGCACTTAACCACAGCCACAAAGGTATTAGAAATATGTGTCCCTGTCTATTCCTCAAGCAGGCAGCCTTTGTGATGGCAGCCACAGTCACGAAAATCCCAGACCTGGAGTTTGGTGGTTGAGACAAAAGCGCCCTGTACAGTTTTAATGGCTTCTCCCCTCTGACACCTAATCAAGGCATAAGTTTCTGTGCTCCAGCATAGTAAGCCCCGACATTTTCTTCTAATAACAGTGACCCTCCAGAAAAATCTTTTGTTCTCCCCTCTCAGCCAAGCAACACAAGTCTTTCCTAAGTTATTGAAAATTATTCAGCTAATTTTTTTCTAATTTTGCTTAGTTGATGATCTTTATTGTTTTAGGGGCCAGTGAGGAAGAAAAGAAATGAGGGAAAGTTAGAGACGAAGTTGTATAATAAACCTAATTTGTGTGTTTACATTTAATAAGCACATGCTTCTGGCATTTCCATATTTATTTACCTTCACAGATTCTCCCAAAATAATCTCTCCTGCCAATTATTTATTATATGTTATAGTCTCAATATGGAATTCATTTTCAACAGCTCTGGAAGGCTTATTCTATTAATTTCTCTACAATAAAAAGTGAGGAGGGATGAGCAAAACCCTAAGAATTAGGAGTCATTATCAGGAGACCCCACCGCACCCCCCAGTAGTCAGTCTCCATTTTTGAGATGAAGGAGTCCAGGCCACAGAGACGAGGTCTGAGAAATCCTCCCACACTCTTGAACACCCACTTGCTGCTGTCCTGGGTGTCAGGACTGCATACTTTGGAAGGGTAAGTCTTCCATGACAAGCTCTCTCAGACAACTTCTCTTCTCCAAGGCAGAACAGGAAATGATCCTAATGAAAACATCACACCGTGTCGATGGTAGTAAGCCTGGGAAGCTGTGCTCATTACATGTAACACCTAAAGTGCATGCCATTTGAACCCTGTTTGAAAGATGAAATGTTGACGGGGTGGCATGCATGTGTCCGTCCCCGCATAAACCAATAAACAGAAAATGCAATGGTGAAATTAGAATAAGATAGAAGTGTAAAGTAAGATGCAGAGTCACCTTAAATAAAAAGGAAAACAGAAAATTTCAACTTCTTGCTAGCAACCGCTATAAATCTGACAAAATTCTAACAGATAAGAATGTTCCAGTCACATATGGTGAGCTTCTATCCTTTTCCTTCATATCCCGCATGTTTTGTTGCATTTTGCACGAGAGCAGTTTTACACCATTTCTGTAGAGAAGAGGAAAGTTGTTCAAACACTTAATTCACTGCTCAAAAACCATATCGCTTGCTTCCTGGAGAGGGTTCATCATTAAATCCTGTTCACAGTGAGGGCGCCTTTGTAATGTCCTCTGCAGTTTCGTCCTCTGGCATCATCTCTTGGAGGTTAGCTGACCTCCTGATGAATTCTGGCCTTCCTATTCCCAGGCAGGGCCTCCATGGAGGCTGCTGTGTATGGTCCATCTCAGGCATCCTTGCTCCCTCCTGCTTCCTTCTCTCCATCGAGTTCTAGAGATGGGGCAAGGGGCTTCTAAGAAAGGTAAGAATCGTAAGTCCTACTGACTATGGGAGTTCAGATTCTTCATTACAGCCCTCAGAAGCAAGAATCCCTGTGGACTGAGCGTGGAACATAAGGCATATGCTGGCAGGCCTGCCCTAGAGCTATCCCTTGTCCCTATGCCTTAGGGGTAAGTATCAATGCAGATTAGCATCACGCTGAATGTAGTGTTTCTCTGGTTTCTGCTTCCTGACCGCATCTTAGAAAAGCCCCCAACAAAGTGTGATGCTCCACCCGACTTCCCTCTGGGGCATGAGGAGGACCCAGTGGATGAGAGCTTAACAACTGTGACTTATCTGCTGTGTACAAAGTGCACTAGTTCTATGCATTTACAGCAATGGTTTCTCCCTCCCCACACGCCCGGTTAGACTTTCTGCCCCTAAGGCATTTTTTCAGTAGGCACCTTATCTTCTTGGGCCACTTTTAGAGAACCGGAAGCTGCCATTTTAGGGAGCCTGATCTTACTTTCCACGGCTACCCTTCTGAGTCTCCTCGGAAGTTCTCATTTCCAGGACAGAGCAAGTGAGAGGGTGAGGGTGCCGATGTTGCACGATCATCCTCCCGAGCCCTCGACACGACTGTTCTGAGCTTTGGAGCTTCAGTGGGAAGAAATGTCTTGTTTAAAGCTGTTACAGAGGGGCCTGGAGAGATGGCTCAGTGGTTAAGAGCACTGGTCCTGGGTTCAATTCCCAGCAACCACATAGTGGCTCACAACCATCTGTAATGAGATCTGACGCCCTCTTCTGGTGTGTCTGAAGACAGCCACAGTGTACCTTCAGAGCTGGGTGTAGTGGCTCTCGCCTATAGCTCAGCATTTTGGAGGCTGAGGCAGGAAGGCCACTTTGCTCTGAGTTCCAGAAGCCCTGTCTTAAATGTAATTAAGTAATTAAAATAAAATGTAAAATCATCTTTAAGGAAAACAATGAAGACACTATATCCTATCTGATGAATTTAAAAGGCTCAATAATAAAATAGGGGTTAAAATGAACAGTCAGTCATTGAGTGATTTCAAAAGGAAGGAGCTTAGAATGCTAAGATTAAGAAAGCAAAGATCATCAGCTGGAGGGAGGCAGTGAGCGGGATGTAAACGAATAAATGAAATACAGATAAAATTAAAGCAGATCACAAGGAAGCAGTTAGGAAATCTGTATAGAAGGAGGCAGATGGAGAGTTTTGAAGGGATTGGTCAACCTGAAATACAACAACCTCTCTGAGAGACTGGGGAAATACTTGTCTGTACAGTATGCCCATTGGAGTGGAATGCAGGCTCTCTATATAAATCACATTTAGAGAAAAGGACACGGTGATCCCAGCTATGCAGCCTGTCTTCTGGAACTTTCTGCTCCCACTCACCAGTCAAGGAACTCAGAAAAATCCGTAATCTTTAAAAGTCAGAAGTCGGGTCGGGAGCCACCGGGATGAGTTTAGAAGCCTCCATTGTGCTTTGAGTGGGTCTAAATTTGGAAATAAACTCAGTCCCACAGACTCATTATACAATTGGCATGCCCAAGAGAGGGGCTGAAAACTTTCCTTGTCTGAATCTCTTGCTTCTTTTGAGCAAGAGACTTAACTAGAGCGGCTGACATTTCAGAGACACAGCTTCTCTGAGTTTAGAAACCCAGGAGTGGGCGGTTTTCAGAAGGCACCTGTAAACACCATGCAGCTCTGCTGTGGGAAATGCGTGAGAGTCCCAAGAAGGCCTGAGGAGAAACAAAGCTGTATTCTCCTCCCACCAGGAGCAGGAAAAAAAATGTGCGACTCCAGGGCGGCAAGGAATGTTTCATTCACTCTGCCATTCATTCAAGGAAGACTTCTTGAGCTTCGAGTTTCCTTTGTTTGCCCAGGCATGGGTTTGTTTGTTATCAGCACTGAGTGCTAGGATATTGAAGAAGACAAACTATTATATGATAAATCACAAATGGGTATGTGATTACACACCGAGGTAGGTGTCCCGAAGACTATGTAGAGACATGATAGAAGGAACTGATCCTGTAGTGGCAGCTCACACGGGACATAGACTCTGTGTGATAGGTAATAGTCGAGGTTATATTGTTCTTTGGCTGTTTTTACATACAAAAATAAGATTGTGCAAACCTTACGGTGACTCTGGGTTTTGGGGTGAACATATATTTTAGCCTCTCTCTCATTATTCTTTTGTTCCGTTGCTTAATACCTTAGACATAATCAGTGGGGTGAATGTGGGCTTGCTGGTTTGGAATCTTCACTGCCCTTGCCTCTTGACCTTGTAACTATTACCTGCCCTCTCTAAGCTTCATCTGCTGTGCTGGACCGAGTTAGTGCCCTTCTGTGCTGGAGAAACTTAAAGCATGCCAACCGAAGTCACTGCTGGCAAGCTATGAGGTGTGGCTGGAGAGGAAGACCTCAGTCTTGCATTGACTGGTCCTGCCCTGAAAGCCTTCTCCATATTATCTCAGTTGAGTTGCTTCTCTCCAGTGTTCATGAGCCAAATCATCAAATTCGTCAAGCCTAGTTGGATACACTGCCTTCAGGCTGGGCTCCTCCTCTACAGAGGAAGTGTGCCACCATAGTCTCCTGCCAGTTCATTATTCACACAGCCTCCTCCAGCAGTAGAGATGGGGCAGAAGAAAATAATGCAGGAAGATGAGGGCATGCATTTACACTCAAAAGCCCCAAGCTCAGATCATGTTTGCTATGTTCTATCCTCTATGGGCTCAGGTAAATCAGTTCCCTTCCATCTGTGTCAATCTGTGCATAGATAAAACAGATAGCCAGAGCTGCCTCTCCAGGTTGCTACAGAGATCCAGTGAAATACTGGACATGACAACCAGTGTTGCAATCCAAAGAAGCCACACCCAATGTTGGTAGCCATCAGCCACTAACTTTAGAGAGCCGGCTTTTTCCAAGCCCCTGGTCTGCTGATTGTGTTCCAAATCTTATTCATCAGGATTACTCTGTGAGATGTCATGTCATCGAGAAGGGCAGACAGCGCTCCTGTGCGTCAACCTTCAAGAAGTTCTTCCAGGCGTTGGCTGAGTTCTCTCTCCTTCCTTGCCCACCATCCCAGGCCTCAGTCCG
Organism: Rhynchomys soricoides; assembly: GCA_019843965.1. Classification (NCBI taxonomy): domain Eukaryota; kingdom Metazoa; phylum Chordata; class Mammalia; order Rodentia; family Muridae; genus Rhynchomys; species Rhynchomys soricoides. Next base: position 9,790,101 of record JADRCH010000076.1, on the reverse strand, counting down.
TAGGCTCCCGGCAGCACTCAGAATTTCTCCTCAGCTGTGTGTGATTAATTGATCCTTAACTCTTGCTCTTTTGTAAAATCTTCAGTTTCAACTTTCCAGATCCTGTTCTGACTGTCACACACGTGTTTGCATGTGGGCACTCATGCAATTGCTAATGAGTGGCACACATGACCTCATCATTAGAGTTGACCGTTAAATCTTTGTTCAGGAAATGAGTGTGTGTGTGTGTGTGTGTGTGTGTGTGTGCTAATTAGAATATCCACAATATCCCCATTGCTGTCTGTGTTTATAGTTTGTAGACTCTAGCATCTTAGCCTCAGTTTTCCAGAATGCCTTCCCACTAAGCGCTCCATAGAACTCCCTGTAATATGGAACTTTCCCAATCTCCAGTTTTCTCTGAAGTTTGCACTCCATTCCTCTACCCCTCCTTGATATGTATTCTGGCCTGACCTGAGCTAAGTTCTCATATGTGAATGTTCTTGGGCACATCCTTAACATCTTTACTCCATCTTCTTCTTACTGGAGTCATACCTACTTACTGCCACACTCAGACTCTGTGTGTGGCTGGGCCCTGTCCTCTATTTGCCCAACCTGCAATGGGACAGCTTCAGTCCCTGAGTGCAGGCAGAGCCATCAGTTAGTAAGCTCTTCTGGTCACATGTGTGTCAGCTTAAAAAATGTGAAGTCCATAGCAAATGCTGGTCCATTTCCATCACACAGTCTTGGAAAATTATGGCATCTGGAAAGTGTTCCACAGCTTCTGATCTCCTTAGGAGGCACCGGGGTATTTGGAGACAGAATAATCTGGATTTAAATCTAAGCCTTGCCACTTGTAAGGCAATAGAATATTCTTCTCTAAGACTAGTTTGTTCTTTTGTAATGTGGAGGTGGTCACGCTCCTGGTCTCATGTTGGCTAACTACCTTACCCACCACTAAGGTCCACTGTCCAGAACTGCTGCTAATTTTTTTTGTTTGTTTTGATTTATTTGTTTGTTTTGTTTTGTTTTTGATGATGCTTCCAGATGAAAGTGATCTAAACCCAATTCCAATAGGCTTAAGAGTGGGAGAAAAAGGCAGCATGTCCCTGGCAGTCTGGACAGCTTCAGGCAAAGTTACATCCAGGAGTTACAATGAATCTTTTAAAATTCGGGCCCTTTTTCCATGTTCTATTCCTTTGTCTCTCTGTGTGACTATCCGGAGGCTGACTGTCAGCAAATGGCAGGAAAGTAAAACTGCCATCCAAGCCTTGGCCTTTATTCAGCCAACCAAAAGGAGATATTTTCTCTTTTGGAAGGAATCACTTAGAGAGGAAATTTTCTCACTTCAGCCCAGAAAAAAATGCCATCCTTGCTGGTGAGGAGACTGAGATTACCAACAGCTCTCCAAGGCCCACCGAATAGAGGTAGGATGGCTATGCATGAAAGACACACTAAAGGATAAACACAAGCTCGTCATAGAATCATGGGTAGAGTTCTTATGAGTCGTGTGGCCTTTCCTCATCTTCGAGGAGATGGATCAGGCAATGATCAGACACATTGCAGCTGGTCTCTGTTCTTTCTCTTTTTCTTTACCTCCTTCCAAGGTTAGAAAAGCTCACTTACAGATTCCAAGATGAACCATCAATTAGTGACTCCCCACGACATGACATCCCAGACACTGAAAATTGCCACCAAAGCAAAGATACCAGGACTGCTTTGGTCTATATAACTTGAACTTTAGGGAATTGCTTAGAAGGAAATTTGCTTATGTAAATTCTTCTCTCATCAGCTCATATGTAGCTCCCATAGAATCAAGTTCCATGATACTATCAGTACAGAATCATCCAGATCAGAGTAGCACTTAACAGCACTGTCCTTCTAATAAGATAAAAAGCAAGAGCCTGGACTCTTGGAATGTGACTTAAGCAATGCAGCTTCCACAAGTTCAGCCATACTTGCAGATAGACTTTCATGACTGGATCCCTTGTTACCGATGGTGTCCAAATGGTTCTTGTGGTGGTTTTGAATAAGAATGTCCCCATAGACTCAGGTGTTTGAGTACTTGACCCTTAGGTAATGGTACTGTTTGGGGGGTAGGGTGGGTAGGCAGTGTGGCCTTGCTGGAGGAAGTATGTCACTGGGTGCAGGCTTTGAGGTTTGCAAGTTGTGCATCATTCCTAGTTTGCTTTCTCTGCTTGCTGCTCCAGTCACCGTGCCAGCCTCCTGCCAAGCTTCTCTACTGTGATGAACTTTTATCCCCCTGAAACAATAAGCCCAGCTAAACCTTTCCTTCTACATGTTACCTTGGTCATGGTGTTTTTTATTGCAGTAATAGAAAAAGAACTAATGCAACTCCCCTCAGTGTTTAGCAGATCATATGGTTTGTTCTGGAAAATCTATCATATATTGAACTTTGCTGGTGGGGGGGCAGCTCAGTTTGTATAAAAGGACATACATAGGTTTGTTGTTGTATACCATAACTAAGCAGGCTGTATAGACCTGCTTTTATGTTCATAGAAGACAAAGGAAAATGCAGTAACCAGCCCTTTGTGTCCCAAGGTCTAATGAAGTCCCTGCCACAATTCTTGCGTTAGAAGGTCACTTTAGAGAGGAATATGGTGCTGTAAAAGATGTTCAGTGTCTATATGAGACTTGCTCTTTGTTGGGGAGCCATTGCTATGGGAATCATGTCCACACCTCATGTGTTCCACAATATGAAATTAGCTTGGGAATCATGTCCACACCTCATGTGTTCCATAATATGAAATTAGCTTGAGGTGACCGGTGGGTGATGAAGGCCGAGGCTTCTCAGCGTGGTGAAAAGACCATGAGACACGAGAGCCCTCAGATGTTGACAATGATGTGCACATAGACTGTTTCTGCTAATGCCAGCTGCAAACACCCGCATCAAATAATCGCAACAGTAGGCTATGTTCATTAAGCGCTTACAGCCTTCCAAACTCACAGCAAAGCCGCTACATGGTCTCATTTAATTGACAGCAAACCTATACAGCAGCTGTGAAGTGTTCCCATTACATGGCTGAAAAGATGGAGACTTGGAGAGCTGGAGTATCTTGCCCAGAATCTCCCAGCTGGCAAGGGGAGGATATGAACTCAAATGGTGATTCTAGAGCCTACCCACCACACCAGAACAGTTTCTGGATCAAGAGCAGGTAGGGGTTAAGGTGTTCGACCTGCGAGAACATCGAATTCAGGAAAGTAGGCCTGTCATAGAGTTTTCCAAGCTCTGGGGTTTTCTTTAAACATTGTTGTGGTCTAAGAACAGACTTTTCTTTTGTACAGGCCTCTGCCACCTCCTGTGTTTTTAATAAAAATAATTAGGGTCATCTTGGTTCAACCCTATCTTATTTTTAATTACACTGCACCTGGAAAGTAGAGTAAATGCACCGATTCATCTTTGCCTCCAGTCTTGTGATAGGTGGGCTTAAAAGACAAGGGGTCTCTAGTACAGGAGAATGGGCATTGGCTGAGGGCATATGGTGTCACAGTAGAAATCGACCTCTCGCTCTGTTCTCTGCCTGTCTCCAAGGCTCATTCTTCTTTTCTTCAAATTCTTGCTTCTTTGGTGTTTGTTAGAGCACTAAGAGAGTGTGCAGTTCCTGGGGCCTCTGAGATGTGTGGGATGTGTGTCGTTAGCTTCTTTTCCTTTGTTTTTACTTAAGCATGCACCTCCCTGGGATCTCTCAGAACTGAGTGTGTGCTCACCTGCTCTGAGACATGCCAGCTGTGTGCACAGTCTGAGGCAATAGGACCTTTCTTTTTATTTCACAAACCGATGATGTCAACAAAGCTGTTGTGAATAGAGGTCAGGGGTAATCATTTTTGTCTCTGCCACAGACAACACTATGGATCAACCTGAAATTTTGAAATGCTTTTTTTCATTAAAGATGAATGATGAATGCATTTGGTTTTTTTGTTTTGTTTGTTTGTTTGTTTGTTTGAAGACAGGGTTTCTCTGTTTAGCCTGGCTATTCTGGAACACATTCTGTATATTAGACTGGCCTCAGAGATCCACCTGTCTCTGCCCCCAGAGTGCTGGGATTAAAGGCACCACCACCACCACCTAGCATGTTTGTCTGTTTGTATGAAGGTGTTGTATCCCCTGGAATTGAAGTTACTGGCAGTTGTGAGCTGCTATGTAGAGCTGGGAATTGAACCCAGGTCCTCAGGAAGAGCAGGTTTAACTCTTAACCACTGAGCCATCTCTCCAGCCCCAAGAGTGTATTTGTAATAAGCAGAATAAATTGGTTTTCAAAAATGTGAGAGCAACAGTGTGTGTGTGTCTGAATTGAGGTACATACAAGCCGTGGTGCACATGTTAAGATCAGGTGGGTTTTTACCTTTTATCTTGTTTGAGACAAGGTGTCTGGTTCACTGCTGCATACATCAGGCTAGCTGGCTTGGGGGCTTCTGGTTACTCTCCTATCTCTGCCTCACATCTTCTGGTAAGGACAAGCTGGGATTACAAATGCTTGAACTACTGTGTCTGGCCTTTATGTGGATTCTGGGGATCCAACACCAGATCATGAGGCTTGTGCAGTGAGCACTTTGCCCACAGGTTGTGAGAGGACTACCTCACAACCACACTTTAAAAGAAGAAAGTGAAGTGCCATAGGGATTGTGGGTGCTGTGACTGGAGAGGAGTCCATAAGTTTAATGGGTGTGGCAAGATGAGGAAGGTCAGATTGGATCACTTGGATTGGATGGAGACCTAGGCCATTGAAACGGACCAGCTGGGGGTCTCTGAGATACAACATTAAGAGAAGCAGAGATCACTTCTGTAGTAAGCATTGATATAGGGTTGGGGTGTGTGGTAGGGGAGACCCAGACAGATAGCTTTAAGATAAGACCTCTGGGCAGGAAGGAGGTCCTTCCTGGGTATGAGAAGAGTTCTCAGGCCTCTCAACTGTGGAATCCACTCTAGGAGTCTATGCTTTCCAACTTTGTCACACTGCACTGTAGAAACACCCAGACTGTGAGGAGTACCTGGCGTCCTGCCTGAAAGAAAAGAGTTCAGGCTGACAAGTGCTCCACGTACCAGACACTACAAGAGCTTTCAGTGATCCACAATTCAAGAGAAAATAGAACGATGCTTATGACTTTGGTACATACTGATGAGATGTTACAGTTGCCATGTGAAATGTCCCCGTAGACTCATAGTAACACTTGATTTCTAGTTGGTCACATAACCAAAAGGCTCCATGGTCTCCATGATAGCTACAGGCCACTGCCATGGGACCAGAGGGCTACAATTAACCCCATTTCCAGTCTGTCTTTGCTTCCTTGTTGGTGCCACAGAGAAGCTACATTCCAGGTTCCCACAATTCCAAGCGCCCCCTGTTACAAGTTTCCTCTGCTCCAAAATCCCACTGCTCCAAGTTTCCACAATTCCAAGCTCCCTCTGCTCCAAACTCCCACCACTGCAAGCTCCCCCTGCTTTGAGGTCCCACTACTGCAAGCTCACCTGCTCCAAGGTCCTACAACTGTAAGCTCTCTCTGTTTCAAGGTCCCCCTACTGCAACCCCCTACCCCAATCTCCTACCGCTGCAAGTTCTCACTACTCGAAGAAGGTCCCACCACTCCAAGCTCCCCCTGCTTCAACTTCCAGTTCTAAGCCCCCACCACTGGGAGGTCCCACCAACTCTAATCTCCACCACCAAGGCAAAGACCTACTTCAGCTCCTTCACCTGCTAGAATGGACTGCTCCCGCCGGACTCTGAGCTAAGAAATAGTTCCTCCCTTACGTTGTTTCTGTCTGGTATTTTATCCCAGCAGTGAGGAAAGTAACTAACACAGGAGCCAGAATAAAAATAACAGATCTGACACAAAGCCCAAAGAACATTTACGAAATTCCAAGTTTCCTCATTCAGACTTTCAGAATGCAGAGTCTTACTAACAGTATTCGTTATTTGCATGTAAGTGCACCTTACAAAAAAAAAAAAAAAAAAAAAAAAAAGAACCTTTGCTGTTTTGCTTTCTGCTAAATTTAAACCTAGGAACATACTGCTTTCCTCCTTAGAGCAGAGGACCAGAAATGTCAAATACACTCCACCATCAGGAACTCTTAAAATGAAAGCTAAGCAGGGACACTCCTCCCCCAGGACACCACTCAGGCATCAGGCAAAACAATTTTAAAGAAAATACGTATTGCTCAGGTGCGCTCAGGAATGTTGCCTTTAATTGATGTGAGATCTGATCTGACTTAAAAGAAATAATCTACTTCAAAGGAAAAGCCAGTCCTCTCTGATTCTGCCACTTTAATTAATGGGAAATAAATAATAATCCCTGGTGCCTCAAAAGACCTTTCCTACATTATGAAACATTTACTTGCAAGGAGAAGAGAAAAGAAGGAAGAAGAAGAAAAACAGCAGTGTGTAGGTATTAAATGAGGCCTTTCATGTTGCAGAACTTGTGTCAAACACATAAAATCCGTGCGGTCTGGAGAAGAGTCCCTTCAGCCATGGTTTCTGTCCAGAGTTCATATTCACCCTTTCTAGAACCTGCTCGGAGCAGGAAAGCCAAGCTGAAGAAACCCAAGGAGTCTGGCAACCCGGTCCTGACCCCAGGGTCTTTGTTTCATAATGTAATGAAGCCTTGAGACGAATGATTTCAGTGTTAAGATTATGTTCGTGGTTCTTCTTTTTAAACTTAACAATGATGGACACTGAGAAAAATTCCTTTTCCTTTCTGAGAAATCTGTGAGTTCTGAGTCAGTGAACAAAAATGCTTCTTCCACTAACGAGTGCTCATTTCTGGTGATTCCAGACTAAATCAGAGTGATGCCTCTTGCCATTAGCCTAACACCAAGTGACTATTTAGATCAAACTTGAGACAATACCTTCTGAAATCATAGTGGTTTTTTTTTTTTTTCCACAAAAAAGGCCTGGAGAGACAGCTCAGTGGTTAAGAGCACTGACTGCTCTTCCAGAGGTCCTAACTTCAATTCCCAGCAACCCCATGGTGGCTCACAACCATCTGTAATGGGATCTGATGCCCTCTTCTGGTATGCAGATAGAACATTCATATACATAAAATAAATAAATAAATAAATACAGACATAAATCTTAAAAGGAGGAAGAGGAGGAGGAGGAGGAAGAGGAGGAAGAAGAAGAGGAAGAAGAGGAAGAGGAGGTATCACAAAAAGAACTAACAATAGAAACCTGGCCACATGTCTTGGAGCCTTAATAAAAGAAGTCTGAGTGCCTCCCTGGTCCCAGGGCCTGAGCTAGGACCTATGTGGGCTAAAAAGGAGAGCACACACTGGCTTCACATAAAGAGAATGGAACATCAACCTGATCTCCCTCTCTGAGTGACAATCATAGTCAGGAAATGCCATCTGGTCTACCACATGTTGGAAGTTTACAAAAACCCTGTGGCTTATCATCATTTCCCCAGCTAGCATCTGGAATAGGAGGGCAAGGTTTAGGCTCAACACTGATTAGGTCAAAGCTCATCAAAGCAAACTCCCTTCCATGCCATGACCCTATCTCCACTTGTGTGAACTAACAAAGCTGCCTGGAAAAAGATGCTGTACACACAATGATGTCTTACAAGACATTTATACACTGAATATTAGTCAGAAGTGTTGCTATGACACAATAGTTTACAAAACAACATGAGGAGATTTACCTTGGCTCTGGGCTTCATGGTTTCAGCCTGTTGTAGGGACAGTGTGACAGCAGAAAGTCTCACATGGTGACAGCCTGCAAACAGAGAGGAAGAATGACTGCACTAGCTGCCTCTCTTTTTCCCCCACCTTATTCCGTGTGGGTCCTGACTATGAGATGGTGCTTCCACACTCAGGACAGGTCTTCACCCCTTAGTTAACCCTTCTGGAAATGTCTGAAGATACCCAGACAATGTTAAGTTTAATCTCCTGTATCTCTCCAGTCAATCAGCTGATGATCAGACTTAATCACCACACACTAAAACATGGATTGTGTGTGGCAAATAAAAGATTGAAGCCAGATATCATTGTCTTGAGAGTGAAAAGGAAAGAAAAGGGTAAAGGATCTTCCATTAATAATTAGGCTTTTGGCTGGTATTGGTAAGACAGAAAATAAAATAAGCCAACAGAAAGGGATCAAGAACACCACCACCATGAGGTAAGAAGTAACGTATTGGCCGTGCTACCAGCAAAACTTTGCCCTTCTGCATGCAGGAGAAAGGTGTTGAGCAGACCCTATGTTCTCAGGTCTGGTGAGAAGGCTGTTATCCATGCCTGCCCTGTGTCATCTGCCATTTTGCCCACCGACTCTGACCCCAGTTGTCCAGCTATCCCTGCACATACACTCTTGTGCACTCTCGGACACTGGATCTTCCTGCTTGAAGCCCCTCCTACCATCTCCAGCCTGCCGCTTCTCCATCTTACTTTCCCTCATTCCTCAGCATCCAACGTAAAGCCCATTGCCTTTTTTATTGAGATGGATGAGAACCTTTGTCTCACCTTTTCAATAATAGTAGCTAATGTGATACACTTTCTGTGTGGCACATACAATGCTTGGAGTAACTATCCATGTAGTTAGTCTTCACCATAGAATTGGGAAACTAGAGTTGAAGAGCTGAGATGCAGAAAAGCAACTTATCCAAAATTATACTGTTAGTGAGTGGAATCAATAGCATTTAAATAAAATGAAAAATGTCAAGCTCATGATTTGAATTCCTTTGTTTTCTATACAGTAATTCATTGTGCAAAGGTAAATAATTGTTCGTTGTCTAGTCTATTGGACATGTGACTTATCTCTAGGTTTTTTGCTATGGACATGATTTGCACAGGTTTTCTACAGGTTCTGAAACTAGAAGTACAAAGTATGTACTTCCTGTCACAGAGTGTAGTTGCTGGTATTTTCAAATGGTTCTTCAAAGTTTTATACAAGAGCCCAACCGCTATCAGCACAAGCTATTGGCAGATGAGATACTATTTAATTGAAGCCTGAATTTGCATTTTTTAAATATTAAAGGACATTTTTACATGCACTTTCAACACTCCTGTTGCTTTTACTGTAAAATGCTCACATTTTTATTTTATTTTCTACTGTTTTCTCCCTATTGCTTTGTATACATAACTAGCATATAGATCCAAATGTTAAATCAGACAGTTCTGTGTAACACAGTCTTCCTTCAGGCTTATCACCCTTTAAGTTCAGTATAGTACTTTTCAATGACCAGGTGCTCTAAGATTTTAATATAATCAAGGTTATCTATCTTTTATCATTACTTATTTGCATTGTCTTAGATTGCTTTCCATTGTTGTGATAAAGACCATGTACCAAAGCAACTTTGAGGGATGGATATTTCAGTTTACAGTCCATCATGAAAGGAAGTCATGACAAGATCTCAAGGCAGGAACTTGGAGCCAGAAACTGAACCAGAGGACATAAAGGAGTGCTGCCTTCTGACTTGCTTCCTGTTGTTTGCTCAGCTTGCTTTCTGATAGCACCCAGGACCACCTGCCTAGGGGTAACACCATCCACAGTGGTCTGGCCCTCTCACATCAATCATTAAGCAATAAAAAGCCCTGCAGACTTGCCTCTGATCAATTTGATGGAGGCATTTTTTTTTTCAATTGAGGGTCCCTCTTTCCAGATAAATCTAGCTTGAATCAAGTTGACAAAAACATCTAGCCAGCACATACATTTAAATTAGAAATCTGCCTTGGCTTGATTTTGTATATAATCATCCCAGACAAGGAAAGAGACCTTCCCCTTTCCACCAATCAGCATTTTCTTAGAGTTATATGAAGTGTAAATAAATGCTTCACTCACCAGGCTCTTAAATTTTAACAATATGCCAATCATTTAAAATGTTGGTTAATAGTCATTGTTGCTTAGAGAGTAATAAAGTAATATAACTTTATTGGGGAACAATTTGTTCATTTCTAAGTTATGAATGCTCCCTATTTCACTTTGAGGAATTGATACTATAGACCCACTCTCAGATACGTATAGAGACATATGTACAGAGATTCATTTCAGTATTCCCAATACTATTGTAGCAAAAATTACATCAAATCCACCTAAACTAAAAATGGCCTGAGTATTTATTTGTGAGGGTGCAAAAGTAATAGTGCACAGTATGCTGCTGCTTAGAAAGCAGAGAGCAATGTGGCATCCACTAAGGTAGAGTACTTGATAAAGCAGGAAAGTAGAGTGGCGTGGCGGCTCACATGGAATCCTAGCACCGGAGAGGCTAAAGCAGGAGGATTTCTACGAACTCGAGGATAACTGGATAATGAGTTTCAGGCTAGTCTAGGTTACAGACTGTGAAACCCATCTCAAAACACACAAGCCAGACATGGTGGTGCATACCATTAATCCCAGAGAGGCAGAGGCAGGCAGATCCCTGTGAGTTCATGGCTAGCCTGGTCTACAGAGTGAGTTCCAGAAAAGCCAGGGCTCTGTTGCACTGGGAAGCTGTGTCTCAAAAACCTAAAACCAACCAACCAACCAAATAAATGCCCAAAACACACACACACACACACACACACACACACACACACAATTAATGTATGTGCACAAAAGAATACTTGCATACATGTTAAAATATGTGGTGTTTTATAAAATATAAAAGCTAGGCACAAAAGTCAGGTGTTGCATAAGTATTATTTTTATAAGACAATTTATATCTGTATAAAATAGCTCTGAAAAGGTACACAAAAATTTGGCATAGTGGTTGGCCCTCAGTAGAGGATCTGGGGTGGTCTTGTGCCTCTTCTGTAGCTTTACATTTATTGATCACACATATATTACTCACAGATTGTTTTAAGCTCAGTTGAATAAGAAAATGAAGGAAGGACTCCAAGGGATTTATTTAAAAGGCACAACAGCATCCACACAACAGAAAGAGTGATGGAGGCACAGGAGAGGGAAGGCACCGACTTGCTGGGCTTCTTCCAGGACCGTGTCTCGTCCATTCTTTCTCTGGCATTATGTTCAGATAAACTCAACATACCATCTACCTGATGCTATACCATCTACCTGATGCTATATTTTGCCATTGTTACTAACATTTGCATGACACGACTGTTGCTTAAAACCATTTTCTGTAAGTTCTTTCAGAATCTTCATCTTGCAGACAAAAAGGCAGTTTCCTAATAACCTGGGAGCTCCGTTCATGGAGGTAAAATGAATATTTATGGACTATTTTAGAATGACAGACTTGGGGCTGGGGTTTAACCAGCATTATCCTGTGTATGCCTACAACAGTTCCAGGAGACACATGTCACTTTGCTTACACTAGACGAGGAAAGTGAGTGGATGAACTTACTACCACCCACTGAGAGAGAGAGTCTCAGATTCTCCATTCGAGTCAGGGAACAGAGAAAGAGTGTCTAACTAGAGATCTACTCCAGGCAGCTTGTTCTTGGTTTGTATTTCTTCTTTGCTTCAATAAAAAATACGAGTTCCTAGATCATCAATGATAATTGATGCTGTAGGAAGCTTGAGGCTGCGTGGGCTGTGAGGTGACCCTTGCCTCACACTATGCATACCTGAAGAGTTCCCCAGGAGTAACTGGGCATGTTTTGTCTCTCAGACCCCACTGATCAAAGCAGTAAGAACATTGGGTGGCATGGAGATTTTAATCCAACATTTCTTAACACGTAGAGTCTTGTGTTTGAACAATCTGGAATGCTACAAACAAAGCAAATGCCCGGAGCCCACCCCATACTTAACTGAACTTGATCTGGGCATGGTAATTGGGAACCTCTTACTTTTAAAACAAGTTGTAAGGTGATTCTTTTGAAAACTGAAGTCCAGAGACATGAATTAAGTTCTTTGGTCCTACCATTCCTCTCTGGATCTGTCTGGTAATCTAGACTCTTCAAGGCTGAACTGGGTCATGTTCTTTGGATTTCCCCTGGCTTGCAAAACCAGAGGTTTCTCACTTAGACCACGTGGTGAGACCTGAGTCCCAGGAACCCTGCTCTGAGACTCCTGACGGAACTTCTTTGTCCCCTGCGGAGCATGTATTGGCATAGCTGAGGAGGCTGGCTATGAGTGGCAATTCAAAAAAAGATACTTTTATCCAAAGATTTATAAGACCCAAGGTTCAGCTTGGAAAGTCACAGACACAGCTGGTGTTAGCTGAGGCTGGAGCAGGGGCTAACAGGGTGAAGTAAGGGACAGAGAAGGAAGGCATGTGTGATTGGCTCAGGCAAGAACATGATTTCTTTGAATTTTCCATTTTCCAGTTGTCATTCCTTCGTGAAATGGGTAAGTAGTAGGGGAAGGAGGGCGGACACTGTGTCACGTGCTATGGCTTTGTAAATCGGCAGGGTCCTAACTGCCTTTGCTCTGCATGGAGCGTGGTGCCAGTTTATTTCTGAAGAGATCTTCAGTGTTAAGGGACTATTTCTTATTAAATATGAAAAGTGTTTCATTCTATCACTTTTATACTTTCTATAAATGTTCAAATTGAAAATGGTATCTGTGATACAAACTGGTCATTTCTATTTTCTGCGTTTTTGCTCATTTTTACTGAAGTGCAAAGATTCATATGTTATCCCTTTTTGTTATTTATTTATTTATTTGGTTTTCAAGACAGGGTTTTTCTGTGAAACAGAGCCCTGACTGTCCTGGAACTCATTTTTTATAGACCATGTTGGCCTAGAACACACAGAGTTCTACCTGTCTCTGCGTTCTGAGTGCTGAGATTAAAGGTGTGCATCACCATGCTCTGGCTCATTTTTTTTTTTTTTTTTTTTAAAAAAAACTATAGCTCTGTGTAGGTGTCAGGAAGGCAGCAACAGGCAATGCTTATGTGTATGTGCTCAGAGCTCCTCCGAATCCAGTGCAAATTTTCTATATATAATCACTTCGAACTGAAACATGTCTCTCATCCCCATAAAACCAGTCTGGATCCTAATATCCACTCTTGTGAGACACTTATAGTTCCAGAAAAAAGACCAGGAAGAAAAAGAGGCTGGAGAGATGGTTCAGTGGGCATCTACTAACAACATTCTGAGTTCCATTCAAGGAACCCAAGTGATGGAGGGACAAAACAGACTCCCACAAACTATCCTCTGACCAAAATAGCAAGTGACTTGCACTCCAAACCTTAGCATAGCCTGAATTTACAACATCTTTTGCCTAGAGTTCTTTCAACTTTGGGTAAGCCTTCATGATGATGAAGATATGCTATGATGCAGAGATGCTATGGACTGAATGTTAAAGCCCTAATCTTCCTGTAACTGGTGCTGGTGAAAAGATCTTGGGATGGTAATTAAGGATTTATGAGGTCATCAGCTGGAACACTTAACTGAAATAATCGTCACCTATAAAAAGAGAAAGATCTCTTCTCCTCCCTCTTTATTTACTTCTCTTCCTCTCCACTTGTGTGTGCCTGTGTGTGTGTGTGTGTGTGTGTGTGTGTGTGTGTACGTGTACTATCTCTCTGTCTCTCTCTGGTTCTCACTCTTTCTGTGCCATGAGCAAAAAATCTTCCATCTGCAAGTTAAGGAAAGTACCCTCACCATTCCTTACCCAGGTTGGCACCCTGTACTTGGATTACTAGCCTCCAAAAGCTGAAAACTCAGATTCCTGTTGCTATAGTCACCAGTATATGGTATTTTGTTATAGCGATTAGAGCTAACTCGTACAGTTCCATATAGACACAGGCTCCCGGAGACTCAGGTTGTGTTGCTAGCCATGAATGGAATCTGGCACATGGCATGTGCTTAGCCAGTGTCTGATAATCAATGGGTAGCTTTAGGTGTACTTTCACTCTATGTCTAGAGGTGGATCCCTTTGGGAAGCAATACAAGACACTCACTTAAGATGTAGGAACATACTTACGTTGTTGTGTTTATTCATTCATTCATTTATTTATTTGGTTAAGTAATAAATTATTTTTTCCAAAAATTGCTGAATGTAGTTATCAAAATATGTATGTAGAAATGGTGAAGATATCAATGAGAGTTGGGCAGGGGTCAATAACAAGATAAATCCAGGAGCAAAGTTCATGCACAGGACTATGCCGTGAGAACATTTGTCTCTGAACTTCCTAGAGTCTAAAACAAAGGCTTAAACTGAGTTATTCTTAAGATTTACAGTACTCATAAAATATTTACACCCATATCTACATCTCCAAATGCTATGGAGATATGAGGTGAACGCCATCACTCAGAGTGGCGTTGTTCTCTGCTCTGTTTAATATTCTGTCTTGAGCCCTGAATGCTGCCCACTGAGGGAGCAATGTACAGTTTTAAAGTAAGTCTTAGTAAGTGCAACATTTGCCTCATTTTAGCCAGGAACAGAGCCTCACAAAAGGGGAAGCCACATAACAGAGCAGGGAGCATCCTCAAGACATTCTCAAGACAAATTAAACATTTAGCTTCCTAGAAGTTTGTTTTTTTTGTTTAGTTTAGTTTAGTTTTGTTTTGTTTTTTTACCTTCAATATAACATGTTGGTATGAAATATACAGAGAAGCTAACTTTGTGATAGTCACTTTGTGATTTTGTCAGTATGATTTCCTGATGCCCCCCACCCCCGTCTTATGCCTAGAATAACAGGTAAACTATATTTAGTCAATGTCCGCTATGATGATTCCTTCTGAAGGAATTGAAGTACACATGCACACATTGTGGCTAGCTACCCATGCTCTGCCAAGCAACTGTCTCAGAGGAAGATTATGCAACTCTTAGATATTTTTATTGTGACATTGTTGGGTAATGTCTGTGTATCAGGTTCTAGGCATCCCCATCATACCGTACGAAGTAGGTCTTATTATCTCTACCCAATCCAGAGCTGAGAGACCAGGGCCTCAGGAACTGTGATGGTTTGTATATGCTTGGCCCAGGGAGTGGCACTATTCAGTGTAGCCTTGTTAGAGTAGGTGTGTCACTGTGGGCCTGGGCTTTAATACCCTTGTCCTAGCTGCCTGGAAGCCAGTATTTTCCAAGAGGCCTCTAGATGAAGATATAGAACTCTCAGTTCCTCCTGCACAATGCCTGCCTGGGTGCTGCCATGCTCCCACCTTGATGATAATGGACTGAACCTCTGAACCTGTAAGCCAGCCCCAGTTAAATGCTGTCCTTCCTTATAAGAGTTGCCTTGGTCACAGTATCTGTCCACAGTAGTAAAACCCTAACTAAGACAGGAGCTAATGATAGAGGTTTCAGGGCTAGTGTATCAGCAGCAGTGTTTGGTCTAGGGTGTCTGTCCCCAAGGCCTCCATTCTTAATCATTCTTGACACCTTTGTTGGGAGTAATGAAACTATGAGATGTAGCAGAATTCACCACTTTGCCTCTACTACTTGGGACAAGCATACTTGAGCCATATGCAAAGCTCTGGTTTCCTTGGAACCCCATGCAGGACCATAATGTATTCTGCACACCCTGCAGCAGTGGGCTCTGAATGCACCAAGGGAACATCATGTCCTTCCCACCTTATTTTGTTGAAATTTTAAAAATAATTTAATCATGAACTAAATAAAGTTGAAAATGCTAGAAACATGCTGTTTTGTTTATTTTCAACCAGCCTAAGCGGGAGTTTACAATTCAGCCCACAGCCCAGGTCCAAAAGAGCTGTTTTCCTGAGCTTTTCCTTGAGTAAATAATGCACGAGATCGTCATTGTCTGGAAGCTGCATCACAATGGCTTGTATTTTTATTTGAATTTTCATTTATTGATTTTGTTTCTCTTCACCATGAATAATGCATCCATTCAGGCAGCATCCAAATTCCCGTTATTTGGCACTCTAGATAAAAAGACCTTTATTTTGAGCAGTTACAAATACAAATTATGCAGGCAATGTGTTTTTTAAACTGTTTAAATATGTATTTGCTGAGCTGAGGCATCACTGCATTTGTTTGCATAGAAGTGAAGTACAGTTTTCAATTGTCCAAATATCAGTTCATCATAACAAAATAGCTTTAAATGAGGCTGTTGTGGTTCATTTGGGGGCAATAGGGTGTTTAAATATTGATATAAACAACATTCTCTACAATAGCTAGAAGGAACTGCAATTGCGTAGGTGAACAGTGTGAGCCCTTACATGCTTCCTACAGATTGATATACACTTGAGTAGTGTGCTGTGTCATTCTCCCTAAGACTCCCTTACGTTATGTTACAGATAGGCAAAGGAAGGCTTAAACACTGGACTGTCTAAAGTATTTACTCCCTACAGAGAATTAACTCTATGTGTTCGGAGCCTGAGCCTGCTGAGAATGATTCTTAATGAGGAAAGCAGTCAGTGGTCCAGGGATAGGACACAAGGCTGAGGAGGAAGGGGTAGGTGCTCTACCCTCTCCTGCCCCAGTGTCATCAGAGTGGAAAAGGAGGCCACAGACTGAGGGGCGAGAGGGTGCTGTACGGGCTCTTGCTGAGGATGGGGTGATTTCTGGTTAACTACGTCCCTGGTCTTGGCACTGTATTCAGTGGGATTTGTTTGAAAGTAGAAAATCAGGAGAGCTGCTTTTATGGAAGAGGAATGGTGAATGTGTAGGAACTAGGGAGATATTCAGCTCAGGGACAGAAGAAATGATATCATGCTCATGGGGGGAAGAGCAATGTCCCAGAACATGATACTCAAGGATTTCAACAGACACTGTCTTTAAGGCTCATCCTGGTGTACCTACTCTTACACTGCAGCAAAGTCAGTGGAGGAAGTTGACAGTGAGGGCTTCATCACAGAACTAGAGGGGGACCACAGGTGAAGGTGGCACCCATGTTGGACTCGAAAGTCACAACTGCCAGACGTTCCCCCTCGCAAAGACACAGAAACAGAGAACGATGCAAAAACAAACAAACAAAAAAACCCAAGAGGTTTATTAATTCCAATGAGTTGGGGTCATCCTGCAAGTGGGACAGACGTGACCCCCTATAGCTAAAGCACACACTTTTTATACATTTGGACTTTGGTAACAGCATTAGTTGATCAGTTCTGATTGGCGGTGTACGATTACCTTTCCATGCATTGGTGGCCCCTGGTGAGGTGACACCTTTGGCACATAGAGAGGAGGGGGTGAACTGGGAGGGACCCAACCCCCTTTTGGACACCCTTTTCTTTGAGTAGGATGTTATCTCAAGGCCCTTGGAAAACTCCCTCGTATCCAGTAACGGAAGGTCCCAGACATCTGGTGTCCTTCTGAGGTGACCTTGTAGCTATTTCAGGGTTAGTTTCTACACCCACACAGGCAAAGAATGAGAGGAGAGGTTACATAGGAACCACTGAGGTAGGTTTGAGGACAAAAGAGCACTATTTCTACCTGAGATGAACCTCTTTGGGAGTCTTCAAGATCTTGATGGGTGTCTTTGCCCTTTCTGCCCAGGTCTAACACTGTGTGTTTCTGTGCTTAACTTTTAAAATATAGTAATACCCAGAAAGAAGCAGTCAATGAATGCTTCATCTATCTGTAGGGATGGCCCTGAAGAGAGAGAATCGCTTATTTCCCAGGTGGCCAGCAAACCCCTGATACCTCTGAAAATTATTCAGTGAAGACAAAAACTCAAAAGAGATGAAGCGACCTACAGTCAGCACGTGTAGTGAGGAGAGAAAGGCTTGTTCTCTTAATGGTTCCCTTCTTTCCCTTTCAGACTGTGAGTGTCATGCTGGGTAGCATCTCCTAAAGGAGAGGTAAACTAGAAGATTCTAGTTGTGTTTGGAGATACAGTCGGGGAAACGGGAAGAGAAGAATGGAGGTGTGAGATGGGAAATGGCGGCAGGACGCTGATGGAACCTGCTCCCGCTCTAGATAACTGAGCCTCCGGAACTGTGGGGAAGATGGAGGGCATGGAGTTAAGATGCTGAGCTCCTCATACAAATGAAGTCTTTGGGCACTATTTGCCCATCAAATTAATTGTCTATCACCTCGGTCCCTGGATAGAGCAGCCGCTGTATGTTACCCTCTAGCTCTTCCTATTGCCCGGAACCCCTGTCTATCACCCTTTCCCCAGCCTGACAAAACCCTCACGCAGAGAATCAGTGGTTTACAGTAAGCATGGTAAACATTCACGGCTGACTGGTGACACCTTAGTATCTGCTGCCCCTCTTTACATCTGAAATACTCACTTAAAAAACCTGCATCTGAGGGTTTTTAATTCCTCTTGTTGTAAAAGACGCCCCCATTCCCCCAGAACTGGCACAAAAGGCAGAAGGGCTTTGCACCAGGAAGGTATGTTTAAAGCACTAGCTATCCACAAAACAGATTGTGCTCCAGCTCTGCAGGAGGCAGCCACGTTTCTCGAAGTGTTGATTAAACTGTTCCCCCATGGTGGTTCCCCTGTTTGTCTCATTCATGTTGTTCTCATTTACCTCCTTTTGCTTTGGGAATTTGCCAGCATGGTACTTGTTTCAACGTCTACACTGATTAGATACGAGCTTATGTTAAGCTGGAAGCCAATAAACATTTGGCTAGGGAACGTGTGGGCCTCATTAACCCAAAACAGGGTTTTGGACTCAAAATGCAAATAGACCCAGGAAGGTTATGACGAGTGTGTAAACACTCGACGCATAATGGACAGTCCTTCTCTGGCGGTCACACTTTACCCAAGTTTTCAAGTTGCTATCAAGGAAAACGCTTGTGTTCCCCCATGTGGAGTCTGTGGAGAGGAGACTGAATCTGTGGGTCTGGTGTCTTTGACCTGATTCTTTGCTCTCAGTTTTCAGCTGGGTCAAGGAGCTTCCTGTATAGCCGAAGGACTTAAATTTAGGAATGAGGAGAAGCTAGATTCATATTCTGAGCAGCGTACCTAGTGACCCAGCCAGGCTGTCGAAACCCTCCCTCATTTTCCCCAAACACATAAGTAATCTTTCGACAACTCAGGTTATAGGGAGGGTTAAAAAATGGCACTATATCTGAAGAACTGAGGGCCTGACTTACCAAATATATCCGAGAGGTTATCATCTCCCCCTTCCCTTTATCCTATCTCCTGCTCAGAATAATTTCTTTTTCTCTTTCAGTCACTGTCTCTCCCCTCCCTTCCCAGCTTCCTTCCTTCCTTCCTATCTGTCTCACACTTCATCCCTCAGTAGGAGTTTCCTTCAGAAGGAATACAGACAATGGGCTATGGAGTGAGTGGAGGCTGTCCTTCAATCTGAACAGTGATGGCAGAGGAGCTATTGTCTATATTCCTTCTGTTGACTGGCTCACGGCCATGCTACTGAGGCTTAACTCTAGAACAACATGGTTGGTGCACAGGATAATGCTCTGAACTTGCTTGACAATGCTTGCAGGGTAAAATGCTACTACTAACCACTGTCGTTAGGAATGGTAATAGAGGACTTGCTGTCTTGGTCAGAGGCTGAGGCTCGCTGATGCTCACTCCTAGGTCACCTCTCAGTATCCTACTTCTTCACCAGCAGTGGGCTTTACTATGGACTGAATCACAAGAGATGCTATGAACCAATGAGCTGATGAGCAATAAAAATCAGTCAGAGACAGCATTAGTACATGCTATCTCATATCACTGAACCAGGACCATTTGGACATTGAGTAGCATCCAGACACTGGAAGCAGAGTTTTCCGAAAGAAAAAGCAAGTGTGTGTGTGTGTGTGTGTGTGTGTGTGTGTGTGTTTTCAGGAGACAGCCACATTTGGAGACAAGAGAACAAATCTCATATCTACATTCTATAGGACAGAGCTTAGGAGGTATTTATGAACAAGGAAACAGAGAGGCCTAAGGGGTGTGGGGACTGGGGAAGGATATTGGAAGTATCAATTTTAACAGCTTCTCAAAGGTCAATGATGGAGTAACTGCCACTTAAAGGAAATGAGACCATAGCCCAGGAACATTTATTTATTTATTTATTTATTTATTTATTTATTTATTTATTTTACTTATTCACTTTACATCTCACTCACTACCCCCTCTTGGTCACCCCTCTTACAATCATTCTCCCTTTCCCCTCCCCTTCTCCTCTGAGCAAGTGAGGGATCCCAGGTATCCCCCAACCCTGGCACATCAAGTCTCTGCGAGGCCAGCAGCATCCTCTCCCACGGAGGCCTGACAAGGTTTTCCCAGTTAGAAGACCATATCCCCCATACAGGTAACAGCATTTGGGACAGCCCCAACTCCAGTTGTTCAGGACCCACATGAAGATCAAGCTGCACATCTGCTACATATGTTTGGGGAGGCCTAGGTCCAGCCTGTGTAGAACAGAAACATCTTTTTATAATATCAGAACAAAGAAAATCACAAATCAAGACATTTTTCAAATACATTGGAGGATGTAATAGGTAGGCAGGCTCCAGAAAACTGGGGAAAACTCAGTTATAGGCTTTGTAAGCTATCTGACAGCATTCTTATCCCTCTGACCAGTGGAAACTAGGATTCTGTTAAATTAATACACTTCAACAGTTTTTTATCTGTTAGTCACAGGATGCTACTCCCACTCAGAGACTGTTTAGGGGTCTGAAGACAGGCCCAGATAAATTACAATTTGGCCTGTGACCTGCAACATTCCAACCTCACCACATCCCTAAGTCCTACTCAGTAAATCATCTTTGCAGACACAGCTACTTTCCAGGAATTCTCATTTTCTGGTACATGTTTGGGAGATGCACATTTAGCATCATCTGGGGCAAGAGTTTACAACCTTCTGGGTTTCACTAGTAAGTCACCCATCAGACAAGTTGTACAGGCCTAAGCAGAGGGCCAGTTTCCTCACCAGTTCGGATGGTATGCGACCAGCTTCCAACTTCCTGCAAAGAACGTGAACATCTGTACCCTCTCTTTAGAAGCCACTCTATTATCTCTTTACTAAAACTTTCTTGTAAATATGGATTATAGAAGGAACATGGTTTGGGGGTAGGATGGACAATGGTAAGTTTCTTCCCTGTAATTCTGTGAGTGAGCAGAGCTGGGGTTTGACAAGTGAGATTATTCTGAGAAAAGATAGAGAGGAAAAATCGATGACATAAGGCTAAACATCACAGAGAAACAGAAGTACAGTGCAGACAAAAATGGGGAGCTGTCCCCAGGAAGCCTGACTTCAGGGGTGGAGGGTGTGGGGGGGAGTTATGGAACCACACTGTGAACACCTGCAGAGGGTGGGCCATCCTGGTGACAGTAGGCACAGGCCCAGCCACAAGGGAAGCCAGTGTTCTCAGAAGCCGTAGAGCAGCCCAGGACTTTGGTGTGACAGAGACTGTGTGGTGGGCTAGCACAGGAGAAAATGTCAATTGCATTACTTCCCATAATTTGGAGTGCGGATGGCCAGGCACCACTTAAAAGAGAACTTATTGTTTGAGACTGATCTTATCTAGGTATCTGTAAACAAGGAGTAATCATGAGGCAGGAAGCCTGGGGACACACACAGTAGGAATGTCTGGATGCATCAATCGGGGAACCTCTGGAGCAGAGCAAGTACAGGCCTGCCCAACCCACAGCCCACAGAATCCACTGGGATCAGAGTGGCTTCCAGTACACAAAGAACAGAAGTCTGCGAAGTGACTGCTCTGTAGAATGTGGCTGACAAGAGGCAGGTAGCAGGTGGCCAGCCTGGCCCTAGCTCTTCATGGTACAGCATGGTTGGTTTCCCTTCTGTGACTAATACTTTACATCACACACATAAGAGAAGGCTACTCACAAAAATAAGCAAGAAATAAACAAAAATAAACTACATATAAAACTGGAAAAAGATTCATCCCATCAAATGTACAACACAGATACACAACTCTAAGAAAGGTCATTAACTTTTCAGTAGTCAGAGATAACCAAATGGCTTAAATACCAAACTTGGGTGGAAAATTCAATGGAGATACTGGAGAAGAGGGTGCATCCTGGAGGTGAAAGCTAGATAAATAATATGGAAAGCTGTGAAGCACAAGTGTCCACTGCACTCCTAGAGTTCCAGGAGGGGATGGGGGCAGAGACCTGGGAATTCCCAGAAGCCTACCATCCAGTTAGCCTGCCGGGCATCTGCAGTAGGAAAACAAGAAAGAGACCCTATCTAAAACAAGATAAAGATGAAGACTGACACCTGAAGTTGTCCTCTGACCTACACACATGCACACGCACACACACACATTCAAAAACAGAAATCTGCACATATATATATACATATTATACACAAACCAAAACAAAAAAACAAAAAAAGGGTGCCACTAATGGTTTAATATACTAGACTCTGTGGAAAAAAAGAATATCAAGCATTGAAGACAGGCTGAGCAATTGCTACATGTCTATAACAGCAAAGAAAGCAAGCTATGGTGACCAACAGCTAGGACACAACAAAGAGAGTAGACTTAAGACAATTTGATGTAGAATAAGGAACCTAAATCCAGACTGAAGTGAAAGAATACCTATTCAATGAGATCACAGTGGAAATGAGCCAAATCTTGGGGGAGGGGGGACTGACATCCAAGTACAGTAGGCACTTAGAATCCCAAAGGCATGCCTAAGAAAAGATTGTCCAATTTTACTATAAGTCAAACATCAATATCAAGAAAAAGTGCAGTGGGTTACAAGATAGCAGCACCAAGTTCTTTGTAAAATCAATCCTACAAAATAACAACCTGCTTCTCGGTAGAAAGGACAACGTGTAGAAGAGCAGAGACTTAACAGATTGATAATAAGTAAGGAAACTGAAGCAGACACAAAGATAGACTAGCCCAAGATAGATAGATTCATTACTGAATCCTACCAGCCTAGGGACCAATGCTCCTCCAACTATTTCAGAAAATAGAAAGAGAAAGGGTGCTATGGGACTCATTGTACGAAGCCTGTATAGTTCTGAAACCAAACATAAAATAAAATAAAAATAAAAATAAGAAAGAAAACTGTAAACTGTAGCCCAACCTCTCTGATGAACATAGATAAAAAATTATCCAAAAAAAAAAAGTGTGTTACCAGAACTCAACAACATCCAGGAACTAAAAATAGAAATAGAAACAATAAAAAAATCACAAAGGGAGACAGCCCTGGAGTTAGAAAACCTAGGAAAGAGATCAGGAGTCATAGATGCAAGAAGAAAGAATCTCAGGTGCAGAAGATACCATAGAAAACATTGACACAACAGTCAAAGAAAACGCAAAATGCAAAAAGCTCCTAACCCAAAACATCCAGAAAATCCAGGACGCATTGAGAAGACCAAACCTAAGGATAATAGGTATAGAAGAGAGTGAAGATTCTCAACTTAAAAGACCAGTAAATATCTTCCACAAAATTATAGAATAAAACATCCCTAAGCAAAAGAAAGAGATGAACATAATTATACAAGAAGTCTACAGAACTCCAAATAGATTGGACCAGAAAAGAAATTCCTCTTGTCACATTATAGTATTATTATACCAAATACACAAAATAAGGAAAGAATATTAAAAGCAGTAAGGGGAAAAGGTCAAGTAACATATAAAGGCAGACCTATCAGGATTATACCAGACTTCTCACGAGAGACTATGAAAGCTAGAAGATCCTGGGCAGACCTCATACAGACTCTAAGAGAACACAAGTGCCAGCCCAGGCTGCTATACCCAGCAAAACTCTCAATAATCATAGATGGTGAAACCAAAATATTCTGTGACAAATCCTAATTTGCACAGTGTGTTTCCACAAACCCAGCCCTACAAAGAATAATAGATGGAAAATGACAACTCAAGGAGGGAAAACAAACCCTAGAAAAAGCAAGAAAGTAATCTTTCAACAAACTCAAAAGAAGATAGCCACACAAACATAAAAATAACATCAAAAATAACAGGAAAGTAGCAATCACTATTCCTTAATATCTTTTAACATCAATAGACTCAGTTCCCCAATAAAAAGACAAGACTGACAGACTGGATCCATAAACAAGACCCAGCATTTTGCTGCATCCAGGAAATGCACCTCCGTGTTAAAGACAAACACTATCTCAGAGTAAAGGGCTGGAAAACAATTTTCCAAGCAAATGGCCCCAAGAAACAGGCTGGAGTAGCCATCCTAAGATCAGATAAAACTGACTTTCAACCAAAAAGCATCAAAAAAGATAAGGAAGGACACTTCATACTCATCAAAGGAAAAAAATCTATCAAGAACTCTGAATTCTGAACATTTATGCCCCGAATGCAAGGGCATCCACATTCGTAAAAGAAACTTTAGTAAAGCTCAAAGCACACATTGCACCTTACACAATAATAGTGGGAGACTTCAATAACCCACTCTTGTCAATGGACAGATCTTGGAAACACAAACTAAACAGAGACACAGAGAAACAGATGTTATGAACCTAATGGATTTAACAGATATCTATAGAACATTTCATCCTACAACAAAAGACTATACCTTCTTCTCAGCACCTTCTGGTACCTTCTCCAAAACTGATTATATAATCGGTCACAAAACAAACCTCAACAGATATAAAAAGACTGAAATAATCCCATGCCTGCTATCAGATCACTATGGATTAAGGTTGGTCTTCAATGGCAGCAACAACAACACCAACAAAAGAAAGCCCACATACCCATGGAAGCTGAACAATGCTCTACTCAATGATAACTTGGTCAAGGAAGAAATAAAGAAAGAAATTAAAGACTTCCTAGAATTTAATGAAATTGAAAGTACAACATACCCAAACCTATGGGACACAATGAAAGCAGTGTTAAGAGGAAAACTCATAGCTCTGAATACCTCCAAAAAGAAACTGGAGAGAGCATATACTAGCAGCTTAACAGCACACCTGAAAGCTCTAAAACAAAAAGAAGTTAATACACCCAAGAGGAATAGAAGGTAGGAAATAATCAAATTAAGGGCTGAAATCAACCAAGTATAAACTAAAAGAACTATACAAAAAAACCAACAAAACCAGGAGCTGGTTCTTTGAGAAAAACAACAAGATAGATAAACCCTTAGCCAGACTAACCAGAGGGCATAGAGATAGTATCCAAATTAACAAAATTAGAAATGAAAAGGGAGATATGACAACACAATCTGAGGAAATTAAAAAAGTCATCACAGTCTACTACAAAAGCCTATACTCAACAAAATTGGAAAATCTGGATGAAATGAACAATTTTCTATACAGATACCAAATACCAAAGTTAAGTCAGGATCAGATAAACCATCTAAACAATCCCATAATCCCTAAAGAAATTGAAGCAGACATTAGAAGTCTCCCAACCAAAAAAGGCCCAAGACCAGATGGGTTTAGTTCAGATTTCTATTGGACCTTCAAAGAAAACCTAATACCAATACTCTTCAAACTATTCCACAAAATAGAAACAGAAAGAACGCTAACCAGTTCATGCTATGAGGCCACAGTTACACTGATCTTACACAGTTACTAAAATCTTACAAAGACCCAAAAAAGAAAAAAAACTTCAGACCAATTTCCCTTATGAGCACCGATGCAAAAATACTCAATAAAATTCTCACAAACCGAATCCAAGAACACATCAAAACGATCATTCATCAAGATCAAGTAGACTTCATCCCAGGGATTCGGGTATAGTTCAATACCCGGAAATCCATCAATGTAATGTACTGCATAAACAAACGCAAAGAAAAAAGCTGCATGGTCATTTCACTGGATGCTGAAAAAGCATTTGACAAAATTCAACATCCCTTGATAAAAGTTATGGAAACATCAGGAATTCAAGGCTCATATCTAAACATAATAAAAGCAATATACAGCAAACCAGTGGCCAACATCAAACTAAATGGAGAGAAACTGGAAGCAATCCCACTAAAATCAGGGACTAGGCAAGGCTGCCCTTTCTCTCTCTACCTATTCAATATAGTACTTGAAGTTCTAGCTAGAGCAATCAGACACCAAAAGGAGGTCAAAGGGATACAAATTGGAAAGGAAGAAATCATTTTCACTATTTGCAGATGATATGATGGTATACTTAAGTGACCTGAAACCTTCACCAGAGAACTGCTACAGCTGATAAACAACTTTAGAAAAGTGGCCAGATACAAAATTAACTCAAACAAATCAGTAGCCTTCCTATACTTGAAGGATAAACAAACTGAGAAAGAAATTAGGGAAATGACACCCTTCACAATAGTCACAAACAATATAAAGTATCTTGGTGTGACTCTAACCAAACAAGTGAAAGATCTGTATGACAAGAACTTCACGTCTATGAAGAAAGAAATCGAAGAAGACCTCAGAAGATGGAAAGATCTCCCATGCTCATGGATTGGCAGGATTAATAGAGTAAAAATGGCCATCCTGCCAAAAGCAATCTACAGATTCAATGCAATCCCCATCAAAATTCCAACTCAATTCTTCATAGACTTAGAGAGAGCAATTCTCAAATTCATATGGAATAACATAAAACCCAGGATAGCAAAAACTATTCTCAACAAAAAAAGAACTTCCGCGGGAATCAGCATCCCTGACCTCAAGCTGTACTATAGAGCAGTAGTGATATAAACTGCATGGTACTGGTACAGTGACAGGCAGATAGATCAATGGAATAGAATCAAAGACCCAGAAATGAACCCACACACTTATGGTCACTTGATCTTTGACAAAGGAGCTAAAACCATCCAGTGGAAACAAGACAGTATTTTCACCAAATGGTGCTGGTTCAACTGGCAGTCTACACATAGAAGAATTGTAAATTGATCCATTCCTATTTCCTTGTACAAAACTCAAGCCCAAGAGGATCAAGGACCTCCACATAAAACCAGATACACTGAATCTAATAGAAGAGAAAGTGAGGGAAAGTCTTGAACACATGGACACAGGGGAAATGTTCCTGAACAGAACACCAATGGCTTATGCTCTAAGATCAAGAATGGACAAATGGGACCTCATGAAATTACAAA
This sequence comes from Rhynchomys soricoides, assembly GCA_019843965.1. Taxonomy (NCBI): domain Eukaryota; kingdom Metazoa; phylum Chordata; class Mammalia; order Rodentia; family Muridae; genus Rhynchomys; species Rhynchomys soricoides. Next base: position 9,763,407 of record JADRCH010000076.1, on the reverse strand, counting down.
ACTTCTGTAAGGCAAAGAGCACTGTAAATAGGACAAAATGGCAACCAACATGTTGGGAAAAGATCTTTACCAATCCTACATCCAATAGAGGGCTAATATCCAATATATACAAAGTACTCAAGAAGTTAGACTCCAGGGATCCAAATAATCCTATCAAAAAATGAGTAACAGCTAAACAGAGAATTCTCAACTGAAGAAACTCGTAGGGCTGAGAAGCACCTATAGAAATGTTCAACATCCTTACTCATCAGGGAAATGCAAATCAGAACAACCCTGAGATTCCACCTCACACCAGTCAGAATGGCTAAGATCAAAAACTCAGGTGACAGCAGATGTTGTCGAGGATGTGGAGAAAGAGGAACACTCCTCTATTGCTGGTGGAATTGCAAGCTGGTACAACCACTCTGGATATCAGTTTAGCGGACCCTCAGAAAAATGAACATAATACTACTGGAGGACCCAGCTATTCCACTCCTGGGCATATACCCAGAAGATACTCCACCATGTAATAAAGACACATGATTAACTATGTTCATAGCAGCCATATTTATAATAGCCAGAAGCTGGAAACAACCCAGATGTCCCTCAACAGAGGAATGAATACAGAAAATGTGGTACATTTACACAATGGAGTACTACACAGCTGTTAAAAACAACGACTTCATGAAATTCTTAGGCAAATGGATGGAACTTGAAAATATCATCCTGAGCGAGATAACTCAGTCACAGAAGAATGAACATGGTATGTACTCACTGATAAGTGGTTATCAGCCCAAAAGTTCAGAATATCCAAGAGTCACTTCACAGCAACCATTGAGCTGAGTGTGAGGTCCCAGATAGAGGAGTTGGAGAAGGGACTGAAGGAGCTGAGGGAGTTTGCAGCCCCATGGAGGGAGCAACAGTGTCCACTGGCCTGACCTCCCCATGCTCCCAGCGACTGGATCACCAACCAAAGAATACTCATGGTGGGACCCATGGTGCTGGCCACAAATGTGGCAAAGGAGGGCCTTGATGGCCATCAGTGGGAGGAGAGGCACTTGGGCCTGAGGGTGTTAGATGCCCCAGTAGAGTGGAATGCCAAGGAGGGAAGATGAGAGTGGGTTGGTGGGTGGGGGAATACCCTCATAGAAGCAGGGGGAGGGGGAACGGATGGGGGGTTGCGAAGGGGAGACCTGGAAAGGGGGAAACATTTTAAATGTAAATAAAGTATCAAAAAAAAAAAAAAAAAAAAAAAAGAACCCATCAGGGTGTTTCTGTGCTGACCTCACAGACAGGAAGACCCAAAGGCCAGAGCACAGGTGCCTGAGATTCTGACTTACCCTATCAAGCAGGGACTGATAGAAACCCTGATGGTCTGGCAAGACAGTGACTGATGGGTAAGATAGGCTTTATGTACCAAGCCTGAGAAGACAGTCATGCCTGAGGTGGAGGTCAATTACATCACCATCACCCAACAGTCATCAGTACATAAAGTTTTATCTGAAAAGATTGTCTTTATACCAATCAGCTAAATGTGAGTGCTTTTCTCACCTGTTCTCTGTGAGTGCTAAGGAAGGAGTGCTGGGGAATGCTCCAGGGTATGGACTCCACAGGACTCCAGGGTATGGACTGTGATGAGTTCTACTCAGTCAGGACAAAGTACCCTTACTTTCTTTCTGAGCTGTTTCAATGTTTGATTTAGAGAGCTTAGAAGTCTCACAGACACAGGGCTGCCTGCATTTTCGACTGTTGCTGTCAAAAATGCCTCCCATTGACGACTGTCTCTAACTAACTGGACTCACAAGTTAACATATGTATTTCTTGAATTCAAATGTATTAACTCCATTGTTGTAATTACCAATGGCCCTGATGTCATTATTGGTGTGGGTCCTTCAGAACTTGGAAGATAACGTAAGTAAGATAGGGCGAATGTATTGACTATTATATGTATTGTAGCTTCCTTTTCCAATGGGGATTCTGCTTAAAGAACAATGGTGAGTTTTATTACCTGGGTATGAAGAAGACAGATGTGATAGCAAGTTTAAAAATCACTAAATTCCTTGAGAAATCAACCCTTTTCCAATGTATGTTGGAAGGTATTGAAGCATACACCGTTGTTAAGGTTTGGGAAAGCTCAGGAAGATAGGATGTGACATTGGGTACAAGGCGTGGAAGAAATGGAGGGTTACTATTGTTTGGGGACCTCCTTCAATGATCAGTTCTTTAGCCTTAAGATCTACTGGAATTTGGCCATGGAGTTTTCTTCTTTCCAAAATCTGTCCTTTGGAATGGAAATATTTATCTGCTCCCTAGCCTACCATGGTAGGTTGGAAGGACATAACTTGTTTGGTTTCACAGGTCCACAGCTGGAAGAGCTTTGCTTCAGGACATTTCATGTCTTGAATCTCACCCACATCCAACTTAAACATTGTTTGGATGAGATTTTGGACTTAAACTTTAAACCTTGAGTGAGTTAAGATTTTGCAGGCTAAATTGACAACCACTTGCAAAAGCAAAATTAGTTTTCTCCAATGGAGTCTCACTGGGTATACAAACCACAATGAAAGGTAGTCTCCATGCCCAGCAGTAGATGTGTGTGTGTGTGTGTGTGTGTGTGTGTGTGTGTGTGTAGTCTCATAATGCTAATTCTTCCACCATGATGGATGGCAACATCTGAAACCATGACCCAAATCAATATTCCTTCTTTTAAGACCACTCTGTAAAATCAATATCACGCTTCTCAACTCTGAATGTAACCACTGTGGACATGGTGTCATGAATCATAGCACAAGATCCTGATCACCTTACCTGCCTGCTCATGCCCTATTCCCAACCCCAAGCCCTGCTCCCCAAGCTGCTGGCCTTTTATTGTGATTTCTCTACTCTCACTGTTAACTAGCCTGCTGATAACCATGAGGTCCCTATGAGATTTATCCACAGATCACCCATGTGTGATCGTAGTCCCTCCTTCAGGAGGGTAGACCAAGGGACAAAGGAAAGTTGCATCTGAACATGTGATCATGAAGTCAGAGCTTGCATCAGTTAAAAGAACACAATGACAAGAAACCACTCCCACATATATTTTAGAGTTGTGAGCACCTAGAGTCAGGAGCATGCAGTAGCCAGAGAGAAGACAACTGAGACAGCGCCTATAGTCTGTCAACATTGTACCTGCTAGTTCCCAAAAGTGTCTTCTTTTCTAACCTACTGAAAGTATATAGTTGTTTAGTAGTGCCAGTGGTACCATTGGTTAGTGCCTTCTACTTTCATGAAAGAGTAGTTACTTAACTCCAACACAAATTAATAATTTCGGTTGGGGAATTAGCTTAGTAGGTAAAGTGCTTTTCACACAGGCCAAAAAGGCCCAAGTCCATACCCAATACCCATGAAACAACAACAACAACAGCACAATAACAGCAATCCACCCCATCCCATCCCCAGTCATGAAGGTATGCACCTATAATCCTAGCACTGCAGAGGCAAGACTGGCAGATCTCTGTGGCTCGTGGACAAGTCATTCTCACTTGGTCAGAAAGGTCCAGACCAGTGAAAAGCCCTGTCTCAAAAAATAAAATAAAATAAAATAAAATCCAAGCACATACACACATCCCCAACCCCAAACCATGTAGCCCCCCCAACCTACCAGGTAGCTAGGCATGCACACTTATGCAAATGACTCACACATATGTCCTCCTCCACTATCACTAATGAATTTTTGGGGAAAACTGGGCTGGAAAACTCCCCTAGGAAGAATGAAGTCATTTCTACCATTCAGTTCTAATATTCCTTCACAATCTTTTACCTGAGTTAGTTTTAGTTGAAAACTTTCCCAGGCAGAACTGCAATGAACAGTCATTAACAAAGACAGGAGACCTGGTTGAAAATTAAACTCTGTTGAGTTGAAGTCCCAAAGGGAGTATAAAGCAGAGGTGAGGGGAACGAAGCGACAAGCTAAACACAGACTAGCTTGTGTGCCCAGCTTGTAACCAATTAGTGTTGCACACCTACTGATGAGTTAGTAACACTCAGGATGAAGGAAGAGGCACAGGCCTGTGATGTCAGAATGTGACACTGGCAGGGGCACTCACTGTAGCACCAATGAGGCTTTGGAGTCCATTGGTTCCAGCACAGCAGAAAACCTGCCTGTGAACAGCATGTGAACCACAACACTCTGGACACCAAGAAGTTTGGAAACACCACACTGACGATCCAGGTCCCCATGGTGAGTGTATCACACTTACATTATCCCTTTGCCAAATGAGAAACTGAGTCTGAAAAGGATTCAAGGCCCTGAAGGGTTCTGTGTGCACAGCACACACGTCCTAATTAACTGTGTACCTGCCAATTTTGGAAAAATAATGAATATAAAAAAAATAGTCTTGAAGAAGGAAAGGCGAGGCCATAAAGGCACAGGCTGTGTGCATTGCACTTGTGAGTGCTGATCCTTGTGTCCCCACATCCCAACCCCTCTTCTGATGCCTGGATCTGTGGGTGTGGGTCATAATGGCAGTATTATGATGAGAAATGGAAAGAAGATACCATAGGGAGAATCTAGCAGTACCTCTAAAATTATTTTCAATCCAGGTGCCAGGTCCATCTCCCCTTCTGTTTGGGAGGCTTTTCCTGAGTGGAGGCTTCCTTGCCTGGTTTCTTTGAGCCAGTTCCCCCACCCCCAGGTGTTTTCGAAATCAGAGCAAATCATGTTGGGTCCTCTGCTGACTTCAGTCCCAGTAACAAACCAGGACCCATATGTATTGCTATCAAGTTAAGGTGAATACTGAAGGTGGCCATAAAAGAAATGGGAAAGAGATATGCTGAAGAGAGCCATGAGGTCAAGGAGAAAGGGAGGAGAAAGGCGGCCTAGAGGGCTCCCCGTGGGGAAGCTGCTTGTCCATCATTGTATGCAAAAGGTGAAAGCAAGCTTGTGAGCAAAAGGTAGACCTGAGTGCTGGTCAGACATTGGATCCCAGTTTCCATTTTAAGCATCTCCCTCCATGTTTCCCTCACTCAGCCTCATGCTTTTTGTAGCCAGGAGAACAGGGCAGGTGCAAACACAGGCCCGGATGGCACAGCTTCAAGACCTGCCGTCTTAGACCTCCCATCTGGACACTCACGAGCTGGTGCCTGGTGTCCTTGATATGTTTTCAAAGCAGCCTATGTTTGCTACCCACTGGAACATAAGAAAAGACATGTCCTCTGCTTCGGCATTGCCTGCATGATACCACTTGGCAGCCCTTCAGGATTTTATGACAAATAGTAATGAATAATTAACTAATCATTTGAGCTGCTACCAAAAGCCTGAAGACAACAGCATCGCCTGAGCTCAGCACCACCCAGAGGGATCATGACAGTGCTCCTCTCTTTATAAAGGCTGGCCAAGACTCCAGCTCTCTCATGCCTCCTGCCAGGCTGGCAGGAGACATATCTGTCTTCCTAGATCTGCTTGTCACTGGGCTGTTCACACAAGAGGGGCACAGATACAGCTGAGGGGTTCTCAATACTGCCACAGTTCTCTGTGAGGGATCAGAGTTTTGGGGGCCCATAAGCTCTGGAAGCTTCACTAAGTAGGCATCCCTTCCCGAGAGTGAAGAGGGACATTTGGCAGTGTCTTGTGACAGTTTGATCAGCACAATGGGGAGATGGGAGTATTGTTGCTACTGGCAACTAGTGGGCAGAAGCTAGAGAGATGCTTCTAAGCATCATACGGCACACAGGACAAACTTTGACAACAAAGAAATCAGCCCGCCTGGATGTCCACCCTGCAGCAGAGTAACAGAAAAATGTGCCACTCGACCAAGCCCCCATGTGATTACACTGAGGCCAAGACCAAAGACACTTGGGCTCCCTCGAGTGGTGAATAACACTATGACAGCCAGGAAGCACCCCTAGTTGCAAGAAGGGTGTGTGTGTTTGTGTGTGTGTGTGTGTGTGTGTGTGTGTGTGTGTGTGCGCGCGCGCGCACGCACTCGCGTGTTTCAAATATGTCATTTTATCCGTCACAAAATGTGCATCAGTTAATGGTGACAGTGAGCTTGATGAATTATTGATGAGCTATTTTCTTCTCTCCATGTTGCTAGCACCAGTGCATGAGTCTTCGCATTGACACTGGATTTCCTTATGATTAATCAGACTTACACCCTTCCTGTTTATTTTAGAGTAGTGTTCAAGTATGAATCTGTGGGATTCCTTTCTGGTTTTTGGTGGGTGTTTTACTTTGTCTTTTGTTTCTTTGTTAGTTTTTGTTTTGTTTTGTTTTCCTTTAATGGAAACACAAGAGCTCCTGTCATGTTTTCTTGTCTCCCTTTTAGAAAGAGAACACTAGCATTCCTCAAGGGGAGAAGACACAGGGTGGTGGCAACTGTGCAGTTTTGTTACCCCATTCTGAACCCCTCGTAGGGCTATTCTATAACTTTCTCTCAATATATCCCTTTATTTTTCATTAAATTAGAGAGAAAAGTTTCTTTCATTGACTTAAGGACCTGCTAGCTTGGGTCTAGCCTAAGATTGTAGGACATCTTACATCTTGTCCTAGATTGTAGGACATTGTTGTACTTCTGTTCAGTAAGTTAGACAGCTTTCTCATGAGGATGCTGATTTCCTTCAACTTTTGATCCATAGTAAGGTGTCTGAGTCTTCTTGTGGGAATTCTTAGCAGCATTAAAACCTACAGATGGAAATAGGGTTAACTCTGAACGCTAGTACCCCTGAGAGAATCTCACAGGCTAAAGCCAGTGTCAGCAGGACTGCGTTCCTTCCAAAAGCTTTAGAGAGGAGCCTGTCCCTTTTCAGGCTCCAGGGTCAACAGCCATCTTCTTCCCTTTCATCACATTTATAGTCCAGGACAGCAAATCTCTCTCTGGGCTATCTTTTTATCTTAGATTTTCTTTTCTAAATCCTTTAGTTACTATACTCATAAACGCCTTAATAGATCTTGTTAGATTTAGTCCTGGGTTGTGGTAGGTTTTCTTGCTATCACCATAAGCTGTTTTTAATTTAAATTATTATCACAGACTTCATATCTATTGGATTTTGTAGAAACTGTATCATTATCTGAAAATTAAGCATTTCAGGAACCGCTGTGGTCAGCTCTGTGACAAATGAATCTCATTCTCTGTGCCTTTGGCAACTGCCACCAGGCTTTTGATTATGATTAGAACTAAAAGTATAGTTAAATACCATACCAACTGCTATAGCCTTGTGCTGGACTCACCAGTGAGCTCTGGTGTTCTGTCATGTGCTGGGGGCTCCCAGGCCTGCCTGGTGGACAAGAACATCTATCTCACTTTTAGAGACCAGGAATTTGTCTCCATTAAAAATGCTAAGAATCAAGGCTGGACACCCCGTAGACCAGCTGCTCTTTTGTAGTTACTTCACTATAGAGGACTTCAGCAGTCAGCTGGGTGGGGTGTTGGGCTACCCACTAGAAACTAACAGCATGTTTTTGTTTTAAGCTGAATCAGTAGCTATGTATGAATTGTAACCAATTTAACCCACAAATAAATAAAAAATCCATTTATATTCTGATAACCGCAGGCTGGCCATTCATCTGGGTGGCTTAAAGATTCCCAAATCAGTTTCCTTTGCCCTTGGTCCAGAAGAAATCCTCCAGAAAATATAGCCATTTGATTCACATGGGCCCAGGCCTCTCCTTCTGTTGATACCCCCAGGATAGCAGTGAACTGTTCTGGAAGCTATCCTAATGGTTTGGGTCATATCTTTGTATTGGTACTTTCTACTCCAGTGATCCTCCAGCACCCAATTAAGAGCGGACTGTGGCTACCACAGCCAGTGTGCTGTGATGCTTGGGAGCACAGTCGTCATGTAGCAATAAAATGGGGAGGAATGGAGCAAAACAGTGTCAGAAGTGCTTTCCTGAGGAAGTAACCCTGATGACACCTGCCTGCTGCTGCTGCCAGACCTTGTGAGGTTGTGTGTGGCTAAGAACACAATATAGGGCTGTGTTTGGGAAGCCAGTTGATTGGTGATGGCCTATCTTATTGCCAAATTGTTCTTGCTTCTTTTGAATTCTTTCTTTTCCTCATCCGTATCTCTCATCCAGTGTGACTTCGTTGATGGAGTTCTTCAACAAATTAATTTATTTATGGCGTATTTGCTGCTTACAGTTTCCTCAAGGAAATTACAGTCTATTGAGAGGTCAGGGGGGTGAAATATCAACTGCCATCTGAGGAAGTGAGGAACAGTCAGAGAGAGTGAGTTGTGGTGTGTACCTCAGGATGGAGAAGATTAGACTTATCCAGCTTTGGAGGCTAAAGAGATGTGTTCTTTAGTCAGATGCAGAAAGAAAAGGAGAGGCGTAAGATCCCAAAGCCAAAGGAACCAGAGAGGATGAACAAGCTTAAGTAAAGGTCTATTGTGGAGACTGGCTCTTAAAGACAACATGGAACTCAGGGTTAATGAAACCAAGAATGAGGAATGAAAGCTGGAGGAACAAGGTGAGGCCGGGTGAATAACGGCTGTGTAGTATGTATTAAAGAAATTGACCCTTATTACTCTGAGGTATCGGAGAACAATGAAAAGATCTACAGTAGGAAGATGATGTTATCATGTTTGTGTTCTAGAAAGCTCCATCTAATTGTGGTGCTGGAAATGAATTATCTCACATACTCATTTATTTAAAATGTAATTATTATAATTACATATAATAACATGATAACTACATGAAGTTTCTTATTTATTTTTTATATCAGGTTTGAGTTTTTAGGTCTGTGTTTTCCTTTTTTTGAGACAGACAGATAAGTCTCTGTGCAATCCTCTTCCAAAGACTATTGACATAAATTAGTTTTAGCCAAACTAACTTTTTAATTTGTGTGAATAAGGAGCATGTTAAAAAGGATCAAAGTTAAAGAAGGGAGGGAAGAGACAGTGGAGGGTATAGCTTCTTGTTTCTCTAGACAGGCAGTTTCTCTTCTCCTTGTTCTTCAGCAGAGACTTTATACTTACAAAATAGTACCTTCATGTAGTCTTTATCGGCCTTTTGAAAGCCAGTGCCCGTTGTTTTTACCTCTTCTCTTTCCACATGACTTTAGCACGAACATCTTTCTTTTTTTACTTTTTTTTTTCTGTTTGAATTTTTTGGTTTTTTGAGACAGGGTTTCTCTGTGTAGCCCTGGCTGTCCTGGAACTATCTCTGTAGACCAGGCTGGCCTCGAACTCAGAAATCCACCTGCCTCTGCCTCCCGAGTGCTGGGATTAAAGGCGTGTGCCACTACGGCCAGGCACATGGACATCTTTCTAAGTCAGTCTTTCCGAGCGTCTCATGCACCGCTGTGGCTGCTGCGTAGCATGCAGTTATGGGCTGGCTTCATAATTCACATAGTCCTTTTCCGATAACAGTCGTTCAGATCGTTCCTCGTTTTTTGATTTGGCAAACAGTTGTGCAATTAATAGTGATGCCATTGTCATTTCTCACAAGAGCAGGTGTGTCTGTAGGATAACTCCTTCAGAATGGGATGAAGAGAGTTCAGTGTGCCTTTCAGTAGTCTTGATTGGGAAGTGCCCTCCACTGAGCTTGCGTCATCAGTTCGCAATCCAACCTGAAATGCGTGAGTTTGTCAACGCAGTACGTTCTTCTGCAGTTTCTGCAGTTTAACTGGGGGGATATTACTGTGCTCTAACTTTAGTTTGTGTCAGTGTATTGCAAGCAAGGCTGAGCATCTGTCCATGTGAATATGATTTAGTGGTCTGTATTGTCCTTCGAACTCTGCTCTTATTCCATTCTTACCTTAATATAGACTATTAATAAAATACTTAATTGGTCTTTTAAGGACATTCATAGAAGTTCTTGAGATATTAAAATCATGTCTGTAATCTGCATTGAAGACATTTGTTTTTAAGTTTGTAATTTATCTTTGTATTTAAAAAGACTTTTAACAGGTTTTTTACCTTAGTGTGTGTGTGTGTGTGTGTGTGTGTGTGTGTGTGTGTGTGATTGAGGGTAGCATAGCAGCCATGCAGATGTCAGAGCACAATTTGCGGAGGTTGGTTCTCTCCTCCGACATTGCACATCCCAGGTTCTCAGGCTTGGTTGCAGGTACTTTACCTATATACTGTCTCTCCTTGTCTGTTTTAAACTTTGTTTTGTTTTTATATATCAATAAATATTAGTATGTAGTATATTTGTAAACATGTATGCTTATGATTTTTCTTTTTGTAATCTTTTAAAGGTTTTATGGTAATTAGAACTTTTGTGAAGAGGTTTATTTTTAAGGGGATTCCGCTACAGTTTGAGAAGAGTTTTCTAATTCAAGATTACAAAAAAAAAAAAAAAAAAAAAAAAAAAATCATTATCTCCATGATTTCAGTTACATTCTACAGTCAATATCTTGTCCCGCGCTACGGTCTCGCCAGCAAGAACGACGCGGCACACATAGGATCCTTCTGCAGTAAAAGCTTTAATGCATCTTGAGAGGGAGAGCATAAGCTTGCCACGAGTGGAGACTCAGAACAATAGAATACTCGCCCTTTATATGGGTCACAGCGCTTGCCTGGGACATGGAGCTTCCCCATTGGCTCCTGCACACCAGGCCAGATGCCGCCACGAGAGAGGCTAAGATTCTGAAGTGGAAAATTACCAGGTGCATGCGCACTAGCCTGTTTACAACTTGTCCTTGGCCGAATGTAGGCGCCATCTTGTAATGGCGGATGTGGGTGCTCAGGCGGCTCCCAACATCTCCCCCTTTTTATTTCTGTAAGCAAAGTAGGACACTCTTAAGAGGGTGGAGACAGAGGTCAAATCCCCTGACCAAAAGCTTGGGCCTTGTACAGGAGAAGACCCCTAAGCTCATGTGCGCCCGAGGTTTTCCTGACCCACCCAGTGCCGTTTTTTAGAAGGAGGGAAACTAGGGCACTTAACCCTCATGCAGATGACATATCTCCCAAGGTGGCCCACAACGATGGCCGCCTTGTGCGATGCTTTGCTCGACATCCCTCAAGAGCTGCTCAGACCAAACATTCTACCCAGTGCAATGAGACTAGACTCGCGGGTGTGCAAGAACTGTCTGGCTGGCGACCTACTGCTATTGTTTAAGCATGGACAGCCAAACACCGGCCGGGGCTCTTTGTTCTAAGGCAACAAACCACCTTGTCTCTTTTAGTCTGGGCCCTGAGTTTGCAGATGAGCCATAGGAGGAACACCAACCCACAGCAAAGCACTGCTCCAAACAATCCCACCCCCACCCATTCCTTGAAATAAGAAATTGCCGAGGAAATCCATGAAGAGAGGCCCTCGGGTCAAGGACAAGTCAAGACGGGTGGAGTTGATCTGAATAATTGCTGTCGGCAGTTCCCGCAGGGTGTCATCAAATTTAAGGATCCAATTCTGTAACATATACTGTAAAAGACTTTTAGACAGGTTAGCTGCTTTTGTAAATCTGTCATATTGTATGGAAGTAACACAGAGTCCTGGCAACTTTTGTTCACAGCCCAATTGCGCTAGCTGTCAAAGGACATCCAGTTGTTCTTGAATAAGATCAATGCGCTGGTTAACCAGCATTAGGCCCCTCTGGACTTGAGTATTGGCGGATACCTGTCTGTCTAGAGCTAAGGTGGCAGCTGCAGACAACTCATTAATGGTATTGGCGGTCTGCATCGTTCCAGAGAGCGCAAGGGCCGAAGCAGTGACAGCCCCTGTAACCGCAGCCGCTGCCACCACACCTATGATAATGGCAGAGATACCAAAGTCTCTTATCTGCCTGAATACAGTCTGATCTGCCGCAAAAGGACCTTGGCCAGTTAACATATCAAAGGTCCAATCTCTCTGTCCAGGGGTCGGTGCCGTAGCATTGGCTCTGGCTTGAGCTTGTGCAGCTTTATGCCATAAAGCCTTCCACTCCATATATTGGCCCATTGTAGGGAGCGCAGCCTTGGCCAGCATCTGCCAATTGGCGGGAGTCATGGACGCTCCGGCAAATCTCTCTAACATTACTATAGTAAAATTAGCATTTACCCCATACTTTCGAACCGCTTCAGCCAGGTCTTTAATTTGGCTGTACTCTACTTTGTCTTTAATCTCTCCCTTGTCTTTCGACTTACCAGGAGGTCCATTTCCATTGCTAAGATTTCGGGTACCCCTCCTCTCACTCCGTCCGGTTTCTGACATGGTGTCCTGGACCCTATCAGGGGTGATTTGCCCCTCCCTTACAGCATCTACACAGGCCCTACCTTGTTCGCCGCAATACAAAGACAGTAAAACCAAAATGAGGGCACTTAACACAATTAGCAAAACTTCAACAGCGTTAGACCAAAAAGGGGGCAACCCCAAATCAAGATCCAGGGTCAACATGCCTATCCGAACCTACCTCCCTGCAGTTCTGAATCCTCCCTGTTTCCAGGGGGTCTCCAAAGGCGCTTGATGATGACAAAGTTTCCCGGGTTTCGGCACCAGATGTCCAGCGCTACGGTCTCGCCAGCAAGAACGACGCGGCACACATAGGATCCTTCTGCAGTAAAAGCTTTAATGCATCTTGAGAGGGAGAGCATAAGCTTGCCACGAGTGGAGACTCAGAACAATAGAATACTCGCCCTTTATATGGGTCACAGCGCTTGCCTGGGACATGGAGCTTCCCCATTGGCTCCTGCACACCAGGCCAGATGCCGCCACGAGAGAGGCTAAGATTCTGAAGTGGAAAATTACCAGGTGCATGCGCACTAGCCTGTTTACAACTTGTCCTCGGCCGAATGTAGGCGCCATCTTGTAATGGCGGATGTGGGTGCTCAGGCGGCTCCCAACAATATCTGACAGTTTTTAATCTATAGAAATGGTCACATGATTAGATCCTGTGGACTTATAAGTAACACTTGGTATTTATTCAGTTATAAGATAGGAAGTCAAGTCCAATTTAATGATTTGCAAAGGGGCCTGGAGAGACGAATCTGAGGTTAAGAGTGATTGCTGCTCTTGCAGATGATCTAGATTCAGTTCCCAACAATAAGGCAGCTCACAACAATCTGTGACTCTGGTTCTGGAGGATCTGACTCCCTCTTCTGGCTGTCAGAAGCAACAGTACACATATTATACACATGCATATACCCAAGCTCACATGTTAGGTAAAGAAATCATTTTGCAGGTGCCAGCCTGACTGAGTGATTCTTCTCTTCCCACTGACTGCATTGCCTTGTCTGATCCTGCCCTCTCGAAGGCTTCTGATTTTCAAAGTTCTACTATTGTTCTGCCTGCCCATTCCATCTGTTGTTCTTTCAGTTCTTTTATGTAGCCTTACCCTTGCCTTCCACCTCTTGTTCTGTGCTAGGAATCAAAGTGAGTGTCTTGCCCATGCTGGGCAGGAACTCCATCACTGAGGCTCACCCCATGTGTGTGTGAGAGCATACGCATGCACACGCACACGCACACGCACACACACTTTTACGAAGACACATTTTCTAAGCTGTTTTCTACGCTGCGTTTTCAGATCTGAGTGGCATCTGCCCTTTGGCTAATGGCTCTCACATATCTTCCCCATTAGCTCTTGTCCCTGAATGTCCCTAATCTATATATTGTCTTTGCTCTAATCTCTCTTTAGAACTTTGCCATGTCCTCCTCTGCAAACTGAAGGCCTTGTTGATAAAGCCTTGAGGTATCATGCCCACCAAGCTAGATCCTCAAGGGAATCTCTCATCACCCAGTCACACCATTCCACCTACCTCTCCCTTCCATGAAATCACAGCTTCCTCCTCCATAGTAAACACTGAATTATTCATGACTTTTATTACTCCACACATATTTAACCTGAGTGACTTAGGCTTCAAAAGTAGATAATTAAACATTTAATTACGTTGTATTAAACCCCAGATCTTTGTGGTTGACATCATGATGCACACAGATTTATATTCCTTTGGACTTGGGCATATGTAAAATTCTTGTGTATCTACATCCTATACCTCTATCCATTCATTCAGTCCATCACCAACTGTGTATTGCAGGCTCATGTGTACCAGGCACTGAGAATCATCAGATATTTATATCAAACAAAGCTACATTAACTAACAATAACTAAGAATTGCTTATTATGACATGTCTATCCTCACAGCTCTGTCTGTAATGCATTGCTTCACTTCAGGACCCATTCATCACCGCCCTGGGGAGAGGATCAGCCATGTCTTAGGCTCAGGTACAGGGAAAACAGAACTAACACACTCATATTTCGTGGATTATTGACATGTAAAATCAACAAAACCATTTCAGAGATTCAGTATTCCAACAAATTCTGGTTAGCGTGATGCCCATGTGGCAAGTCGGCTACACCTTATTATGATGTCAGTTTGCATGGTTTGGGGGTGACACCTTTGTACAGATGGCAACATATGCCTTGATCTTTAAAACCTTGATGAAGGTGTGTGTGTGTGTGTGTGTGTGTGTGTGTGTGTGTGTGTACATACTGTATCTTCTTTGATCTGAAAACAACACTGCTTTCAAAAGAGGTAATTATACAGCCAGGGAATGTTGCAATCACTTCAGGTAGGAATGCACCCTTATCCCAAACACATAATTATTAGATAACTTCCATGTCTCTAAGATGACATTACTCTTGGTTATATACTAGGAAATAAATGAATAAACTAATAATGGCATTAGGATCTTAGTCCTGCCTTCTTAATGGATGCTTCAGAAGAGAGCTGTTGTAATTCCGTCTCCCTGCCATATGTCTCTGTTGACATTAAAGTGCTTAGTTCCAAATGAGTTGGCTTCATTCAAGCATCTTAATTCAAGAGTGGATGATTAGATCTCAAGCTAAAACCATATTAGGATGGAAGCACTTGTATTTTTGAAAGGTATTAAGAGAACATCGGAGGGTGGCTACAGATAAATCTTCTCTATCTCATAGTAGGCTGACAAAAAATAATCTCATTTGATCCTCAAATGAGTTACAGACTAGCTCCTTGCTCCAATTAAGTGCCAAACAAGAATTTTACTCCGGGTTTGTCACACAACCTACACACTAGGAAGACTCAAGTTTTATTCTTTGCTGGAGCTCATTTTAGAGATCCTGTCCCCAAGCATGCAAAGTCTGAGAGGACCGAATAGCTTTTACACGTTCTAAGAAAAGAATAGTTGGAAGATTCAGAGATGAGAGCAGAAGCCCACCTCTGTAGGACCCGTACACTGAACATCACCTTTGTGTGAGTTCAGGGTCTCTTAAGAAGCCCTATGATGGAAAAGCAACCCATATAAGTAGAAATGGACAAACTACAGCACACCTATTTTCAACCCCTTTGGGAAAGCGTGGGCTGGTGCGTATAAAACGCAGTGCTGTGGTTTTATTTTATTTATTTTTATTTTATTTTATTATTTTATTTTATTTTTGCTTTATTTAAGCACGTGTGGTCCTAACTAATAGGATTCAGCCCCTTCTCCTCCCCTCTTCCAGTTAATTTGCTTTAGTCCCTGTGTAATCCTGTCATCAGCAGGGTACAGGGATCTACGTATGGGGAATGTGAAAATCATTTGATAACCATCTGCCTAATGTTTTGGCAGATATTTGTCTAGCTAACAGGACGACTGCCACGTTGGGAAGCCTCATCAGGACTAGGCATGTCTATGAGAGAAGGGGAAAGAATATAAAGTGGCAGGATTGAGAGTTCCTAATTACATTTTGACAGGTAACCTGACGAACTCTAGCGAGAAGAAAGGAAGGCAAGATTAATCTATCATTATACGATTTCAAAGGCACCTGTTAGTTAGTTCCCTCCCTCCCTCCCTCCCTTCCTCTCTTGCTCCCTCCTCTTTTATTTATTCCTTCCTTGTTTCTTTCCCTCCCCTTCCTTGACATCTTCTCTTCTCTCCCCTCTCTTTTTCTATTTTTCTATGAAAATATTGTGAAGATAATGACTCCGAAAAGATGGGCTTTGACTAAAGTGCCTGGAGAATTTTAGTAGCGCAGCCTCCATCTGTATAATCCCTGGCTGATTATCTTCTGGTTCTCATCATTGTCGACAGCTACTTTACTGCTCTCCAGAAACACTGATAACCATGAATGAAGAAGAAAATAAAGAATGTTTTATAAGAACTGGAATGAGCCAGGAATAGTGGCACACACCTATAATCTTAGCTCCGGGGAGGGCAGAGGCAGGAGAGTCACTACAAGTGTAAAGCCAGTCTGATCTGGGATGATGGTTTGTACTTTAACATAAATAAAGGGCAAAATCAACCTTGAGTCAGTTGAAGCTGCTCCAGTCATACACTTAGTCTAGAACACTGGTTCTCAACATGTGGGTCTCAACCCCTTTAGAAGCTGAATGACCTTTCATAGAATTCCAGATACTCCGCATAGCAGACATTTACATTAACAATTCATAACCGTAATAAAATTACAATTTTGAAGTAACATTAAAAATAATTTTATGGTTGGGGGTCACCACAATATGAGGAACTGTATTAAAGGTCGCAGCATTAAGGGTTGAGAATCACTGGTGTAAAATGTTGTAATTTTGTTACAGAAGGTATTTGGAGACTGACTATGTATTTGACTAAGATAAGATAACAAATTACAGTTAATTTCTTAAAAACTATTGGTTATTTTATTAACTGACAATAATAATGACTGTTATTGTTTTTAATTATTTACCTTTTCCATATACATATGTTTAAAGTCTTTATCTTTTAGAGGTATATACTAACTTGGCTAAGTCAGTGCTAAAGCTGGGCAAGGACACATAAGGGACCGATATACTTGCTGTTTTCATATAAGATTAAACATGCTTCATAATAAAATTTAAAAGAAGAAAAATTAATATAAAATATGTCATGTGTACAAAGAGATAATAAATAATAGTTTAATAAACAGTTATCTATCCACTAACCAGCTAAAGACTTAAAACATATCAAGGTATCTGAAGAAAAAATAAATAAAACAGCTTTATACTGGTTTTGCCTCAATTATCCAGCTGTGTTTGTTGGTCCCACTGGGAGAGTAGCTGCTGGTGTCAACTCATTAAAATGAGTAACACCTCGCATGTTCCTCCAGCTGGCCAGAGTGGACCTGGCTTCTGGCTTCACTGTGTTGCCATGGAGCTAACTCAGGCTCCAGAATCAAGAACATCTGGGCTAAAATTCCTGCCTTAAACACAATCGTCCCACCCCGAGTAAGGGGCCAGACTTCAAGTCCTGTGACTTCATCTGTAAAAACCTGATTATTGACAACAACCTTGAAAATGCAGTTGAAGTGTTCCAAACCATGCCTGTGAATTGCAAGGCTATCACCCTGAGAACGGAAACACTTTCAACTGAGGTTTTAACGTGTAGCACTGAGTAAGCAGTAAGCAGAGCCCTGCTGGCCAGCTGCGGAAACAAAGCCCAGTCTGCTGCTTTCTTAAGGACTGGGCATCATCTTCTGAGAAGTGTTGGAAGACACTGAGGACAGGGAGGACAAGCTCAGGACAGGTGCAAGATTGGCGGGAGGAAGTCCGATTTCAGCTGCGTCGTTACGGTGGGCTTGGGGAAAGTTTACTGTATTAAGATTGAGTAGACACAGAATGGGCAGTTTCAGAGTAAAGAAGGGACCGTCTCGGTACCCACCAGTCATCCCAAGAAGGGGTAGTGAATGGAAAAACGATGAATGGATCTGAGGGACTTTTTTAAAAACTTAAATACATTGACGTTCTTTCTGCCTCCCCTTTCCTTTCTCCGGTTCCTCCCAGGTACCTCTTTTGCTCCTTTTCAAAACCAGAGCCTTCTTTTTTCCTTAGTTGTTATTGTCATATAAATATAAATGCCTAAATATAGATAAGTGCTCGGTCTGTTCAATAGGACTTGTGTCTATGTGAGCTCAGGATTGACCACTTAGTGTTGGATAATCGATTAGGGGGCTCATCTCTGGGGAGGACTATTTCTCCAGGTCTCAGCATTCCTTAACTGCGTGCGTCCCTATAGTTCTTTGACTAGAGATAGGCCCAGTGAATTTCCCAGACCATCCATGACAGCACATCTGATGGTGTAGTTTTTGTTCAGGTCCTCTATAGACAGCCATATTGGTGAGGTATTCTAGGTGAAGCTTCCCTGTCATCTCTAGGAGACACAATCTCACCGCAGATCTCTGACCTCTGGCACTTACATATAGTCTTTCTGCCCCTTCTTCAGAGACGTCCCCTGAGCCTTAAGTTCAGGGGATGTGCTGGAGATGCGCAACTGGGATTGGGCACACTGAAAAAAGTTCTTGAAAAAATACTCATGTTTCAACTTCAGTTTCCTCCTGGGCAGGAGTTTCTTAGAAAAGATGAAGTTCAGCTGTGTTCAAAGCTCAGAGAAGCTGAGTAGCTAGGATTTGTTCTCATACAGAGGGCTTTACGAAACACTTTATTTATCATTTAATTACTATTTTTGATACTTTATTTACATTTCAAATGTTTCCCCTTTTCCAGATCTCCCCTTTGCAACCCCCATCCCCTCCTTCTCCCCCTGCCTCTATGAGGGTATTCCCCCACCCACCCACCCACCCACTCTTGTCTTTCCTCCTTGGCATTCTCCTATACTGGGGCATCTAACACCCTCAGGCCCAAGAGTCTCTCTTCCCCCTGATGGTAACACAACCCTCCTCTACCACATATGTGGCCAGTACCATGGATCCCTCCATGTGTATTCTTTGGTTGGTGGTCCAGTCGCTGGGAGCATGGGGAGGTCAGGCCAGTTGCCTCTGTTGCTCCCTCCAAGGGGCTGCAAACTCCCTCAGCTCCTTCAGTCCCTTCTCCAGCTCCTCCATCTGGGACCTCACGCTCAGCCCAATGGTTGCTGTGAAATGACTCTTGGGTATTCTGAACTTCTGGGCTAATAACCACTTATCAGTGAGTACATGCCATGTTCCTTCTTTTGTGACTGAGTTACCTTGATCAGGATAATATTTTCAAGTTCCATCCATTTGCCTAAGAATTTCATGAAGTCATTGTTTTTAATAGCTGAGTAGTATTCCTTTGTGTAAATGTCCCACATTTTCTGTATCTTGGTTGTTTCCAGCTTCTGGCCATTATAAATTTGGCTGCTATGAACATAGTGGAGAATGTGTCTTTATTACATGGTGGAGTATCTTCTGGTATATGCCCAGGAGTGGAATAACTGGGTCCTCAGGTAGTATTATGTTCATTTTTCTGAGGGTCCATCAAACTGATTTGCAGAGAGGTTGTATCAGCTTGCAATCGCACCAGCAAAAGAGAAGTGTTCCTCTTTCTCCACATCCTCACCAACATCTGTTGTCACCTGAGTTTTTGATCTTAGCCATTTTGACTGATGTGAAGTGGAATCTCAGGGTTGTTTTGATTTGCATTTCCCTGATGACTAAGGATGTTGAACATTTCTTTAGGTGCTTCTCAGTCATTAAAATTTCCTCAGTTCAGAATTCTCTGTTTAGCTCTGTTCCCCATTTTTGATAGGGTTATTTGGATCTCTGGAGTCTAACTTCTTGAGTTCTTTGTATATATTGGATATTAGCCCTCTATTGGACGTAGGATACAGGGATGGTTCAATACCCAGAAATCCATCAATGTAATCCATTACATAAATAAACTCAAAGAAAAAAACCACATGGTCATTTTGTTAGATGCTGAAAAAGCATTTGACAAAATTCAACATTCCTTCATGATAAAAGTCTTGGAAAGATCAGGAATTCAAGGACCATACCTAAACACAGTAAAAGCAATATATAGCAAACCAGTGGCCAACATCAAACTAAATGGAGAGAAATTCAAAGCAATCCCACTAAAATCAGGGACTAGGCAAGGCTGCCCTCTCTCTTCCTATCTATTCAATATAGTACGTGAAGTTCTAGCTAGAGCAATTAGACACCAAAAGGAGGTCAAAGGGATACAAATTGGAAAGGAAGAAATCAAAATATCACATATACTATGATAATAGTATCAGTATTATGTATACCATCACATCACTATGGTATGATGGTATATTTAAGTGACCCAAAAAACTCCACCAGAGATCTGCTACAGCTGATAAACAACTTCAGCAAAGTGGCCAGATACAAAATTAACTCAAACAAATCAGTAGCCTTCCTAAACTTGAAGGATAAACAGGCTGAGAAAGAAATTAGGGAAATGATACCCTTCACAATTGTCACAAACAATATAAAATATCTTGGTGTGACTCTAACCAAACAAGTGAAAGATCTGTATGACAAGCACTTCAAGTCTCTGAAGAAAGAAATCAAAGAGGACCTCAGAAGATGGAAAGATCTCCCATGCTCATGGATTGGCAGGATCAATATCGTTAAAATGGCCATCCTGCTGAAAGCAATCTACAGATTCAATGCAATCCCCATCAAAATTTCAACTCAATTCTTCATAGACTTAGAAAGAGCAATTCTCAAATTCGTATGGAATAACAAAAAACCCAGGATAGCAAAAACTACTCTCAATAATAAAAGGACTTCCGGGGGAATCAGCATCCCTGGCCTCAAGCTGTACTATAGAGCAGTAGTGATAAAAACTGCATGGTATTGGTACAGTGACAGGCAGATAGATCAATGGAATAGAATCAAAGACCCAGAAATGAACCCACACACTTATGGTCACTTGATCTTTGACAAAGGAGCTAAAACCATCCAGTGAAAACAAGACAGCATTTTCAACAAATGGTGCTGGTTCAACTGGCGGTTTACATGTAGAAGAATGCGAATTGGTCCATTCCTATCTCCTTATACAAAGCTCAAGTCCAAGTGTATCAAGGACCTCCACATAAAACCAGATACACTGAATCTAATAGAAGAGAAAGTGGGGAAAAGTCTTGAACACATGGACACAAGGGAAATGTTCCTGAACAGAACACCAATGGCTTGTGCTCTAAGATCAAGAATCGACAAATGGGACCTCATGAAATTACAAAGCTTCTGTAAGGCAAAGGACGCTGTCAATAGGACAAAACAGCAACCAACAGATTGGGAAAAGATCTTTATTTTATTAGTTTTTAACCAAAACTTTCCAGCTCTGCTGTGAAGAAGGGCTGTGTAAAACTGCATTGCATCAGAGTTACCGTGCTTTGTGGGCCTCTTTCTCTCACAGACCCTATCTCCTGCCATTGCGCAGCATCTTTCTAATACATTGCAGCAGGACTCAACGTTGTCTGCACACAGGAAGATTTCTGTCTTGTCATCCATGTTTCAGATCAACTAAAGCAGAGACCACAGAGTGGAGAGAGAGTCTAAGCTGTCCCAGGAATCCCCTGTGCATAAATCCACTGCTTGAGGCAGAGCCAGAGAACCAAAGCCATGGCTGAGGAAGAATAAGACTTCTTCCTCGAGGTAGATAGACCCTGACAGTGACTTCTAACTGCTGAAAGCTAGAGGGACCTTCAAAAACTGCTAAACTTGCTCCAAATATTAACAGTGACCCAAGTGTTATGGGCAAGCACCTGCCCTTGAAACTCTGGATTGAAGTCCATCAATTTTCTCAGGGAGTTAAGTTTCCTGGTAGCCACCTTTTCCCCCTATTCTTTACTGGCTTGTCACAGTGTTATTCCTTTATTCAGCTTTGACACTGACCCAAACAGGGAGCAACTTTCTACGATTCACACATATGTCTCTTTCCTACCCAGATAAGACTTCTGTGAATGTAGCTAACTTTCCTGGAGGTTGGGGATGCTGCCCAAGCCAAAAACCTTGAAGAAGAATATTAAGTAACAGATATTGGTGGTGTGGGAAGTCCTTTGGCCACCTCACCTGTTGTGTGATTAACCATACCTCCTTTCTTTCACACTCCCAGTCTGCCTCTTTGTCCTTCTCTCTAGAGAGAATGAGGTTCCCTGTATGTCTCCTGAGGAGCATGACACTCATTTCCATTCACATCCCACTCTCAGCTTTGAGATTTTCTTGCAGACTCATAACGACCTTCTAGAATGGATCATATCTTCTAGAAAGCCCCTCTACATCTGGACTATGTCCTTTAGATAATGAAAGTATTGAAGAAAGGGTTACTATCACTTATAAAAATAACAATCATTTCTTCCTGATCTCTTCTTGTGAACCGTTAAGTCAAATCAGGCATTAATTAAATATTTTCAGTTCCTTGGTTCAGTTGGTTTTACCGCTTTACCCCACCATGGTAGATTCTGAAGGAAACACATACTAACTGGATGAAATGCTTTCCAGGAAGAACCAGCATAGTTGATCATAAGACAGACACACAACAGACACAGGTCACACAAAAGAGTTCTAATACAAGAAAGGAATCGTGTGCCCAGTGAGCTCAGCCTCCAAGCATCCAACTTCACAGACAGTGACCTGCTGTGAGTTTTATTCTCAAAATTTTATTTTATTTATGTTTGCAAAGGACCAGGCTTTTTTACTCCAATTTATTCCCATATATGATTATACAAGCAGTGTGTGTGTGTGCGTGTGCGTGTGTATTTCTTGACTTAATCTCCATATTTACTCTACAGAAGGCTACAACAGTACGAATTACAGAACTGACTACTTCTTCTAGGCCAAGTCCCTGGACGAGCTTTCCTTCTGTGCCCAATTAGAGCCCAAATCTAAAAGAGTCAATGGAGCCTCCTCCTAAACCCACAGAGGCACTCTCATCAAATAGAGAATGTCAGCCCACAAAATGAGGTGACTCTTCTATCAGATGAATGTGAAGTCCCAGTTTCACAAATCCCATTGTATAGAGAATATTAGAAAATTCTCAGATGCCACTAAAGTGAGGAGGCCAAAAACCTATATGTCAAAGAGTTGTCCACGTGGGTTAATGTGAACTAGAAATAATCTTGTCATTTCTCCTCATTCCAAGGGTTGTAAAGAAAATTTACAATGTTTAACCTTGACACAGAGTGAAGGTAAGAAAACAATAAATTACCACTGAGAACTCCGAACTCCAGTTATCTCAGATTTACTGCCTGAATCCACATTCCCTGAGTGGCTTGAAAAACCTCAAGCCAAGAATTTAATCGGGAGTGATGTCTAGAAAAGTTGGGCCACCAGATGCTTGGTACAAACAAATGCATATCCTTTATAAAGTACATATCTCTGTGCCAGACTCCAAATAATTCTCATGAATAAGATTCCAAGAATACTGAACATCCAACAATAAAAATCAACTAAATGCACAAGGAAATAACTCACAATGAGCAATAACTTGAACATAGCAGACACAGACCCATAAGGACTTCAGATCATGGCAGTTTCAGACAGAGTACTTTTTAAAAGTATACATAATATATTTAAAGAGATATATTATAGACTTGAAAACATGTGGGAGAAATAATGAAGTATGAAATGACAAATGGCTGAGTGTATTTCTAGACAACTAAACTGCATTTCTGCAAATTCTTCATAACATTCCTTAAACACACACACACACACACACACACACACACACACACTGTGTCTTATTTACGTATAATGATAGCATGTTGGTTCTATTACACACACAGGTCGGTAGACATCCAGATCTGAACTAAGATACTTAGAGATGTGAACTAAGGTACTTTCAGATGGAATTCCATTTCATTTGGAAGTACATACTCTCAAAGATTTGCTTTAACTTTTCCTAAGAAAATGTTGTTGGAAGTATGTAGTTTTAGAAAGATTAGATGATAACTATTAACATTTGATAATTGATATATTAAAGTGTTCTCAAGACTTCTATTTATTCTTGCTTATCCATATTTTTTATGTAATCATACGTTTATTTGGAGGAAGAATGCATATTTATCTAGATAACTTGGCCAGAGATATTGCACTGTTTATTAAAGCAAACCTTTAAAGTATCATTTAAAAATACATGGCTATCTTAAGTATTTTCATATCATCTTACTGTACATGTAATAGACATGAATTTTCACAGGTTAACACAGACTATCAATAGATGTTATATAGGAAGAATTGAAGTGGCTAGGCTTGGTAGAGGAGATCTATAACTAATTACCCAGGAAACAGAATCATGGTGATCACTAATGAAAACAGAGACATGGTAGGCTTGACTAGACGATGTATGGGCTCCAGTGGAGTCCCAGAAGGATGGAAGAAGGATGATTAAGCAGGGACAAAGTCTGAAGGGCTAATGATAGAGAACTTCCAGAACTGAAGAAGCATACCAATTCAAGTTCAGGGAACTTTAGTAAGCCAGCGAAATGGCCTAGCAGGTAAGAGCACTTGTTATACAAATATTTGTTAAAACAAATGGGCCCAGTCCTGAAACCCACAGAAAGAAAGAGACAACTCCTGAAAGTTGTCTTCTGACTTCCACACATCCACTTTCTCTCTCTCTCTCTCTCTCTCTCTCTCTCTCTCTCTCTCTCTCTCTCTCTCTGGTTGTTTGCACATGAGCACAGTTGCCCTCATAGGCCAGAAGAGGGAGTGAGATAACCTGAAGCTGGCGTCACAGGTTTGTGAGCTGTTTGCCATGGGTGCTGGAAACCAAATGCCAGCCCACTGCAAAAGCAAAAGGTGATCTTAATGCTGAGCAACCTCTCTCTTGCAGAGCTTTTCTTAGCAATGATGCTTGGTGAGAGTCAGACACTTCCAGAATGCTGAAGGAGAGTGGTTGACAGCCTGGGATTCCACTTCAGAAAGGAGGACAGAATCCCCACATCTCCAGACATGTGAAACATGTGAAACTGCAGGCAAACCTCTAATGGCAATTCTGAAAAATGGTTTTCGGATATCAAGAAAGTGCTACAAACCAAACTCCTGCCATGTGGTAGAGAAACAGAAACGAGCTGGGCACTGAGGCACATGGCTTTAGTCACAGCACTCGGGAGGCAGAGGCAGGCGGATCTCTGAGAGTTTGAGGCCAGCCTGGTCTACAGAGTGAGTTCAGGACAACCAAGGGGCTGTTACAGAGAAACCCTGTCTCAAAAAACAAAAACAAAACAAAACAAACAAAAGGTCCAGAGTAGAACTCACACACATTCACACCTTTTCAGAAAGCTAATGAATCGTGTTACTAAAAAAAACAACACTACTAACCAACTTGGGTTTACTTCAGGAACATACAGGAGATTCAACATTTGAAAACTAATGTTTGCATTAATAGATAAAAGGAGAAAACAGTCACGCAATTATCCCAAGACTTCCAAAAAGAGTACTTGAGAACATGTAATACCTGTTTAAATCATGTTTAAATTCTAAAAAAGTCAAAATTTCCTATGCCAATTAATAATTGAAACTTCTTAACTTGCCAATCTATCAATAAAAACAATAGTGATATATTTGATATATAAAAATGTTGAGTATTCCTTTAAAATTCATCATCATCATCATCATCATCATCATCATCATCATCATCACCACCACCACCACCACCACCACGTGTGTGTTCACATGCATGGTGTGTATGTCGGTGTTTGTGACCCTGCATGTTCTTGGAGGTCAGAGAGCAACTTTATGGGGTCAGTTCTTTCTTTCCATCTCTCCATAGATCCTGGGGATTGGCTCACTTCACCAGGTTCTGTGTGATAAGGATCTTTACCCACTAGCTACTTCTCCATCCAGAACATTCCTTTTCATCTGTAGATGATACAGACCATGAACACATAAAAAATCTAAATATCTAAACATGTCGATTGATAGAATTATTGAGAGGGTTTGACAACACTGTCAGATCAAAACTCGCAGAAAAAAATCTCAGCTGTGGAGCAGGACATGGTGATGCATGTCTTTAGTCCCAACACTTGGGAGGCAGGGGTAGGTGGCTCTCCGTGAGTTCCAGGCCCGCCTGGCCTACACAGTGAGTTCCAGGAGAGCCAGGTGTATATAGAGAGTCCCTATTTCAAACAAACATACACAATCTTATATACCATTGTGGTGTTTAGCTTTCTAACGTTGTGGTACAACACTGTGACCAACAGCAACTTGGTGAGGAAAAGATTTATTGGCCCACATATCCCAATCATGGTCCAGCATGGGAACTCAGGGCAGGAACCTGGAGGTAGGAACTGCAACAGATCACATAGAGACATTATTTACTCGCTCCCTGTGGCTCACTCAGCCTGTTTATAACAACACCGAGGACTGCCTGGGCAGGCATCACCCACAATGAGTTGGATACTCTCACATAAATCAACCAAGAAAATGCGTCTTGTAGACTTTCCTTCAGAACAATATACAGTGGACTTCCTCAGTTGAAATTCCCTCTTCCTAATTATGTCTGAGTTTGCATCAAGTTGACAAAACCAACCACAACTAAATGGTGGGGGCAGAAAAGCACCATAAAACACCAGGGCCAAACAAACCCCAGCTACTGAGGACTACACAGACAAAACTCACTAACACAATTGTCAGAATAAGAGGCAAGCTGCAAACTAATGTGCATTTTATAGTTCCACAGTTTAAAGTTTGAGAGCGAGCATAGTTTATTTATTTATGGCTGAGGAGTAGAGGCATGGAGGGGGTGATAAAGAACAAGGAACAGTTGGCACAGGGCAAGAGTGTCGGTTGCTTTCGAGAGAAGTCAGACTGGACAGTAAGGGCTTCTGAGCCTGCTCGCTGCGATGTTCTCTCTCTCTCTTTTAATTTTTTATTTATTCTTTCATATATTAAATCCCAGCCACAGTTTTCCCCCTTCTCTCCTCCCAGCCCCTCCCACAATGCTCTCTTTTGATTTGACTGAGCCTCTACTCACTAAGGATTATTAGAAATGTGCATATGTTCCCATATTCTTTGGACATGTTTCATAGTTCTTAAAAGGTCAAAGAATAAATGGATTTCTGGCATTTAGAAAATGTGAAATACTTGCCTAAGAAAATAGATGTCTGATTAGTTAAGGCTGCCTCTCACAGTTTACAGTTTTAAGTGCCCGCTGTCTAATTGTCAAGTTTCTCTCTAAGCATGAGGCTGAGCATACTTATTCAGAGCATTCATCCATTCTCAGGGATACACCAGTTATCATTACGTTTATGGCATCCAGATCTCCATTTTCCTTGCTTCTTGTCACCAGTGTCCATTGGTCAGTTCCTTCTAGATGTTGAACATTGGAAAGACCTATTGTTATCTGAAACTTTAAATCCCATTGGATGGTCTACATTGAGGTTATGAAATACTCTGCTTAAATCTGCTGTCTGTTTGGTATTATCCATACCTTGCCTTTACCTTAGCCCTCATAGTAATTACAATTCTATATATCCAACTGCCTACCTGAAATCTCAACTCTTTCATGACAATTCTGTCATCAAATTTACATTTTAGAATATCTTTGCACATGTGGAAGATGAGTTCAAGAGTAAAACTAGAGAGAAAAGTTACCAGATGAGAACTCTGAGCTCCAGTACTTGGAAGGTGGAAATCAGAAGGGATTCCCAGCAGAGGTCTGTGTGGAATTTTTAGAGTAACCAGCATCTATTTCAGACTCAGCGCACAGCCCAGAGATGAGGACTCTGGGGCTCTTTCTTGCCTCCAGAACTATGTATTTAAGCTGCTATACTTATGGTGCTGTTATGGCTGGCCCCAGGCAAACACTTTTATGACCGTGTATTGCCTGCCATTCTTCAAATGCAGTTTTTGTGTGGTTCTCATGTGACCCTCACTGTGACCTCCTGGGGGGGTGTCATCCGCAACTCTTTTACAAGGTAGGAGACTAGAGGCTTTAAGAGACTCAGGTCCCTGTGTGGTCAGGCACAAAAAGTCAATGGGGACAGTGATAGGAAAAGTCACACATGAGCACAGCTTGTCAATAGTGCTGGAGCCGAGTGTGATGGAGATGAATAGCCTGTACAAAGTGCACTGAGCGTGTACGTGTAACACAGTCCAGGAACGCAGGGCAGGGTAACCATGGCTTATGACAAAGTCATCTGGTAAATCTCCAGGGCCCATTGAGTTACTCCTGAAGGTTCTCTCCTTAAGTGAAGCCTCCCAAGAAGCTTTCTCTGGTAGTAATAGGGTTCACCACATCGTTAGATGTTGGGTGGGTTAGGGGGACAAATTGGAAGGAATGTGCAACTGGGAGTTAATCAGTTAAAAAGTCAGAACTTAAAAAGTGTGGGTTTTGGTATTAGATGGATCCCACATGCGTTGAACTTTAAAATCATTGCCTAAGGTTTTACTATAAGCAAGTTCACCATAAAGAGGTTTCACTATGCAAATAACGGGTAAAAAAAAAATGCAATCGCCATCCTGAGTTTTAAAAACACAATTAAAATTGGTGCAGGCTCACTGAGCCTTGCCAAACCCTGATTTAAATAACAGTTTGGAGAATCGCAAACTTCAATTACTTTTGGCAGTGCCTTGGCTCTCCATGAGGCACTATAGGTTATTAAATGCACAGCTATTTAGTTTGCTAATGAATAGTTTATCGTACATTCAATTAGGCTAGTTTCCCCTCTTTCTTTCCCCCCTTTCTCTCTCAAGTTTTTTTTTTTCAACCATCCACAAAATTGATGATAATCAAGAAAAAGGGGTCAGGGTCCATTTTTTTTTTTATCCAAGATATATGTTTATGAATGGAGGGTTTCTAGGATATATCTTCACCTTTTTCTTATAACCTTAGTATCTACTTTCTGAATGAATAACTGCTATATGACAACAATGGTGAGAATAACTGCAGTCGTGCATACTCTGTGCAACACTGTTCAAAGCTTCTATTCATTATTTCACATTTTTCTCTTAACAGCCTCATGTAGATAAAGAGTCTAGTATTTGCTATTTTTAAAGCCAGTGAAGCAACAAGGTTAGATGGCTTTCCCAGATCATGAACATCATCATGAGGAAGAAAGAACACAGTATGAGCTAGCAGGATGAGAGTGTTCACTTTGTGGTCCTTGTGTCTCGCCATCTTCCTGATTCCTGTCTCTGGTGCGTGTGGTGAAAGAAATGAGATCAAGGCAAGCCATAGTACTTCTGGGTATTTTTGATGGCCAGGTTATTAAGGTCTGATCAGTTAGCTTGCCTGTTCAGATTTAATTTTTTTAATTCTCTCTCTCTCTCTCTCTCTCTCTCTCTCTCTCTCTCTCTCTCTCTGTGTGTGTGCATATGTATATTCCATAGAAAACATGTAGAGGACAGAGGACCACTTGAGGAAATTAGTTTTCTCCTCCTACAATGTGGGTTTCAGGTTATCAAGCTTGACAGTGTCTCTACCTAGTGAGCCATTTTGCTGGCTCTTATTGGGATTCTAACTCCACCCTTAACGAAATTGATGTTCACTGAGCTTGGTGGCATACATCTTCAGACCCAGCACTTGGGAAGCAGAGGCAAGTGGATCTCAGAATTCAAGGACAGCCTTTAGGGTTACACAGTAAAACCAACCAACCAACCAACCGAACGAACAAGAATTTGATAGTTATAGAAAAGATCAAAATTGACCAAATACTCTACCAACTTAATATGCATGTACCTATAGAACATTCTTCAGAAATGGACAACGTTAAAACAAAACATTGAACCATCAATTAGGGAAAAGGTTTTGCATTTTTTTGACACAAGATCTTGTCACATAACCTAGGCTGGCCTCACATTTGCTATATAGGCCAGGCTGACCTCATGATCCCCTGCCTCACTGTCCTGAGGCGGTGTTCCACGGGTGCTGCCACATCCAGCCAAAAGCCCTTACACATTCATCAACTTCTTCTGAAACTTGAAAGTGAGGTCACACTTCAGATCCCAAGACACACCCAGATACCTTTAACTTCTGAAACTTGAGTTTGGTGACTGGGGTACTCCAGCACTTCAGTGAAGAGTATAGGAGGCAGGGGACCAACAAACTGTTGGGCCTTTGAGAAGCCATGGGTCATCAGCTGCTCTCAATCCCACCTACCTGACACCAGGTGCATCATATTGTGACAGCTCAGTCATTTTAAATGCAAACTTGTTAAGAAAAAAAAAATCTGAACATAAAACAGGCCCAAGTGTTGAGCCTCTCACCTCAATCAGTGCCACAGAGGGTACATAGCAACCCTTAGTTCCCACCCACCTACCTACCTCTCCTCTCTAACCCTCCCTTCACTCTAAAATGCCTCTCACTTCCTGCTTCAGGCACTAATTTCTGGGCTGAAGAGGCTCAGATATTGGCCTATTTAGGGCACAAGGGCAGTAAGTCAGCTTGAACATGGTGCAAGTGACTTCTGCCTTGGGAGCCTTCTCTTCTGCTTCTGCTTCTCCTTATTCTCACCACAGTTTCCAATTGGGTCCCTCTGCTCCTGGGACTGGAACCACCTAACCAGGCCCCAAGCTCTCTTCCCTGTGGAGAACAGCCATATCCTCAGTCACCACCACTCAACGACATGAAGTCAGTAAATGTTAGGCCACTGTGGGCCTTGCCATGAACCTGCTCTTCTGGTCTCTTCTCATGCTGGCCTGGGACTCAAAGCAGCTAGCTCTGAATCACTGAGGAACAGCCCCTCTGTCCTAAGGTCAATCAAATACGTACCACACAGTTTGCAGCATGTTGCACAGTTAGTTCATCCTCACAGCAACCCTATATAGTAGATATTATTCCCTACCCTGGTATGAAAGTAAACAAACCCAAAAAGATCAAATCATCCCTCCAAGACTTTTAGCCTTAATATAGACAATGTCCAACAGTGAAAATCCTGAAGAAGGTGTTCAGAGCCCTGGATTCAATCCCTAGCACTCCAGAAAACATAACCATGATTAATAAAAGAACAATAGTAGTTCCTTGGTGAACTTGTCCAAGATAAATCCAGACTGCTAGCTGGTTTCCTTCTTTCCATTGCTTTCTTCCTACAAGCCTCAGGTCTTAATGTGATGGAGGGAAACTTGCTGTCCCTCTCCCACCTTATGGGCCCTTTTCCTGTGTGCAGAGCCTGACTCTCCAATGCTGGAGGCTTTCAGCTGTTTGGGGGACTCCTTGATGTCTCACATTATCATTAATGGATTCACTCTCTTCGGAAGACTTCCAGAGGCCTGGACTGCCAGTCATAGAGGTTAGACAGTATGCTCCAGAGTGCTATGTGGAGGAGGAATTCTATTAAAGAGTGTTGCATCTGGAGTTTTATAATGCCTTCAGGCAAAAAAAATTAAAATGAAACCAACAACCAACAACGCCCCCGCCCCTGCCAACCCACAGCTCCAGCTTTCCCCACAGCAAGGTTTCTGACTTGGTTAAATAGAATTCATTAATAAAGCAGAGGGAAAATCACTCCAGGCGGTTTACTCTCGAACATGTAAGCTGTTAAAACATTTTGTGGTTACAAGCATTCTGAAAAATCAGGCGTTTTCTCCGGTGTTTCATGACTTCTCAGAGTCAGAGAGATTCCGATGCAGGCTGTGTTCAAATCCACCTTTCTGCAGTGTTTGTGATAGAGGCTTGCCTGGAAGTTTGACAGTCAAAGCCACCATGTGTTTGGGCTTCCCCTGCTTTCAGTTGCCTGATTTTTCCTTCTGAAAGTACAGTTTATTCTCTGAGCCATGTGCTGTGTACATGAAATCCTTGGTCTCTTTATAGGTATCAGATTGTCTAATTTTAATTACTCCTCCCCCCCTCATGTGCAGCCACACACACACACACACACACACACACACACACACACACACATGCACAGCTTCCTAGGATGGGGGTAGTGTTCTAGAAAGTGCCCAAGAAGAGACAGGACCCTAGGAGGAGGGGACCGTGGAGCCTTCTTTGTAGGGGGGTTCCCAACCTGTCTTTGTCTGAAAACTGGGCAGCCAGCCAGCCTCAGCCCAATGGGTTGGCGTGCTTGGCCTCCAGCCCAGTGAGGATCTGACTGTCATTTCCCCACCCCCAGTGAGGCAGGAGGCAAACTGAAAAAAAGAGGGACTGGGGTGGAGAAAACAGAGTTGAGTCTGGGAAAGGAGGGAGAAGGGATGACAGAGGAGACAGAGCTCAGCTGGGAGGTGGGGACCCGTGCAGTCCCTGGCCCCTTGTCAACCCATTTTCCTCTGCTAGAATCCATTATGAATGACCAGAAGATAACAGCTCCATCAGAGGGCCACCACCCCAGTTGGGCAGCAAAGCTGTTACTCTAACAATGGGACCCTGGTAAACATCAATCTTCCTCTTAAAGACTTGAGACGGGAAGTCAACAGTTAGTGTCTTCCAGGAGAGAAATCTGTCATGTAGTGCCCCTCTAAAATGAGAGTTGGAACCCTTTTCTGTTCAAGCCCGCAGACAATTTGATCCACAATGTATGCATACATCTGGTCTTATATTATTGTTCTTTCTTACAAAATAAAACTGTGTCCAACACTTTCTAAAGAAAAAGAAATTCTTCCCCACACTCAGCTTAAGCCACTCATCCAGAAGACCAATCCCTACATGCTTAAAATATGTTTCCATGGGCAGGAGACTAAGACAACAGGACAGTGTCTGTGACCTCCAGGAGAAACACAGACTGTACTGATGACAGCCATTTCTCTTTGAATGGTTCTCTCTCTCTTTTTTTTTTTCCTGCAAAACTTTTGTATTGCATTACTGTCCATAAATGTATTCTAAACTAACTTTGTGGCATGTCGGAGACACAAATATTTTAGAAGACATCTAGCTCAATTACCCTAACTTTTATGAGAGGGGTCAGTGAGCAACTCACGGTCAGGCAGGAAGGAGTGGAGAAGGTACTGGAATTCAGGAAATGCATCTCCCCTCTCCTCCCATCAGACCTCCTCTGCCTTGATGAGGTGAGCCTGGCATCTCGTGGTGACCTTCTCTCTGGCTCTTGCTCCTCATTTTACATTCTTCCTGCTAAGACTCCATTTTGAGAAGTCATAAAGAGGTGGTATGCAATGGAAGCTAAGATTGCGATGTTTAGCTTTGGCTGTTGGAAACGGAGTCAGGATAGTACCATGTATAGCTCTCGGGTCCACGAGGATCGCAGAGTGGAGATGAACTTCCTTCCTATTGTAAACTAGTCAGCAAAGGCTGTACAATATGTTCCTCGACGACTCCCAAATACCCAATGTCTGCTTGATGGCTATTACATGCTGTGCTTAAAACTCATATTTCTCTCTCCAAGAGTTTGACCCCCAGGGCAAGAGAGCACTGCTCAGCTGTTCAAAGGAGCTTTGACTTGCTC
This sequence comes from Rhynchomys soricoides, assembly GCA_019843965.1. Classification (NCBI taxonomy): domain Eukaryota; kingdom Metazoa; phylum Chordata; class Mammalia; order Rodentia; family Muridae; genus Rhynchomys; species Rhynchomys soricoides. The sequence continues at coordinate 9,730,499 of JADRCH010000076.1, read as the reverse complement.
ATTTCAGGATCTCCAGAGCTCTCTTCCCATTTATCAAGCAGCAAGCATCACTCAATGCCCAGTCAACTCCTGAGAGCAGTTGTCCCTTCAGCCTGGAATCCTGAGTGCGGAGCCACAGCAGGGTCTTGTGATAGCACAAGCAGAGGAAACCTTGTTTGGGGCATTGTTGCATAGTATATCTTAGACTGACAGATGTATGAACTGGTTTACAGGAGCTAATGGGATATGTTTATTTGAACTGTGTGTTTCTACAGTGCTTACCCTGAGACAGGCCTGTTTTAAATATTGACATGGACTCGCCTATCTATTCTCAGTCCTATGGGGTAGATACCATTATTGGTCCCTAAGTAGAAAAAGCACAGTGGTTAAAAGTGGCCTACTCCTTTCTAGTATATAGGTGTCAAGTCACAGTTCAAAGAAAATCTCATTTCATATTTTGTGTTATGGGAGTCCTTTTCTTAAAAATAGTATTTCAGCCGGTAACAGCCCTACCCTAGTAAACAACCAACCAGCCAACCAGAGTTGATCCACTTAAGACTGGACTTGGAAAACAGTTCTTTCTTTTTCACCAAGAGATTTGTCCCTTCCGCACCTGGTGGCCTGCTAGTCTTCATTTACCGTTTGCCTGGCTTCTTACACTGACCATTCATGGCTCAGGAAGGTGGGCAGCAACATTCTACCACACTGCAGCAAGAAAATGTATCCGTGAAGAAGAGAGGGGACCTATGGACCAGAGAGGAGAAAGGGATAGTTTGTGTCTGAAGCTTACCTCCAGAGACATGCTCCCAGGGAGTCCCTAGCAACCAATCAGCACACGGATTTGGCACCCCACCCACCATGCCTGCTAGCCCAGCCTGATGCTCTTAGGTTTCTATGGCATAAAAGAGAGAATTCAGTAACTGCCCGCTGTATAGCAACAGATGCTCGTAGGCGCGGTCTTGTAAGAGTCTCAGCCCTTCAAATACTTTGTGGAGAATAATTTTTTACAAGGAAATTTATAATAAATTTTCCCTAGAAATATATGGAGCACAGATCAAACTAGTTTCCCTGTCTGTTGACGGTGCTCTTTTCGATTGTGCCTTTTAAACCTGTGAATTGGGCTTCAGGGATCATTAGGTTTGGAGGGAGCCTTTTCTCTTTTGGAATATATTCCGTTCCTCTACTAGGAAAATGTCTCTCAGATCCTCTGAATTTCAAGGCATTTTTGTCTTTGCCATATTTTTATGGTGGTGCTACCTAAATATGTGGAAATAAGATAAACAGCAGAAAGAAAGCAAAGAGACTCCAATTAATGTCATATGGTACAACATAGTAGGTGGCCGGCGGGATGGGCAATGTGCAGCCTTCGATGCATAAACAGTGGGAAGCATGAATCAACCCGCCAACCTCTGTCCGTCTTGCTACCTTGATTACCATTTCCTAGCAGTGGATCCAGTTTCTCCTCTCCTAGGACAGCTTTCCAGTCAGTGCTGTTTCCATTGCGGGCTTTGGTGCTGGGCCTCTCAAGAGAGGAACAGAAGGAAGCACCGCTCATTTTTGGCAGCATCAAGAAAATGTACACACTTAGGCAATAGATGGCAGTGTTTCCACAACTTTTAATATTGCAGTGGCTTTTAAGAGAAGCTTGGTGTTCAGCTTGTCAGTAGCTCGCCGTGATCGTATAGTGGTTAGTACTCTGCGTTGTGGCCGCAGCAACCTCGGTTCGAATCCGAGTCACGGCAGGAACAAAGGGGCTTTTGGAAGAAAAAAGAAATGTAGCCACATGCTGTATGGCATCCAGGCTAAATTTTGCAAACAGAGAGAATAAAGAAGATCAATAAAAACAAGAATCCACATAAATACTTTAAACTTTATGAAGATGACATCTATGTAGTTGCTTTATTAACGCACTGATCCTACTGCAAGTGTGTTGCATAGAGATTTTTTTTTTTTATTTGCATTGACGGATAATATGATAAAAGTGGAGTGTAGTGGGCATGTAATTATTATTAATTACAACTACTTAAGCTGTGCTCCGAGCAGACTCGTCAAAGTCTGCTTGCTTTTGAGCCTTGCCAGGGCTATACAGTAATAACAGCCCTGAATTATTTGGAAAGATGTCAGCAGGAGATGTGGAAATCTGTTTAACCAGGCATGAATTGTTGTTAGGAAGGTTTTTTTTTTTTTACAGGATGACAGAGAGAAAATGAACTGTCCCTTATCAGTAATTGCAGGAAACATTTTGTTTCTATGATATGAACTGGTTGTAATTTGACTTTCCTGCATCATTGGATAATGTAAGAAGCCAGTTGTTGCTCAGAATGAAAATCTCTGAAGTGGGCATTTGGGTCTGATAAAGGATATATTAGGCTCAAGCCATAAATTATGTCCATATATGGCAAAACTTTTAAAATGACATTTTCCAAAAGACTGGGGTTTGTATTGTAAGTGGCTAAACGTTGAATTAATGCGGGTAACACGGCTTTAATGGGCTTTTCTCTAGGACTTAAAAACATGAACAATGCATCCTGAAAATGTCATCTGCAAGTGTGTTGTAATGAGGTTTTACTCTCTCCCAGTGTAACCATCGTGTTTTAAATAAGGGGCCACTAGAAGATTCTACATCAATGTCCCCATGTCTGTCTCCTTCACTACTTAGCCATAGCATATTGAGTTTATGGAATGCTAAAAAAATTTTCAAATAAATACATACAGGGTTGATCAAGTTCTGTCAGAGCCAGTGAGTTCTTGCAAATAATATTGTAGATGGACTAGAATAAATACCATACCTCCCCTTTCAAAGCCAGCAGTCACCATTTGATTATGAACCAAAAAAATTGGTCTCAGAGCACCATGTTACGGAAGCAGTAAAATGTGTTTATTGTCTCCTCCAAGGCTCCCTTTCAAGATCATTTTTCACTCTGAAATCTCTTCTTACTGCTGACTTAGCATCTTTCCTTTCTTCCCACTGTTCCCACACATTTGCCCTCTTCTCCAGAGGCCCTGGCCTAGCCTTTACCTCAGGCCTGCACCGCCTTTCCTTAGTGCCAGGACTAATGCTACTTCAAGCATGCTGTAGTTCTTTAGTTAAAACAGGAGAATCCTAGCCAGAGTTCTTTGTATTTTAGTATGTGACTGGAAGTGCAGTGAACAGCTAATCTGAGGATGCATCCTGCATTCATCAGAATTCAATGGTTACAAGCAACAGAAACCCAATCTGGCCACAAGAGAGGCATGGACCGAAGCATGAGTTTAGGAAGCTTCAGAAACTATCTCGGGTCAGGCTATTGAGGAGAACCAGAACATCTCATATTTCTTCCAGAATGTTACTATGATTCTCTGAAACTTACTTCTATGTAGCTGGAAATGTTTCAGGTCCTGTTCTTTATAACTTAAGCGTTGACTGCAGTAGTGGTAGTGGTGGGGGATCTCCTCTGTTTCTTTTTAAAAGTCCTGGACAGGATGAAATAGGCTTATAGTCAGTCAGAATACATCAGCTATGTCATGGGGACAGTCAGATAGACAAAGGAGAGCCTTTATCCCATCAGGAGGTCAGTATCGGAAGGAGAGGGACAGAACTGACAGCCTTGGAACCACTACCATCTTTCCTTGCTCTGCGGAGCATCAGTGGCTGTCTATTTCCACAAGTTTGCCTCCCACGCAACTAGAGCACTTACTAATGTGTTGATCACTGTTCTACGGCTGCGATAAGAAGGCCTGAACAAGGCAACTTATTGAACAAAGAGTTTATTTGGGGCTCTAATGGTTCCAGAGGCATACGAATCCACCGCCTTTGTAGCTGGGAAAGTAAGGTAGCAATGGAGGGAGAAACAGCTGAGAACTCACAATTTGAATCAAAAGCAGGAACCAGGGAGAGACAGCTCGGAATGGCACCTGACCTTTGAAACCACAGAGCTTATCTCCAGTGAGGTTTCCCTTCTAAATCTAACCAAACAGGGCCACTAACTGGGTACTGCCTATTTAAAAGCCAAAGAATTGGGGGTGGGGGTGGGGTTATCTCATTCAAACCACCACAGATGCCTTGCGGTAAATAAAAATAATGGCTAAATGGTAAAAATATAACGAGCCTGGGCTTGCCTTTGAGCCTAAAGGCACAGTCGGGACAGTTGCGAAAACAGACAGCATTTCAAATGACCTCTTCGTTGTCTTCACCGGAAGGGGGCCTTCTTGTGTTGATGATTGGCTCCCTACCAGTGAAACCGGCTTAAGTGAGCCAAGTTGTCTACATGGAATAAAAAGCCAACAACGCTAGCACTTAGTAGGGCTATAGAGATACCATTTACCCATATCCTTCCAAGATCTTTTAGTGCCCTCAGGCACCATCTGCCCCCCTCCCACCCATCCCCCACTTCCTCCCACACCCCGTACACCCCACTCCCACCCCTTGGTGGTAGAACAACCAGACTAAGCTTCTGCCAGGAAAAAGGCCCCGCACCACGGATTTCAGAAATTTAAAGAATATGACACTGTGGACTCCAAAACCAAGGGCAACCCAAATCAGCACCCCCAAAGAGTCGGCACCCGTACCCCTGTTTGCAATCCCAGCTTTCGCTTTGTGTGGTTTCCATGACTGAACACCATGAAAATCAATGGCTGCTTGCATCAACAGCTTGTTGACTTTAGAGTTCCTTCTTGCTGTTGTGAAAACGCGTCAAGTTTTCACTCTTAAAGACAATTTTATGTCAAATTTGTTTTCAGAATAAATTAAAGCCCAAGTTAGGAGAGGAAATGAATTGTCGTTTTTAATTACACTTACATGGAGATGCTACCTATTTTAATTTTTATGGAAGCATTTTATAAATATCAAAACAGACCCCATTATTATGTTCATGTTTATATAGTATATATTTCGTAGTTCAGGGACAGTCCATATTTTATAAAAAGGCAGTGAACAAACAGGTAAGTGTGATATATGCTTCAAAAATCACCTCTCTAAAAGGTCAGCTACAGGTCATTTCAGGAAAAATGAATTTTTAACATTGATAAGATGTTTGAGACTTGAACCCATGACCGTGCAAAGGCAGCAGTGAAGGCTATAGTTTTAATTAATTAATGACATTCTCTTACTGTAGTTTTAGTTAATTCATGACATTCTGTACTATATCTAAGAGGCTCAACTACAATGGCAAGAGATAATTTTGTTTGATTTCGGTGAATCTTACTCAAAAAATATTATATTAGTTCTTCAGTCATATTTATCACCCTCAATCCTTCCAAGATCTGCCCTGTTTCTCTGTTCACCTAATCTTGTGCCTTTTGGTTTTTATTTTTTTTAAATACATCAAGTTATTCTTGGATGTGTGACCTTCTGCTGGAACAGAATGGTTATCTTACCAGAGGTTATTTTCTTGGGGAAACCTGACTTGCCAATAGCTTCTTGGCTAGGGGTGGGATTTCAGGCCCAACTCACCTCTCCGTGCTGGAGGCTGAAGTGTCTTGGACTGACAGAGGTCTTATGTGTGACGTCACATCCTCGGTGAGCTCCTATGTGCAGCTGCCCCAGTGTTTCCTTGCAGCATCCACTGCCTCTGGCTCTTACACTCTTTCTGGCCCCTCTTCCGCAATGATCCCTGAGCCCTGGGAGGAGGGACTGGGGTATATATGTTAACTTGAGGGCTGAGTATTCTGCAGTCTCTTATTTTCTGTGCCTTTGACCAAATATATATTAATTTTCTCTGTAATCTAAAACTTCATGTCCCTCATATTGGTCTGTCTGTGTGGTCTATTAGAGGTTTATTCAAACAAAATAATACGGTTACCCACGTAACTGTAGTTGAGTGCCTGATTAAAGATCCAGAGCCACATACACTTACTTCATGACTACCAGCTGTAACCAGATGCTCTTTCTCTCTTGCTTTCTGCAGTACAATGGAGCAGAGCTATTTCATTGGGTCCCATGGTTAACGAGTTGCATCGAAGAGGCTTTATAGTCCTAGATTTTTTTTGTTTCTATTTTATTCAATTTTCAGAAACAAAGGAAATCTACAATTATTTTTCTGACCAAGTCACACATTGAACAACCCCAAGTAAACTAGCTATTAAAAAAAAAAAGTATAGTTTCTTGTTTTAGAGTCACTCTCCACTCTCCAGTTATGAAGACTATATTTTAAACTTATTTTTCCACAATTAAAGCTCACCAATTCACAGGAATGATTTGCTAAAACAGGATCTGACAAACTAGAGTTCACTTTTAAGAAGCAGTGCTGAGGCAAAAAGCTTGTTGCTCAGATGCCCTGAGGATGCCCTGAGGCCCGGTGCAAAGCTGCTGCAGGAGAGGCAGTTGGCGTTGCTAAAAGCCAGCAAATATCCAACTGTTATGTTTCAGTCTCAAGGATAAGAGCGGTGAGAGATAAAGCACGGGCCATTTCTCCCTCTGTACCTCACCCACAGGAGCCCTGATCTAAAAAATCCTAACAGGGTCCCTACCTCTTCTAAGGTGGTACTGATAATTTGGTTGCTGACAGTCTGTGGGATGTTGGCCTCCTGGAAGGGAAATTCCAACAAAAGCAGAATCAGAAAGATAGTGTAAAGAGACCTGGGTTAGTCCCACCTCTGTCATTTCCACTGCTTGACCTCTTTATGATTTGCTCATCAGCAAACCGGGGACGGTTTTAGAGTTAGACAAAATCATATGTAGTTGGCAAGAGTGTTCCCTCTAGCCTTCCTTTCCCCTCCCACGAAGCTCTTTGTTCTGTGAGGTTTGTATGGACTTCCCAGACCTCAAAAGCTGACAACCCATCAACAAAAGGCCTGCCCTGGACTCGGCTGCTTTGATTGGCGGTTCTATGACACCCTTGTCTCTGTCATTTAACTGCATGGCAAAAGTGGTTGTTTTTTTTTTTTCAAGTCCTGAGACCCTAGCTGGGCTGGGAGGCCCCCTTTCTCATTATCCGGAATAAAAACAAATGGCCACTAGATGGCACTGTTGTCGGTCAGAGACAAGGAACTTCTTTCTGTTCTGGGCAGGGAGGGGCCAATTTCACACATTACATCAAGATCTGAGAACTAAACAGACCCCACCTAGGAGCTGGGGAAATTACCTCCACAGGTTGTCTTTATCCAGAGGTGATTTTAAAGGAATATATTGTGTTTGGATGTCAATGTTCAAAGGCTCCAAGGCAGAAAATTCCATTTCAAAAGAAAGTGTGATGAATGAAACCACATAAATCCCTCCAAGCCGGAGCCATGTCAGGGATCACACCACACAAATCAGACAGCTGGGAGCCTCTCTCACTTTCTCCTGTTCCCGTTTCTACGCCTCTGCATCCCTTGCTTCCTCTTTTCTTCTTTGTCATTTCGTGAACACACGGATCCCCAAATCCAAACCAGGAGGAATTCTGACCAGTACTGGTAGCTGCAGTTGCCTTCAAGCTTGGGTCTGGCCATTTGCGCTTTCTCCTTTCCCCAAGAATTCCAAAGACAGACAGAGGCAGTAACAACCCCAGCCTCACTAACTGCCTGTCAAACCTGAATCAACTCTGGAGCATTACACAGCCCGCTCTTACTCAGAGACAAGGTTGGACTAAAGGACACTGTAGCACTATACTAGAAGGGTCTTAGAAAAGGTCTTGGGGTATTTTAGAGTGCCTCACTAGGAACTTTACCCCCAAATTTCCTTTAGTCATGATGTTTCTTTCTGTTTGGGATCCTGCACTTCTACTAGCTGCTGCATGTGTCCTTGAGTTCTCTCTCTCTCTCTCTCTCTCTCTCTCTCTCTCTCCTAGTTCACATACTTGTGCCTTAATTGTTGTGCTAGGAGTCCCCTCAGTGCACTAGAGACAAAGTCTCCTTTGTCTAGTCTGCAGAGTCTGCTTCCAAGAATGAATCCAATTCCCAGAGTGACAGTGACAGCAGGGTTACCATGCTATCTAGAGTAAGGGGCAAGGTGCAATCTAGTTGTCAAACATTTGAGCCTAGGGGCAGACACCTCTATTTAAACCACAAGCAATTTGATGGGTGCCCATCATAGGCAAATAATTTGGTCTCTTCTTGCCTCCCCGTTGTCCACACATACGCTGTGACGGAAAAATACACCCTACAGAGGGAATGGGCAGACAGCCTGAGCTAGTAAAGCAACTCTACAGAGGGCAGTGTGAATGCAAATACTCACTAGGGTCGTTCTTACCCTCATTACTAGCGTTTGGTCTTTAAGTTTCTAAATGATTGTGTGTGTGAACGATGTGTGCGCCCGGGCACTTGCACTCTGGTATGTCGGTGGGGGTCAGAGGAGCACTTTGTGGAGCCAGTTCTCTCTTTCCACCTTTACGTGGGTTCCAGATGTCAAACCAGGTTGCCAGGCTTGCTCAGCAAGTATCTATAGCTGTTGGCCTTCTCATGGCTTATAATTATTATCATTATCGCCATTACAATATGCTAGGCACAGTGGCAGGTAAAGAGGCTAGAAGACTGAACGAAATAGGTAATATCTTTGCCTTAATAGAAGAAACAAAATCCATCCAACACAATTCAGTAAAAGAGTATGAAGAAAAAGCAAGCCACAAGAATGATAAAGATATGCACAACCATTTAACCCCTAGTTGAGAACTTAGAGCAGTCTTCCTTTCATCACCAAGAGCCCAAAAGACTGAAAAATAGTCTTTACAAAGATAACTACTGAATACCACGTGCTCTGGCTCTTGTGTGAAAGGCACCGAAAGGAAAGAGACTTGGTCCCCTCTTGCAGTCTCAACCTGGCTCTGATGCAGTGTGACCCAAAGGGCACTGAGCATCATTGTCCCTAATGATGCTCTTTTAATGTCTGGGGATACTTTTGAGTGATTGTGACATGGCAGAGGTATATACCGAGTAGCAACTTCCCTCTTATTCTTTGAGGCAGGGTTTCTGTGTAGCTCTGGTGACCCTGGAACCTGCTTTGTGTACCAGGCTCTGAATTCACAGAGCTCCACCTCTCCAGTGCTGGGATTAAAGGCATGTGCCACCATGCCTGGCTCCCCCTTTTTTTTCTGCTTTTAAGGAGTCAACATTATAATGTAGGAAACATTATAATGTAGTAATGAAGACAGGGCTTTCAATGAGCTTGAAGTCTATAGGAAGAATTAGACATGCAAATGGGCTGCTATAATCCAACAAACTGTCATCTTATAGATACAGAAAGGCCATGGGAGAATACAGGCAGGACCCATGGCCTACAGAGAGACTCTACTGGCAGAAGGGACAAGCATCCAGGATGAATCTAGAGGAGAATCCATGCCATGATTGCAAACACTCTCAAGCTATGAACAGGAGGCTGTTTTTCCTTTAAGATGAGTTTAAACTTTTCCCAAGTCAGTTCAGGAGGAGTTGGGACTGTTCAAAGACTGGACCACTCCTGTCATCTGTCAGCCAACTTCATCTCCAAGGCATTTACCCAGGAGAAAGGCAGTGGGGTAAGCAAAGAGTTGAATAGAGGTGAAAAATGAGAGAGAGAGAGAGAGAGAGGAAAAGACACTACCTAGAACAAATGACTGCCATGTACTCTGCAAGCAAACCAAACTTCTTCACATTTTCTCCTTTAACCAAAAAGATATACAGATAAATTCCCTGCAGATTATCCTGAGATTCAGAGCCAAGCATATTTATTTATTTATTTATTTATTTATTTATTTATTTTTAATGAAGGTTTGTTGGACGTATATCTAGTGTATTAAGCTAGGTGCTATTCTGTGTGTGAGGAGAATAAGGACTGAAGCCAGGCATCAGCAGGGAATTGTCTCCTTCCCAATAAACTGGAAACTACAATAGTCCGTCTAAGCTATTGTCTGTCACAGGATGGCAACCCCACAGTTGTGCTCATAAAAAGTGTTTTCTGAATACCCAAATCAGGATGCAGCAATGCCTGAAATTCCAAACTAAAACTCACACATACGAAAGAAATCACAGTTATTTTCTCTGGTTTCTCTTTTCTTCCTGATGACCCCTACTCTACGGTATGTAGGCAAATAAGTAACTAAATGTCTGGGTGAATTTTATTCCAACCCAGAAGTATAAATATGCCACATGGCTAATAGTTTGTCATTCCAAATGTAGTTCAGAATCAATTGTTTTTGACCCGGAGTCTTCCCCAGTTCTCAGGAAGTACAGAGTTGAGGGAGGGAAGGGTGGCAGGATTCATCAGTTCTCACAGGTGCACAGTGAGTGGGGCACAGACCCACTCACGTGTCTGTCTGTCTGTCCCATGGGGCCACGAGTGGCAGACATTGTACTCTGGCTTTGCTCTCCTTTATTGGAGTCTCCTGGACTATTGAGGCTGACTCTACCTCTCTCACCTTGGGCATCTAATGGTATTGGAACTAGTGGGTATCTTCCAAACCATCCATATTCAAAGCTAAGAATGAGCTGTGAAACTGAATCCTAGTCATCAACTCTGCCTGTCCATACATCATCTCCTAGGGAGGAGCCAGCCACTCTGGCCTCCATATTTTCCCAGGATGCATCTCTATTTTGTAGACAGTAACCCCTCTAAGGGTAATTGGATCAGACTTGATCAACCATTTTCTGCTTTCCATATTCCCTGCACAATTATCCTTCAAATGTTGCCAGCACCAAAACTGTACTTTCTCTCTCTCTGTGTGTCTGTCCTTTCTATCTAGATACTTCTTAAGTAAAATGTTATGTGATTCCCAAAACTTATCCCCAGATGCACCTAATCAGCAACAAAATAATCAAAAATATAAAAAACAAAAAGAACAAACCGAAAGCCCTCCTGTCCTTCTCTAAGAAGCCTGTCTTGCTGAAACAGCCAAGAATTCGTCTACACTCAGCTGCTATGATCCCTATGGCCCTGGTCCATGAGATACAGCAGTGAACAATGATTAGAGAAGGAAATTACATTCATTTATTTAATGTCTACAAAGAGCATACCACTTTTAAGATAATAGAATGTATCTCTCTGTCCTTTAATTGAGTAGCTCAAGGAATGTGCTCCGCAGGTCGCCTCTGGGGAAACTGTGGCAAGCTTCTCAAGCTCAAAAAGTTAACTCAGCTTATTTAATGTGAAACCATTGGAGCCTTTAATATGCTAATGCGTTCTGTGAATTTTGATACAATGTTTCCCTAACTTATTTGCTCGAGAGACACTTGTTTATAACTCCTGGAAGCTGCGATCTGCAAACTTCAAGAGTTCAAGGTTCTTTGTCCTTAAAATTCTCAAGGTGCCCATTGCCACATCCCTTCCTCACTAAATAAGCACAGGCAAGCATCCAAAGAGTGTCTACTTCCCATTTGTTTCCCGCCTTTTTTCACCTTGCCCAGCCTGGGCTTCCTTTTTAGCTACAGCTACCACAACATCAGGGTGGCAAGCATAAACATAAAGTACCTGGGAGTTAGTTAATGACTAGAATTTATAAGATTTTTATCCCATAGCAAACAAATAAGTGGGAACCCTCCGCCACCCCACCCCCCCAAAAAACCCCCAAAGGACCAGATTCCCAAGCTTCTCTGGGAATTCTCTAATGGTGTTGCCGACCCGGGTAACCCTTATGAAGGATGGGAAATGGAAGATGGCTCATAGTTAAGGAATGCAAAATAAGGATCTCATGACTTTCGATATAAAAATACATATGGTGTAAGATTACTGACTAGTTCTCTGCAATAAGAAAGAATGCTAATATGCCCTGCATGTGGGAACAAGGAAACCAATCTGGGTAGATGGAAAGCCTGGATCAACAGGAACGTTGTGGCCAAACAACTTCGCAGAGAACATAATGATCTTAAAATAGGTTCTGTAAAAGGAACATTACCTAAGAAAAAATAATGGGAACTCAAGGGACATGGATGAGTTTCGAGGGAGGACAATGATGGATGAGAGGAAATGACAGGAGAAAGCCATAGACAGCCAGGATAATGGGCCCAGTGACCCCTTTACCTTCCTCTAACTTTTCTTCTGCCCTTGTGTAAACAGAGAAGCCTGACCTGACAGAGTAAAAAGACTATGGGGGTGGGGGAGGGGAGGGGGGAATTGATGTTTCTTGTGAAGCCACATGTGGGCTGAAAATATAAATCATAAAAAAATCATCCCATTGCACACATATCTGTGAAAGGGGTTGATTTACATGCATGATGTGGGCATGAGAAAGCATCCCACATCCACAGGAAAGTGGGGGAAGCTGCAGGGCGCCAGCAGGAGCCCATCTTCTCCGACATTCTGGGCTTTCCTGTCTAGAAATAATAAAGCACTCTTTAAAATGAAGAACACTTTTTTCCCAGCCCCTTGCCATTCTCGTGCCTCTGATCTTTCTCAAGGTAGACCATGATATATGCATTCTTTTTCAAGTCAGTTATCCATGATGACCAGTTGGTAGCACTCTGAATATAATGGTAATATACTGCCACTGGCCTTTGGGCAAACCATTTCCTAACAGAAGCCTCAGTCAAGATAGGATGGTACCTTGAACTGTCGTTAATCAAGATGGTTCTTACAATTCGAAGTAAAAGTTACTCATCCTTAGGCTATTGCTTCTGAGTATCCAGAACTTTGGAAAAGCCCGGCCTTTTCCAGATCAGATCAACTTTTTGGCCACCATTATTGTCTGTGCCTAGCACCCTACCTACCCACTCTTGTTCCTATTTACTACTGCTCCACAATACGAGACTGTGGATGGGTGAGGCCAGGCGAACAATGCCCAGTGCACCTTTGGCCACAGAAGTCGTCACCTGATTCAGTCTGGGCCAACTTGAGACAGTAGTTTGGGTTTGACCAAATGACCAAGGCTAAACCCACCCCCAACCCCCCCCCCGGGGGGGGGGGGGGGGGGGGGGGAGGGAGACCAAGGGGATATTGTCTCTTCCAAGGCCATAAGAAGTCGTCCTAAATCTCAGGAGTTTGAGCTATGTGCTTATCCCATGCAAGTGTAAAACTTCCAATTAAGTCAAAGACCTTGGTAGATGAGATGGGAGCCTCGGTTTCTTTCTCTCACTCAATAAGAATATTTACAAAAAATGGTGGAAGTGGCAGACCAGAAACATGGCAGTGGAATGTTGACATTTGGAAAGATTATGTCCTGCTGAGGTCAATAAACATCAAGGATAGCTAATAACTAGTGAATTTCAAATGTTCTCTCTTCTGTAAAATATAGTAACCCCAAACAAAAAGGCTAGTATCTAGGGAAAGGCAGGACACAAACAAGCAATGAGGGTGGGTGGGAATTCGCTTCATGCTCCTATGAGAGGCTGGCTCTGCCATTTGAATCCTTCAGAGCTGGTAGCTACTTGGGTTTTTAATATGTCTGTTTTCCCTGCTGCCTACCAGACTGATACCAGTTTGTTCGTTTGATACTATTAGTGGGATATACTTTGGTACTCCTTATTCTTCAGACTGGGGCCTTATGAAGCAGCAAACACATAAGGCAAAATTTTGTCTAAATAAAATAAAATGCAGGAAAATGAGACAAAGAGGCCTTAAGGGGAAAACTTGTTTAAATTCTACTCTGATAACTTTGGAACCTTAAGAATATCAAAAATTCCTTCTAAATCAAAACTCATGGAAGTAGAAGACTTTAGTGATGGCGGGGTGTTGGAGAACACGTACTTTGTGTTTACCAAAATCAGTCTGTTCTGTTATGCAAATTAGCACTGGGCTTGCCCTCCAGGGATATTCTTTGCTTTGTTGGAATGTTTGCAAGTGTAGTGGGGCCACTGTCTGCTGGTTTCTAGCAGGTAATTCCCATTTGCCAGCTCCCGTTTGTGTGTGGCTATGGTAACTCATACTGAAGGCCTGTCTTCTTATCTTGCTCAGTGGATGAGCTAATCCAATTACCATTTTTACAGCATACACTATGCATTCAGTGTCTTAAATCCCAGGTAGCCTTTGAATGGCTCCTAATATGAATAGCTGTACAATTTATCTTGTGAAAAGACATGTATGTTTTTTGTATTTAGGTACCACAACTGCTAGTTTTTTTTTTAAAAAGCATTTCTTTACATGCCTAAAGTCATCTCATCTAATAAAAATACCCATAACCAGTTTACAATTCTCTATTGAGTCTTCTACATATACTTCAGAATTTGGGAAATAAATGATCATTTCACTCGATGTGAATAGTCTTTGTCTCATTTAACATGTGGTAAGAATTGTCATCTAGAAAAAAGGGATTTATATATTTGTGTACACTTAGTTCACAAAATAAATACTTTTTTTTTTTTTTTGGCCATAGACCCAGAGTCTTTAAATTATATGATAGTATTCCATAACAAAGCAGCGGAAGGCAAGATATGAAAAAGGAAATAATGCAATTCACTTATAATTAAGACTAAGTTGAAAAGTGAAGAAATTGGCTTACTCTCGGTGCTGCTGCTGTTGAACTGTCATCTTCGAGCTTATATAATTAGTGAAAGCCTGTTAATTGAATTATAGCAATTAAGTCTGTCTTGAGACAAGAGGGTCCCCCCTGATTTAGGAGACTGGTGGTAGTACAGCCATTCTCCCTTGTAGGAAAGTTTGGGGCTCTGTCTCATCTTGCCCCTTAGTAACTCAGCCACCACGATGTAGCCAAATTTGGATTTCTCAGGTGTTAATTATCCACTTTGTGGGTTGTTGGGCTTTGGATTCTCTCCTCCTTTACAGGTTACAGGGCTGACGGCATCGGTGTGTAGGTTGGATCCCAAGAGGCCGTGCGATTGACATCTGTGAGTTTTTTGTCAGCACATAGCTTCATCGGAGTAAGATAAAGCAGTGGGAGGAAATGAAAATATTTGGGGAGTTGATGTAGAGAGAGTGGTTATCTCTTCAGCCCTTTCTTTAATAAAGCCATTGTTGATTGAAGTATTGAGAACACATGGAAGCAGATGTTCACATGAGTCCAGCGCTGTCTGGGAACTGTAATTAGCCAGGTGAGCTTCTCTTTACAGATGCTGCAGAATGAGAGAGGCACATGGACCTTAGGCCCTGCCCCTGACCACTACTAATTACGTCGCCTTGGAAAATGTCCTTCTCTGGGAATGCATGTATGATACAAAAGTGAGATCACCAGAGTCCTTTTAAACTCCAAACTTCCCCACGTTGGTCCTGTTCACAAACTCGGGGCCATGTTTTCTGAGGTTTTGAATGTGGATCGTGAGTCTCCTGCACTCAGGTTTTGTGGACGGAATATGTGTATACACCAATCAGGTTGGTGGGAAGCAAGAAGCTTCTACAACTGCCACCTGGATCAGCCTTGAAAAGCGAAGTGCCAAATTTCCAGATGGGGATCTAACGTTGAGGTCCCAAAACAACTTCCTGAGGTAGATTCTTAAGCAGGGCCAGAGACTTCTCTCCATAAGCTTCACCACCCATAAAATATGGGGCCCTTAATCAAAATAGTTTTAAAATGGCAGAGCATTGCAGCAAACACCAACCCTTAGATGCAGAACTGAGTGACCGTGAAGGTTACATACACATCCGTGAACTCTGTGCTTCGTGTGGTTCTGACATGGATGAATCCTGTGTTCCAGGACTGAACTAGCAATGTCCTCCCCTCCGGGCTCCCCAAATCTGCAGGGCTTGCTCCAAGTGAGTCTGCTTTTCATTCGGTACAGATCCCTTCTTGCTTTTTATTTTAAACAATGTTGCTAGCTGTATAAATATTTTACAGTTTCCCCAAGAAAAGTTTCCAAGGGGCCCACGTTGAGGGGGCAAATCTTTGAAAGGATTTTTCCATAGCAATTAAAACCTTTCAAAGCACCAAGAACTCCCCAGCCCCACTTTTGTGCAACAAACCTCTGAGCTTTCTGCACTGTTTGGATGGCTCTGGGTCTGAAAGTAAGCCAGCCTCTTTGTTTAGTGACTTTGTGGGTTTCCGATAGACATTTGGAATTTAAATTCATTAGATACACGACAGAGCTGTGGATGGAACCGGTGGAGGCTTTAGCAGTGCTGTGATCAGAAACTCTAGCTCCCATTTCCTGTATCTCATTTACAGGGGTAAAATGACTATAAATCAACCCAAAGCTCATTTTGGCTTCCCAGATGAAGTTGAGCGCACACTCTGACTTATGCATATACCATTTTTAGTTAACGCACCAATAAAAATAATTGTGCAAGCCTAAATTTGGAAGTGTTCCCAGCGTTTATGACAAAACTTAATAAAGCCAGGCGCGCTGAATGTAATACGGGAATTTTATTGAAATGAAATTAGTCCGTCGTGTAAGCGCCACAGTTTCTTCAGATTTCTTGGACTTCATATGAGAACTCTCCTGGGGACCCTAATAGGGTCCTGCAAAAATGCAAGCGCAGTCTGCAGAAGCTTGCAGTGCCTAGCATGGCCTGCCCTGAGCTGCATGGTAGCTCTTCATTACTCTGTCAACCCCGGGGTGCAGGCAGCAGACAGGCTGTTGTGGTTTTACTCAAAACATGGGAGTCCTGGAGAGAGGAGTGGGGCTCCATTTGTAGAGTTAGGAAACAGTGGCGTAATTTCCCTGGGGAGGCAGCTGGCCAGCGGATGTGTCCTAGTAGGTGGTTGCTTGCCTGTATTTAGAGACTAAAGCCAGGGTGCTGTGAGATGCCTTTTTTGGCTGATCAGCCGAGGAGACACACAGATGTATCTTCGGAATTTAGGGTTGTGGGTGGCAGTGTAGAGATAAGGGAACTTAAGAAAGAATTCCACTTTTGATGCGGTGTTTTATTTACAGTAGCTCTCACACTTCAGTAATCACATAAATACTTCCTGGGGTGCTTGTTTTAAAAAAAAAATCTACACCTAATCCCCAATTTAAAATACTTCAGTTCCTATCTATATACTCACAGACCCAGGAATCTGTACTTGCTTCTGTACAGGCAGTTTAATGGTCTCTGTTAATAGCTACTTCAGTTGAGCTGGTTATCAGTAGCAACAAACTTGTGTGTTTAATGAAATCGAGGTTGGCTGCACTTGCTTTCGTACTTTGAGATAGGAGGGCCTCACTGACTAACCTAGGCAAGTCTTAAAATCATGATTATTTGCCTCAGCTTCTCTAGCTCTGTGATTGCAGGCACATGTCACCACACCCAGCTTATAATTCTTTTTACAGGGGAGCCATGTGAGGGACCTATGGGATGATTTTCTGAGTTTGGACCAGTCTCTGGGTAGTTTTGTACCCTGTTTAAAAACAACTCACGGGCTAGTATTTTGGATCCATTTCATAGCTTGTATTGGTGCAGAGTTACCATCAGGAGGTCTACAGAAATTCTTGCTGTAATGGGAACCTGTTCCCTTTTTGGAGAGGAGAAAGCTTGAGTACTGTGTTGTTAATAATCACGTGTCCTTTGAAGAGAGCTTAGAGTTGTTTCCCCATTAGTCTGTCGGGCAGGCAGCTTTGCTCATGGCTTGCAGGTCCAGGGATGGCTGAATTAGGCCTGCTCTGTGGGTCTCCTCAGAGTGCCTTCTCCAGAGCCATACTGGTGGGGCCCTGGAAATTTAAAGAGCTACCTTTGGATACTGACCGCACCCCCGCCACAGTTCAAACAGAACACATAATTTTCCTATTCACCCTTCTTTCCATTTTGCCTGTGCTTTGTGCCTCTAGTTAACAGACTATAAAACATGAACAGCCTATGAGGCTAAAACAGAGGTTGAGTTGGGCAGTTAAAATGGACAGTGTCTTTCCTCTTGACATGAATAGTAATAGATAGTCATTGAGGAGGCTCCCCACCATTTCCACTTGTGTGTTCATGTCTTTTTTGAGGGGAGGAAGGACTTGTGACTTGACTATAATTAGCAAAATATAATCAAGGTGATAGAATGTCATTCACCTGATTATAACACGTAAGACATATGACATATGTCACTCTTTTATGTATGACTGATTTGCTAGAGAAAGTTACCATACAGACTTTTCCTGATGATCTGATAGAGGAAATGGCTAGGTTGGTAGAGTCCAAGTGGTAAAAGACCATGGTGGATTCTAGGAGCTGAAGGCACTCTCTGGGCAATAGACAGCTGTGAACCTCTGTCCAGCTTCAAGAGAAGAAATCTCTTAACATCCCCCAATAAATTTTGACCATTAGCACTCAGCCTGGATAGGCACTTCACGGCCAACTTTAGGGATCCAAAGGACTGGATAAAACTGTTTGTATTTCTAATCAATGGAATGTGCAAGGTAATATATGTTTTGTTTTTTAAGCTACAGATTATTAGCCACTGTATTATTCACTTTCCATTGATGTGATAAAACACCATGACCAAGGCCACTTATAGAAAAAGGAGTTTATTTGCGTTTATGGTTCAAGATAGTTGGGGTCCAAAATGGTGAGAACAGCAAGGCAGCAGGTGGCAGACATGGAGGCAGGAGTTTAAAGCTGGAAAACTCAGAGCTCATGTCTCAAACCACAAGCACAAAGTAGAGAAAACAAACTAGAAATAGTACATTGTTTTTAAAACTTCAAAAACCTGTCCCAGTGACATACTTCCTCCTAATCTTATGCAAACAGTGCCACCAATTGGGACCAAGTATTCAAACTTGAGCCTATAAGAGAGTCATTCAGACCACCACATTCCACTCCCTGCTCTTCCATAGGCCCATGGTTATATCATAACGGAAAATGCATTTATTCACTGTCTTTCAGGATCAACACTGTTTAAAAATCTAAACTCTTTTCTGAAACTTAAGGCAATCTCTTAACCATAAGACCCTCTAAGAGCAAATATTCTTCCAGAACACAATGGCACAGAATATACATTACCATGCCAAATGGGAAGAATGGGGCACTGTGAGGAAATACTTGATCAAAAAAGACTGAGAGCCACCAAGACAAATATCAAATTTTACAGCTCCATGTCTGCTGGCAAATGGCTCAGATGACTTGGTACTTCATCTTTGCTGCCTGTAACATACTATTTTCTCTTGGTCTCTGTCTACAGCTCTCCTCCGCAGATATCCCATGGCTCTGGCATCTCAAACATCTTGGGTACTTCAGTGCAGCCCAGGCTTTATGCAATAGCCTCTCAGGGCCTCCCTGCCACATGTTTCCTGGCTGTATAGGTCAGGTCTCTCTTTATCTCATCACAAATCCTTAATGAAACTTTAAGATTTCTGATGTACTTTATGTTCAAATTGTATGTTCTATATTTCTTTGTACCCCACTTGGTCTTTTTCACTGTAGACTTATGTAATACTAATTAATAATATCAACACCATAGATACAATATGTTGCCTTGAAATTTCTCCTGCCTAAAAAATTAGCTTGTTACCTTTTAATTTAGCCTTGGGCAAGTTCCTAGGCCAAGGGCAGAAGTTAGCCAAAATCTTTGCCAAACTATCACAGGAAAATCCTCTAGCACAGTTGTTAATATTCTTCCCCCATCCTGAAACCTGTTGATCTGGTCTTCCACAGTTCATGTAGGTCTCAGTACTAATGCCTTACACGCTCCTATAGAATGGGCTATTAAGCCCTGCTCATAGCATTTAACCACTTTCCTACCCCAATGTCTCAACATTATCCATATTCCTCACACACAGAGAATGATTAGATCTGTCACAACAATAGCCCATTCCCTGGTACCAATCTCTGTCTTAGTTCCTCTTCTATTGTTATATAAAAACAAAGCAACTTATGAAGAAATGGTTTATTTGGAGTTCCAGAGGGATGAGAGTTTATCCTGTCTGGGAATTGTGGCAGCAGCTAGAAGGAACAGCTGCGAAGTAAGAGCTCATGTCTTGAACTACAAGCACAGCAGTGAATGAACTGGGAATGGGGTTGGCTTTTAAACTTCAAAGCCTGTCTACCAGCGAAATACATCATCTAGCAAGACCATACCTCCTAAACCAACTCAAACCGTGCCTCATCTGAGCCTACAGGGGACGTTTTTAACTCAAACCACTACAGCTACTGAAAGAAACCTAAGCCATTGGATTTGACTTACTGGGCACTGTGTGTGGGAAGTGTGATGGTTTGGATAAGAATGGCCCCCACAGGCTCATAGAGTCGAGTGTTTGGTCACCAGGGAGTGGCACTATTATAAGGTGTGACCTTGTTGGAGGAAGTGTGTCACTGCGGGTAGACTTTGAGGCTTCAAAAAGTACTTCAAGCAGGCCTGGTTGCTCTTTCTCTTTCTTCTGCCTGAGGATCCAGATATAGAACCCTCGGCTTCTCTAGCACCATGTCTGCCGGCACCCTGCCATGCTTTCTGCCTTGCTGATAACAGAATAAGGCTCTGAACTGTAAGTCTCCCCAGTCAAATGCCTTCCTTTGTAAACGTTTCCCTGGTCTTGGTGTTTCTTCACAGCAATAGAACAGGGGACTACGACAGGGGACCCCTGTAGCTTTTGGAGAAACCTTTTCCAAAAGCATTCAACCTGGATGTCAAGCTCCAGAAGTGTATACTTTTAAACATTTGGGGTCATGTTTTAAATAGATTACATTTCCATAAAAGCTATTTTCCTTTAAAATTAGTTATTATTATAAGAGCAATTATCATTAATTTACAGTATGCTACTCACACTGTTAAGTGTGTATGAGTAAGTATAAAGGAATAATTTAGCTCTCCTAATGACCCTGTTGGGTGGGATATGTTACTAATGGATGAATGAGCAAGGCACTAAGAAGAAGGCCAATCTTCTCGAGGCCACAAACTCACAAGTGAGTTTTCCAGGAGGAAAAGGATAAAAGGAAAAATGAACAAAATGGAGAAAAGAGCCAGTCTTGAGGTGCAAACCTATAATCCCTGTTACTACTTGGAAAGGCTGAGGCAGGAAGATCACAAGGTGAATGCCAGCCTGGGCTGCAGAGTTGGGTGAAACCTAGCCATAACTTAGCTAGACTTGTTTCAAAGTGAAAAGTTAAAAGAAATAGGGAGGGTAGAATGGAGATCTAGGTCTGTGGTAGAACATTTGCCCAACATGCATGGGACCCTAAGTTCGATCCTTAGGACTGAGTGAAAAGAATAAGCCCTTTGGTAGCCACTTTGTCTCTGTATATCTCTTTTATAGAGTTATTACAATATACTATGAAAACTTGGCAAGGAGCCACTATACTGAAAGAGTCTATGGGAATGCACCTTAGATATATTTTCACTAATGAAACAGCAAGACTAAAGTAATGTAAGGGAATATTAATTTATAAAGGTAGGAATTATGGGAGTTCAAACTTCTGAGACACATGAACTGTCAAAAAACCTATCAACTTGTTGGCAAATTGTTTGCAAAGATCTCTCTCTCTCTCTCTTTTCTTTCATCAGATGCTGAGTTTTATTAAATATTCTTTTGCAAATGTAGAATTAAACACTGAGTTTGTCATGATCAGTGGAGGCTTAGGATTGGGTCTATGCATGCGTCCTGGAGTGACACTAAGTTACCTTCAGAAATAGCAACACAACATCACAAGCTGGCAGGAAACCTGAGTCATCCCTCGTATTATAGACCTTAAATTTAATCAAAAATTCCAAAATATCTGCTAACATCTTTTAAATTTTTCGTTTGATCTCAAGAATCCCAGTCTGATTCAGCCAACAGGTTTTCAGGGAGTCCTGAGGGCAGGGGAGAGCTGGTTAAACACCCCTGACTTTGTAGATTAACACAGTGAATCTAAGACTGAGGAAAGCTGAACAGTCTGTGGTTAAAAAATTAGAAGTAACAGCTGAGGGATTTGAGATCCTGTTCCTCTGTTCCACGTGCAGGCCCTGTTTACCACACTAAGGGAATGTTACATATTTTCTTCTTAAAGGTCTGTAATGAGAAAATAAAAGATGGGAGATTTTTCCCTACTCCTTACTCTCAGGTATACAGAAAATATGCAGTCAATTTTACTTAGCATTTCCTGACAGCGTGCCCCACACTGTGTGGGTTCCTTAACTCATTGGAAGATGCTGCCTGCCCAAGTGTTCCTCCATGATCAAACCTTCCCCTGGACACATTTTTTTGTTGTTGTTCATATTTATTTTAGAGACTTCTTGTTCTTTCTAATATCCATTCAAAATTCATCAACAGAAGATGAGCGTGCAGAACACAGGAGTGGCTGCAGACAGAGTGCTCGGGATTCTTTTAAAACCTGGGCATATTATATTCTTCCAGTCAGCAGAGGCCCCTGAAGGACTTCAGATCACACGGTATGGCTCTCAAAGAGGGCGTGATGAAGCCTCAAAGAGAGATGTCTGTCCCAGAACATTTGTAACCAGACACCGCATCACTTAGAGCAGCAGCTGAACTTAAGCCTCCTCTAGACAAACTTATTTTTAAAATCAAAATAAATAAACAAATCCCACCCCCATCTTTATCCTTACTGCTTCTTTGTCCCTGTGTCTGTCTACTCTAATTTCCCATCTCCCATCTCAGCAATGTTCTCAGGGAGTGTCCCCATGGTCTGAGCTTCTCATCACTGGGGGAATTAAGCAACTATTCCTTCTACTTGCAGCCAACTTGGAGAAACAGGGATGGGAGCAGAAAGGAAAATCATAGCAGAAGAAAGAAACTTTGTTTTGAACCTCTGGACCTCGAAGAGGATAATTCATTTTCAGCCTCACAAACTTGCTCCTCAACGGGCAGGTCCCATTAACCCACCTGACACCATGGCTGTTATTCTATCCCATCTTGTTCATTTTTCCAGTGACATTGACTGAGTCCTTCCTGTGTACTAAGCACTAACCTTGGCACTGAGTATGAAATCACCAGCTTGATTTCTTCCCTCAAAATACAAGCATTTCAATGGAGGAGCCAGCCCAGTGAATAAGTACTTGCAATCATGAATGAGTTATATGGGAACATACAGAAAGACAACCTAAGACTGTGTATAAGTTATTTATTGCTGCATAACAAATTGCTTTAGACTTGGCAGTTTAAAACAACAAATTCTGATTATCTCATGCAGTGTCTGGGGGTCAAGGGCTTACTGGATAGCTTTGGCTCACAGTCAATCATGAGCTTGTTGTCAAGATGTCATTTGGGACTACAGTCATTTACAGGCATCACTGGGATATTGAAGAACCTCCCCCAGCGAGGTCACTCACATGACTTTCGACTTTAGTTCTCTATCACATGGTCCCCTCCTTTGGGCTGATCACAACAAGGCAACTACTCTTTCCTCCTCCTAGCATGCAATTTAAGATCGAGTGGGACAGATGTCAAGATGTTTTTGTGACCTAACTTCATAATTGTCTTGTTATCACTTATGCCATATTCTGTTGATCATAGTGAAACCATTGTACAAGGCATCTACAGAAAAAATTTTAAAAGCTAGGAAAAAAAGCATATTAGGGACCACCATGAAAGTTTGCCACCACTGTCAGTCTAGGAAGATCAGTCAAACCTCCAACAGAAGCCAAGAACGCAAAGAGGAAGAGGACTCCCTTCTATGGTTTATGCAAATTCCTATCAGTTCGACAACCTTCTAACAAGGAGTGGGTTCTCTCCCATCACAATCTGTCTTTTTCTGGATGCCTAAGGTGGCCAAGCGTCCCTCTGTTGGCCTCAATCAGTCTGAAAGACAACCATTTTCTGAGTCAGGAGAAACCTGATATGAGAGTATGCTAAACTCTGAGTAATCCATCCCAAAGAGCTTTATTTGAAGTTTACTAAGAATTCTATAGCATAACAGACTGTAGAGGCCCTGTGATGACTAATCTTAGTTGTCAACTTGATTGGATCTGGAATCAACTAAAATACAAGCTGCTAGGCTCTTCAGGAGTGGGAGATTTTTCTTGATCAGATTATCTGAAGCAGGAAAACTAGTAAGCAACATTTAACCATAGCTTGTGGTGTTTCCTGTCTCTAAGCATAGAATTGATCTCTAGGAAGAAAGAGCCCTGTATTGCTGAAGTTTCTGTCTGGGCTGAAGTTAAAGTAGATGGGGCAGATTCTGGGGTCACTGCAACCCCCACGGTGCAAGTAAGCACTGGTTGCTTACAGAACTCTTGTGATCAGTTGTTTCTATCTCCAAGCAGGGAGTAACTAGCTCTGAGTTGAAACTGGATTGCTCTAGCTTCTAAGAATGGATTGTCATATCAGTAGGAAACTGGCCAACTAGTTGTTAGACATAGCCACTGTTGAAAGTAAATTGTAGATGCTAACAAACTATACTAAAAAGCAAGTTAATGAAAACTCAAAACTGATCACTTGGTAGTTGCTTGAGTTTTCAGGTTATTCACCCCTGGTGGGTGTACTCACACCACAGTTTCAGCAACTGAAAGCTTAAAGCTGTCAAATGCATCAAGAGCTGCCTTTCCCCATATATCTTCCTTGAACGTGAACCACACTGTCAAGGTTTGTGGGACAAACAGTAAGTAGTCTCCAAGCACTTTGCCTCCATGTCTGTGAATTCGTTAGTGCTGTGTTTGTTACAGACATAAACACTGAGGACTGCTGACACCTTCTTAGAGCCTACCTCTGTGCTTCTTTCCACGGTTCTAGGGACTCTTACTCTACTCTCCACTCTCTTACATACTCTTTGAATGTATGACCTTCCAAAATAAAAGCTTTTTTAAAAATGAGGCTTCTCAATTTCCTACTAATGAAATTAATAAGTTATGACCAAAGAAAACATGTATGGAAGTCCTATGGAACAGCATCCAGGAGCCAATCTTCCAATAAGAGTTCGGGAGCTCTGCTCCTTCTTTTCTTATCGTCCACATCTATTATGGTCCTTGAAACCTGGATATGATAGCTAGGTATGTAGCTGCCCATGCAGAACTATGGAGAAGGAACCAAAGGTCTATGAATAATGAATGGAAATTTAAGCAGAGAAATAAAAAAAAAATCAGTTATACTTAACGTTGAAATGGTAAAAATGGCTGAAACAGCTACAGTTTAGAAGGAGAAGGAAGGCATCTGGATTCAGATTCTGAAGGTCTTTTGAGCTTGATATAGACTCCAAATGATCTGTCACTCCAAATTCATGAGACTTTGATACAGTGGCTTGTTATTTTGGATCTATGGAAAATCCCATCCCTCTTTTTGGCCAACTGAATCTTTAAAATGAGCCTCCCTTACAAGGGTTAATGTAGTTACCTCTTCCTTGGTCAACATTAAAACTATGTGTTCTACAAGAGCATCCACAAAGTAAAGCTATCTATAGGTCCATGTTCTACAAGTTAGTGTTTTCTTGTGCAGATACACTTACACCACGGGCTTTCTGGAATATTTGACACCTTAATGTCATCCCTGGATATGAAGTTTTCTAAACAATGATCTGTTACTTCCATCTTAAAAGACACTAAACTCTTCTTTGCTTGCATGTTTATGTTGATCGTGATTAACATAACGTTGATCGTTGATGTTGTTTTGGGGGAGAGGGACTAAACAAACACATATGGGGTTTCTTCCCACTGTTTCTATTGCTCATGAAGTTCTGAGTTCACACATCTCTCATACATCAACTGTATAATATTCTGAGTAATCAGTTAACAGGAGGCAGCAATCTCCTTTGGATTCTATTGTTGACTCAGATGGGGGTTGAAACTGTTACCCTACTGTTCAAATCAAAAGAGAACTGTAATCTATTTATGATACACTTACGTGTCAGGCATTATACTAGGAAAAAAATTAAAGTTTACAACTAATATAGGAGGCGAAAGGGTTTTGTTGCAATCAAGAAAAATTAATTCCCAGTAAAAGAGAAAATAAATACATTGAAAAGATATTTGAGAGTTTATAAACCCATCTTATACCCAGACATATCAACTAAGAAATCTTAGAGGCTTAAAAGAATGCTTCTCATGCAAGACCATTTGGTGTTGGAGGGAAAAGCTGTGAGACCTTGCTTCGTGCACTCATTGAGGAAGTCAGCTGGCACTGGCAAGGTGTTCTCACGTGATTATTGGGATCTCATTTAGCCTCCACATTCTGTAAGCACGCGGGGCTAAAGGGTGGAGGAAGACAGGGACTGTCCTTCTTTACCTTAGGAATTCAACTCTATTGTGATATGACAGAGGCACATATTCAGTGGTAAACATACAGGGCAGGCACCGGTTAGTAAAGATGTTCTATGTCTTACTGATTTGAGAAAACCTTTCTGTTGGAATGAGAAGAACCTGCCTTGTGGAAGAAACTCTTTTGTCTATCGTTCTACATGGCAGCCAGGTCCACCATCTAGAAGGAGGGGAACAAAAATCTGTCCCTGGAGAATGTATGGTCTTCAAAGCCCACCTCTTACTGATAATCTCGGGTTAAAACTTATTGCTGTGGTGACCAAGCTTTTATAGATTCCCTGGCTATACAATCCTGTCACAAGCCTGATAGACTTCTAATCTACTTGCTTGCAGTCTGCTTCTTCCTGGTTAAAACTCTCTGGTATGAGTCATGTTTTCTTTCCACCCATACCCCTGCTCCATTTCCTCATTGCCTTGGAGCCGTCTAGCTTAGACGGAGAGGGGGCTTCACTCCTGATTTGATCTTAGATGCAAAGCTGAGTCTCATTCAGTCATATTCCTTACCATTTGGGTTTTAAAAGCAGTCAAATGTCCCAGGTTTTCAACACCTCTCATTTCTTTAGTTTCCCTTGAGAAGAAGCCAACTCATGCCTCCCTTCATCTGCCCTTCTGTGAATTGCTACCAGCATTCTGCTTTCTAGCTCTTTCCCCTAGAGCTGAAGAACCAGCATGCACTTGGTTTATCTTCTGAGTTGTATCAAGGGGCAATATCATCAAAGGATTTTGCCACTGCCTAACTTATCTTCATCTTTCCAGCCTCCAAAGTCCATCCCACTGCTGTCCCTGCCCTTGTCACTGATCCATGCTACACATTTTGTGATATGGCAATATTCCAGCTAGAGTTGGGGCAACTTTAGCTGCTACGAAGATAAACCCTGAAATCTCAACAGCATAATACCACAGGCTTATTTCTTAGTCCCTGAAATCTGATTAGTGAAGAGGCTCAGCTCCCTGCAGCCATTGAGGAACTGGTCTGATGAAAGCCATGCCATCCTCACCATGTGACTTCTAGCTTACACTGCTCATAGGTGGAGGGAAAGAGATTATAAACTGGCTGCTGAGAGGTTTCTGTGGCTTAAACTTGGAAGTAGAATATGTTCCCTTGACCCTTGACCTACTAAATAACTTTAGCACTAAGTAGAAGATAAAAGAATCGGTGTCCAAGAATAAAAAGAGCTGTGTCCAAGAGAAAAAGAAAAATGGGTGAGAAATATTGAGTCTCATTTCTTAAATTTTCTGCATCTTCATCTTTCATTAAGTACATTCTAAATTTTTCTGTAACAATTACAAATGGTTTTTATCCAAAGGGATTCATGATCTTGGTCCATTTATTTGCAATGTTCATCTTTAGGTATTCCTTTTCTCTTAGGCTCACAGACTGGAATAAGTCTCATGGAAACCTGTGTTTATCTCATTGCTTTGTAAAATTTTCCTTCTGAGACTGAATAGTGACATCTATTTGACAGAGAGATTTGCCTTTATAATAAGACACTTTAGGTGACACTGAAATTACATGACAATGTTTTAAAAGACAGCCAGCTATTACAAGGCAAAATGTTGAATCTTTTCCTCTCTGGAGGACAGGTCCTTTCATTGGTTTCATACCAGTAAGAAAAAGTGTGATATGCAGAAAGCTGCCTACAATTTGTTCTTATGTAGATAAGGTTAAAGAGTCTGTGTCCTCAGCAGTCTTTAGAAAGAGACTGGGAAAGGGAAGGGAGGGAACAGAAGAGGGCAGAGCTATGGAGGAGGAAAAGAGGGAGGAGGGAGGGGAGGCTTTCTCTTTCCAGTACAATTTAGATTTAGGTTAATTCTTTGGGTTCTTAATGAGTCTATAATTTACAAAGTAGAGGATGTTGGACCTACACATACATACACATATATACACACACACACTCCCACCTCTCTGTCTCTGTCTCTGTTTCTCTCTCTCTGTCTCTCTCTCTCTCATACACACACACACAGACACACACACACACATTCTCTCTCTCTCTCATTCACACACACACACACACACACACATTCTCTCACTCACTCACTCATACACACACACACACATTCTCTCTCTCTCTCTCTCTCTCTCTCACACACATACACACACACACACACACACACACACACACACACACACAGAGTGCTCTACATCTTCCATCACTGGGAGCACTGCCACCTGGCAGGGGTAACGTTCACTGCCTGCAGAGGCTGGCTGAAAACCATCTCCTAGTTCTTAAAGAAACAAGGTTGTATTTTGAACAGAGCTTATCTCCCCTGACCCCAAAGAGGGGCACCCTATCTGCATTATATCGTGGCCACAGATGCTGAGACCCCCGGAGTGTACAGCTGGGTGATTCTACACACTCTATTAAAAAGAGGGCCTCAGACACATGTGTAAGAAAAAGACAAAGGGAATAATCTTGCTCAATGTAGATCTAAAACAGAAACTGTTAGTTACAATGCTCTTGTCCAGAATGACTATCCTAAATTTGCTAATTTCTTGCCTTAGCAAATGCCTTTTGTTTAGGCACTGAAAAACTATAAGTTGGTAACCTTTTATACATGAATGGCATGAAGGGTAAGACAAAATGGAAGGAAGGGAGGAAGGAAGGGAGGAAGGAAGGGAGGAAGGAAGGG
>JADRCH010000076.1:9685814-9702053 GCA_019843965.1 Rhynchomys soricoides | reverse complement strand
GAAGGAAGGGAGGAAGGAAGGGAGGAAGGAAGGGAGGAAGGAAGGGATTTTTAAAGCACTTTTTGGCATCTAATATTTTGTTCCAAGGCTAATGTGCCATGCCATCTGCCAAGTTACCATCTCTTTATTAGGTTGCTATGGTATGTAAAGAGAAAAATGCTTTGTAAAGGGTCTGAGTGGTGTTTTTATTTTCTTCTTCAACTTAATAAGCTTTTTTAAAAGGTGATAAAATTTTGTTAAAAATATTACAACGATGCTACCCACTAATATTAGCACTGTCTTTTACTTTGTGGTTATAATTTTTTAGACCTGAAAATAACCCTGAGGTTTAGAGTATGTTAGATTTGTAAGCTAGCAAAGAAAAAACCCTCAAGTGTATCCTCAGAACGAGAGGGGTGAAAAGGGCCCTATCACTCTATTTGGATTGTGCATGAACTGGGAATACAGGACAGAAGCTCAAGGAAGATGAAGGGAGAGAGTGGTACTTGTGAGCTTTTTTGACAGAAACTAATGATTGTCTTCTCGTGGTTAACTCATCTGACTATTTGACCTCTGCCTCTCTAAATGGAGCCTGAGGTAGCAATTGGATCCTGCTTCATCCTGACCTGACGGTAGCTGCAAATGTCTTTAAGGAGAGTGTATGGTTTTATGCTTCTTTTCCTCTGTCTCAAAGTTTTCAAGTTTTATTTCTTCTCTATATCTTTCAAACAAGAATTTAAGGTTGTGTCTAATGGAACATGCATATGTACATACACATACTGAGAGAAACAGAATGATCTGCAGTGTATATGTATGTGTGTGTCTTTGTGTTCATGTGTGACCTTCTATGTGAGAAGACATCAGCTGCCCTTCTCTATTATTCTCTGCCACATTTGCTTGCTAGAGGGTCTTTCATTGATCCTAGAGCTAGGCTGGTAGCCAGTAAGACCCAGTGATCCTCCCATCTCTGCCCCTGACAGCACTGGGTTCCAGGTGCAAGCAGCCACACCTGGCTTTGTAAGTAGGAGCCAGTGACTTAGCCCCAGGCTGTCACACTTGTGCAGCTGCAGCAATGGTGCTTGCTCACTGAGACATCCAGCCAGCCTCAATAGACAGTTTTGACAATACTTTGGAATTCATGTAGCCAGAAAAAAGTTCTCTGGTCCACCTGTTCATTTTTATTAAGAGGAAAAGACTACTAAAGACTTTTCTGGAGAATAATTTCTATGACCCATGACTTAATGCTCTCATTACAAACCTTAAAATGAGGTAATTAAAATGATATGGCATTAAACACTTCTGGGATCCCCAAATTATTTCTTATCAATTCAAACCAATATTTCTAAGTTCTGTTCAGATCTGTCATGAAAAGGCTCATTCCTGAGAGCAACCAAGGGAATATAGAATACAGAACTATCAAGGGGATGGCAAACCCATAGGAAAAACCACTGTATCAATTAACCAGACCACCCTAGGACTCCCAGGGACTAAAACACCAGCCAAAGAGTATACATGAATGGGTTCATGGCTCCAGCTACATATGTAGCAGAGGATGGCCTTGTCTGGCATCAATGGGAGGGGAGGCCCTTGGTCCTGTGGAGGCTTGGTGCCCCAGTGTAGGGGAATTTCAGGGCAGGGGAGGTAGGAATGGGTTGGAGGGTGAGTGGGGAAGCATATTCTAAGAGGCAAAGGGGAGTAGAGGGTTATGGGATGGGGAGTTTGCAGAGGAGAGACCAGGAAGGGGGATAACACTTGAAATGTAAATAAATAAAGTAACCAAAGCCAATAAAAAAATAAAAAGAAAAAGAATACAGAACTATCAAAGTGAATCAGAAGATATTTGTTGAGTGTGTACTTATCTAGTGAAAACTGTCCTAGGAAATGAGAAGGTGGCTTGCGAAAGATGGACACCATCCCAAGAATCTTGTAGTTACCAAGTCAGTTAGGAAACTGGTCTTGGTAAAGGGAGAAAGCTAGGATGCCGGAGAATGGAGGCTGGGCATGGTAGCATATGTCTTTAATACCAGGACTCTGGAAGGCAAAGGCAGGGGGGTCTCTGTGAATCCGAGGACAGCCAGTCTGTGTAGTGAGTCTTAGGACAGCCTGGCCCATGTAGTGAGACATCTTCTCAAACAAACAAAACAAAAAGCCAGAGAATGGAAACAAGGCCTCACGAGGATACATTGTCACAAATCCTAGTCTGTGCATCAAGACAAGTTCCTGTTGCAAAATGGTGCTGGGGGAAGAGATATGGGTAGAAATCAAACCAAATTAATTCATTATATCCTAAAAGTGAATGTCCTCCAATAGCTTATTGGTCAGTATTTGGACTAGAAATTGCCCTTTTAAAGTAATTCTCTCCAGTGAATCTTCTGATAAAATCTTGGAATTCCCATTCAATTTTCTTAGTGCCCAGTTGACCACTGTCTTTTGGAAGATTGGCCCTCTGAGTGGACTCCACCTACACAACATTCTCTCTTTGCTTAGAGGTGCTTAGGAAAACGTTCCTGATTCCCAGGGCGAAACATCGAAGAGAAAGAAAGCTAGACTTTGATAGAGGGTTGGCCACTTTGCAAATGGCTTCCCAGAGAGGCTGGTGCCAAGCCCATGCCTCCTCCTAGCTCCAGTCACAGAGCATCAGTGATTTGTTCTCTGAGGATCTGGTTTCAATGGGCAACATCTCATTAACCAGACCAGCAGATGTCAGTCCTGACCCACTTTTCCTCAGGTTTGACTAAGTACTGCTCCAGCTGAATTGTTGTCCTTGTCAGGTTTCTTCTTCCTGAGGTGGAGGGTCCCCGGCCCCTGCTTGGTTTGCTTTGCTAGTATTTGCGTTATTCAGCAGTCATTATGTGATAAGCAGGCTGTTTGCTTTAGGTTCGCCTTGGTATATTTCCTGGTGCTTTTTATTCGTAGCTGGTAGCTTAACCCAAGTTACAGCTGTGAGCTGCTTGCTATTGAATGTGCATAGGACATTTTGAACAGACTTTTACCTGAAGCCTCAAAAATTCAAACCTGGGTCAAAATAAATAAGTAAGTAAAATAAATAAGTAATCAATCAATCTGAGAAACACACATAGCTTTTAACTATGATATTTTCACTTTGAAAATATCAGTGTGAACAGGCTAAGGTTTACAAGCCCATCAGCAAAAACTCATATATATTCTTTTTTGTACATTTTTTCTGTACATTTAGTAAGCAAGTATCTTATCCTTGAATAAAAGCATCTTGCATCTTATGTGAACAAATTATGTCTTAATCACCAGTACAAATGGAACTTCTTTAAGGAAACAACGTAACACAATTTTATAGTATATTCCGTCTCCAAGATGCTGCTTACTGTCACAGCACGCTTTCGATTGCAATTTTGAATTTTGAGATGAGTAAGTGAAGGAAAGTGTGTGTGTGCATGCGCTCGTGTGTGTGTGTGTGTGTGTGTGTGTGTGTGTGTGCTGCTTTCGACAAGGCATTGTTTGTAAGGGCTGACTAGCTGCTGTGTGTGCCGAAGTCAAATATCTTAGGATCCATACATAGGACATGGGAACTGGAACATTGCAAAGAGGCCAGACACAAAAGAACACCGGGCAATATTTTGTCACCTACGTTACACCGTAAACGTTTATTAACAGAGTTGATTAGCTTAACCAACAAGAATCTCTTGATTTATTAAGAATAGCAATGCACCCTATAATATACAGGTAATTTTAAAACCCCACCAAAGATTGTATTATTCTGTTTCTTTTCAGGGCAATCCCTCTAGTCAGCAAACGTATAATGTTGCCTTTTTCTACACTTGCATGTAACTTGTGAGTTACATAAAAATCTAATCTGAGTAAACTTATTTTAATACTCTTTTGAAGACACTGTGAGGAAATAAATCATTGTTTATAATTCTTTATAATATTAAATATTAAAGTTATTTGAAAATTTGTATTTCAAGTTGTTATTTTAATTACTTCAAAATTATTTGCCTTCTTTATTACTAAAGAGACCAAATTCTGACAAAAACAATTTATAATTCATACTATAAATATATACATATATATATTTATATGACTATATATATAAATATATATATGAACTATCTTCTTACACTTAAGATTTCTCTGTTAGTGTCAATTGCAAAATTAAGAGCAAAGTGATTTGTAAAGATTTATTATTTTGACCTGTAAAATCATATCCTGTTTCATCCTCCAGCATTCTAAACTACTGCTTTTCAGTGAAATCATATAATGTGAGCCTTAATAGCCAGGCGTCCATGTTAAATTTCTATCAGACCCACTCTAAAAAGCGAAAATAATTCCAATAATATATTTCCCCAAACCATTTTGTCATGCAGTCAATATTTTAAAATTGCACATGCCTTTCTCTCTGTGAGCATCCATGCCCACAAATCCCCTATTGCTTTGTGCTTACCGCTCTTCTCCATTCTCACTAGCCATACTTCAGGGGTGTGGGTTAGAGGCCAGCACACTAGATATTGAAGGTAAAGATGATCAAATCCTACTCTGAAGACCCTGGGAACATCACTGCTGAGCCCATGGCCGTGGTTAAGATTCAGGACTATTCTGTTAGTGGAGGAAACTCCTCCACTGCACTGGAACCCTTTGTCCATGTTCTATTTTGTCTCTAACACCGGCCTTGCACAGTGAAACCCCACTAGTCATTCTCAAGCTGTCGGACCCTCTGCACGCCATGGCTGTGCAGCTGAATTTGCTGAGGGAGTTAAGGGAGAGCATGACCTAGAGAGGCTTGAAGCTACCTAACCCAGAGAGGCAAAGTCCAAACCAGTCTCACCCGAGATCTGTTTGAGACTTGAAAAGAATGCGTGTCTGTGGACTTTTGGGTTGTTTGGTGTGTAATCCTGAACTGTAACCATGGGATTCCAGAAAGAATGTCGATTCTATGCTTAGTTCTGGGAGCAGCTAATTTTGACAGAATTTATCTGATTTTTGTATTGAATAGGACTTCAACTTCTTAGATGAATGTCTGGTCTGAAGTTTAGATGCCATGGTCTCCCTAGAGAAGGTTTTCTGTTGTTGCCAGCGGGTTTGTCCGGGCCAGAGTGACTGCTCAGGGAGACTTTGCAGAGCTGTGTAGACATGCTTGGAAATGGTAAGTAAAGAAGAGCCAGGCCAGGGGGTGAACTGTAAATGTTTCAGGATGGAGAACATAGATTAGGTATTCTGAAGTGTAGTCCTCTATTACAGGTACCAAGTTTCTGCACCATTACTCAAGAGAATATTTAAACTAGAGAGTGGAGA
Source organism: Rhynchomys soricoides (assembly GCA_019843965.1). NCBI lineage: Eukaryota > Metazoa > Chordata > Mammalia > Rodentia > Muridae > Rhynchomys > Rhynchomys soricoides. The sequence continues at coordinate 9,696,809 of JADRCH010000076.1, read as the reverse complement.
ATAATTTTCAAAATTCAGATAAATGGACATCTTCTCTCTCTCTCTCTCTTTTTTTACCCCTCTCTATTATACTGCACTTGGTATCCTTTATCAAAAATACGTAGTAGCCACTGGTCCTCGATATTTTCAGTCATGTAACTCCTGATGGAATGAGAAATATTTGTATTAGGTGAGGATGTTATACTGGACTGGAATATAGTACGAATTAAATTAGTGGGAATCATTACTAGACAATCTTGGCTGCCACTGAGCCATCCAGGGCACAGAAGAGAACAAGGGGAAGGAATGGCACTGATGCTTCCACCCTGGCCCCTCTCCTGTTCTGTCTTGTTTGTTCTCACAGTCAGGGCCTGCCTTGCCTTGCAGCCTTCTGCATAAAATCATTTTTTTTCTATCTTATTAGCATATCTTAATTAATAGAAGTATGTTTGTGTATCTCCTTGGCCAGATCACCTCCCTGGGTAAAGGTCTTGGAGGCTGTCACTAACTGTCTGGTTACTTCTCTATTAAGTTGAAGTAGAATCTTGTTTTTAAAAAAATGCCAATAATTATGACTCGGTATGATTCTGAATACAAATTTGTTTTTTGTTAAATGGTCTTGGGTTCCTCTTATTCATTTCTCGGAGAAAGGCTGGTGAAGAATTTTTCGAGTTTTGAGATTTTTTTTAAAAGTCCAATTTTACTTATTTTTCTATTTTTTAACTCATAAAGAAATACACTATATTGGATATTTTCACATTTTTTGGCAGCAGGAAATCTGGCTTGTTTTCTCCAAAGTTGCTTCTTATTAATCCTTATTACTTGCTACCACTGCTTAATATTTCCACAAAGCAGTTCAAGGTGAGTTATCTGCCCGTGGGATACAGTTAATGTGGCACATTTGCTTACGCCACCGTTGTTGCTTGTTTTAGCCAAAGATTAATTTAGAAATAACCAAATATAATGTAGCAAGACCAGTCACAGTTGCTCATAGTGACTGCAATGCTGTTAAGGTTACATTTTGGTGACCGAGTCTTTGTTTATTTTATATTCCTGCTACTGTTGATCTCAGATCAGTGGGCCTTTTTATTTAAAAAGAAAGAGAACGAGACTTTGACATAAAGTAAGAGAGGGGTGGCTATAAATAGTTTACTGTACAGAATTCAGGTCTCCCATCTTTGTAGATACGAATGGCAGTGCTTCATCAGGACCTCATACCCCGTCTAACTGGAATTAAAATTACGTCTGCTTCTTGTTACGTGCAGCAGCCAGAGTAGTCTCTTCCAAAATCTTCCCATCCCCTGCTTCCATGGGCCACCGCTCTTCTTTTTTTGTCCGCCAACAGCTCACCACACCAGAGGCCCCTCAGATTCTGTGACCTGGTGTCAGATGGAGAATGACACCAGGTCACAGTCAGACTCCTGTGACAATGACATTTTCTGTAAGAATTCTGCACAGCTGTGTCACTATTAACTTTCAATGAACATCTTTCCTTCCTTTGAATTCTGGCGAGTTAAATGGACATGTAATTTTTTCTTTTACCCCCACTTTATGTGGTATACTATATAGTAATTGTGGGTGCTAAGGTAGTCTGGGATGCCTAACTTGGGTGTTCCAAAACTAATAACATGATTTTGCCCATACACATAAATATTACACATAAATGTAATATAAGATTTTTTTGAAAATCCGGGCTGAAAATATATTTTAACTTATAATACACCAAAAAGCAAAGAGATGCATCTAGGCCTGAATTTGGGCCCCACTGTTCATTTCAGGGACTGGGCCTCTATGGAGAACCCAATGGAAGGCGTGGCCGATGGTTCCCAGGACAATGAGGGGCACAGAGGCTCCATGGCGGTTATTTTGGGGCATTATTCTTTCTTGGTGTCCACAGTAGCTGGGATCTGATAATTTAGCATGAAGCCTCTTTTCAACTATATGGAACTGTAATAAGGTGATTTAGCCCATGTGCCTCTCCATTGTCCCAGAGATTCTGTGATCTATTATACTGCAATGTGTAAAAAGAAAGAAAAAGAAGAAGAAAATGAAAGAAAGAAAAACTGGGGGGGGTGGGGGGGGAGTAAACCAATTAATTACCAGAAACATTAAAGATGCTTTGAGAGAGCTGTTATTTATTGGCATTTTTATGAATCAATATAGATATAGGGATTGACTGCAAAAGCCTCTGGGTACATTCACAGAATGAAAGTCCAATTAATATCCCCAAGCACAGTGCACGGCCGGCCGGGCCGGCATCAGGGAGCTGCAAGGACAATCACTGGCTTCTGCAGCCAACATTGACAGCTGCAGGGCCCTGATAGAAAACAGCCTCAAAGGCCCGCTCCCCTCCCCCAGCCCAGCCTCAACTGCACAGGAGCTTCACAACTTGCCTGTACTGAAGCAAGGGCTGCAGGAACAGATGGGACACCAGAAGCAACCCGTGGCTATTTGTGATGTCACCAAATGAGGCATTCTGGGATGTTGTTGAGTGGCAACAAGAACAACAAAAAATATATCAAATGGAAGGATGAGGGAGCACTGTTAGGAAAACTAAGTGACAAGGTAAGATAGTAGGTTAGCAAACCTTCCCTCGGGTGCTGGAAGAGGTCTTGCAACCTTCCATCTGATGGGCTTACATTCCCATTTTATTTTGTGTGGATTAAGGGAAGATTGACTTGATCATTCCCTAGAAATGATTTACACAAAGAAATAGAAGAGGGCTACCTAAAATTGCCAATTCTTATAGTGACTGAATGGAACAGAAGTTGTAAACAAAACCTAATTTTCCTTGCCTTGCAAGGAAATTGCCATTAATGGTAGAATTATACTCTTAGAGATCAAAACCTCCAAGGTGCTCACAGAGATCGCCACGTGGTCTTCCTTGTAAATTCTAGGAATGACATTTTCAAGCAATGATGCTGTTATGCAGAAGTAGAAGCTGCTCGAGGAAGCTCAGCCTTGCCTAGGGTCAGGGCTAGGAGCAGTCAGAGGTGAGGCTCCATTCTTATCCTCCCAAGACTTCTGAAGGCTGTAGAAGTCATCTGAGGAAACCGTGGGAATGATACCTGGTTTTGACTCAAATATTGCCTTCTGCGTATCGTCTCTCAATTATAGAGTCCCACATCACTTATGGGGGCCATTCTCATAGGCTGTGTTTGTTCGAACCTGTATTTCCTGCCGGAGTGGAGAGATCCTGGAGAAAAGGGCCCTTAATTCACTGTGGCATCGTTACTACCTGGCACAATACCTGGAAAGCAGCAGCCATCAGTAATGTCTATTTAAGTAGGATAGATAGACAACTGGATGGATGGATGACAGATGGATAGCAAAGGCCCTATTTTAGCTACCTGTATAATACCTGTTTAGCCATCAGCAGCTTAACTTAAAAACTTTCCCTTGGCCTTCAAGAAACAGAATATATTGAGTTTGATCATTTCCACATTTAATTTGCCAAAAAACAAAAACAAAAACGCTGTCGTTATTACTAGTAAGAAACAGAAAGAATGATAAGTAACTCTGATAAATAAAGAAGACTAATAGCTGGGTAAGCTAACGGGAGGTGAAAAGGTACTCACTGTAGATGCTTATTCTTTTTTTCTTTTTTTTCTTTTTTTTCTTTTTGGTTATCAATTCTTAGGAAATCCTTCTGCAGACAACACAGTAACAGTCATCCTGAATCTCTCTGCTAAGCAAGACGAGTCCTCCTGGTAGATAAGTTTGCTTCAATGCTTCAGTAACATTTATGGATGGCTTCCAAATTAGTATCACTTCACCAAATACCAACTAGGCCGCTAGATATGTTCCATGTGTACTAAATGTGAAGAGAGTTCTCAGGTGGGACTTGGCTTTAGTCACAGGGGAGTTGAAAAACCTGGAGAAATAACACAGAATTCTTACAGATACCCTGAAGATAGGGCTGTGTCTCCAATGGTCTGGGGAAGGTGACGATAAGGACCTACTTTGGGAGCAGGGTCAAAAAGACTTGATGAACAAAGCTGAGGGGATAGATGGGTAAGTAGAAAGCAGATGTGGAGACGTTATAGAGCAGGCAGCAGATGGTGAAATGCATCCCTGTAAACCACATCTGGGCTGGAGCAGCTTAGATGTTCCAGGAGTGCACTGGAGGTGTGTTCAGCACGTTTTCTATCAACTAGCTCTGTTAAATTTGTTGGAGACAGAGACAGAACTTTGGAAGAAACATTGTAACTTAGTAATTTTGGAAGAAAGTTACCAGAGGAGCATTCCCCAGCTCTTTGCAGAGGTATGAGAAAGTTAAACAACCCAGAAGCATTATCCAGTTCACTACTTGGAGTTCTCCCCGGAGTGTAGAAGAATACTGGGAAACCACTCAGAAGAGTACACTAGTTGAGCAAGGGTAATACAACAGGGTTCCCAAGACCACATGATGCTGACAAGGACCAATGCGCAACATAGAATACATAAATCAGCACACTGTTCTTAATATGCTTCCAAGTAATCTCTACAGCTCATGAACTAAATTAGCTTAATACTACCAGATATTTCATACTCTGTGTGACAACATGCTATTTGAAACTTCTTTTTTTTTCCTTTTCTTTTCTCTCTCTCTCTCTCTCTCTCTCTCTCTCTCTCTCTCTCTCTCTCTCTTTTGGTTTTTCGAGACAGGGTTTCTCTGTGTATCCCTGGCTGTCCTGGAACTCACTCTGTAGACCAGGCTGCCTCAAACTCAGAAATCTGCCTGTCTCTGCCTCCCAAGTGCTGGGATTAAAGGCGTGCGCCACCACTGCCCGGCTGAAACTTCATTTTTTAACCTAATCTATGTAACTACTCTATGAGCTACTATCATCTGTAATTTTTTTTTTTTTGCTGTTTTGAAATCCTTTTAGGTTTATTGAAGTTATAAATTGATTCCTGATTACTATATAAACCATTCCCCTACTATTAATGACTTGCATGAGATGCTACATTTGAATTACTTATGAAGTATTGTTGATGCACAATTCTCAAGTCTGTATTTTATACATATTTATACATATTTCACTTAATGTCCCTTTCCAACCTATCTTGCCTACTGTGCTATGTTTAATTGTCATTGTCATGTTTCCTGAGCTTTTTCTTGGCTGAGCTAGTTTCTCTGTCTTTGCTTTTGAGGACCTTGAAAGTTCTAAGAAGTTAGTCATAGTGTTTTTCAGACTGCTCTGTAGTTGGGTTTTCTTGTGACTGTGTTGTACTGTATAGGAGTTCTCAGAGACAAACTACCATTCCATCTTATGTCTGTATGCTTTATTACTCAGTATATTAACCTTGAAGACATAACTGAGGCAATTTTTGTCAGGTTCCCCTACTGAAAAACTGTCCCTGAACCACATACTACACTCTTTGGAAGGAAACTCTCATGAACAGCTCATTAAAAGGAGAAGGAACTCTGCTCCATCCCTTAGAGGGCCTCATTTTTATGTGAATTACTCAAAAATCTGTATGTGAAAGCTGTCTGTACTCTTCTACTTCAGAAAAGTATTCACTATGATCTTCATATCAGTATGCATGCAAAAATATTCGTCTCTTGCTTTTGATTATTCTGAAAATACTATCTATTCAGGCCACTCTAGGGACATCTCAGAATTCCAGAGGCTACAAAAGCCCTAAACTCAGATCCCACAGAATCCATCTGTTGAAAGCTGCTGCTTTCTGGTTATAGACTGGCATCTTCTTACTGTTTTCTAACGTGGCCAAAGATGTGAACAGGACACTTTAGGAAGGCACTAATCCTATTCATAAGGGCTTCACCCTCAGGACCTCTGCACATCTCAAAGGACCCACCTTCAAATACTGTCACATGCCAGACGAGGTTCCAGCATTTGGATGTGTGGTAGAGACACACAGAAATCCACTGTGTAGCCTCTAATACTGCATTATTTTTACTACCAATGGCCACTTATGGTCAAATGCCTCAGCTTTGAGCACCTGCCACTCTCCCAGTTGCCCCTTTGTCCCTCTGACAGAACCCTATCTTTTTTGTCGTTTTCTGAGAAGTGGTTTATTTTGTTAACAATATATCTAAGGAAATATATATATATATGAAAATTTGGATGCTGGGTATGATGGGAACTGTTATCTTTTTCAGTTTATTCATAGGGGATGGTTAATAAATCTGCCCACAAATCATGCCTTAGAGAATTACAGAAATGAGACTCTGCCTCTTCATACAACTGTAACAAGATTTCTTACCTTTCCCCTCTGGGGACATCAGCCTTCTGGTTACAATTACATTTAAGTGCTGGAGCAGTTCCTGGCCTGTTGGCATATATTGTATCTCAGGATCCCTTGTTTTGTGTCCCTACGATCAGATTTTGCAAGGTTTTATGCAAGATAGTGACTCTTTTGCTAGTGGTTCTGATCTAGAGTCAGTATCCTGGAGGTAGTGAGGAGGGTCTGAAAGTGATTTTTCTGTATTTTGAGAAACCTAATGGAAAGCATATGTTTACCACTGACACAATTGCCCTGGCTAAGAAGAATGTCATGATTCTCTATCAAGTCAAGGTGCCTGGTTACACCAGTTATTTCAAGCCGGTAGAAACTCCGGTTGGTTGATGATGAGTTCATGATTGCCAAGGTTGGGAAGGACAATAAAGTGTCTTTGGGGATAACAGTGCTGGGAAAGGTCACATTCATTACTATTCTACTTGTGCTCCAACTCCACTAGAAGCAGAGCCATCATGTCTCTGTGTATATGGCTGGGAAAGAGTAACTTTTTTGGATATAAAGTAGACATCTATATATTTGGTTTATGTTTTACCAATTTACTGTAATGTTTTAATGTTCAAAATTCTGATCCAGATCACTTTTAATTTCTGCTTCATTTTAGATGCCTGTTTAAAATACTGGAAGTATACACATTGGACTGATTTTTTCTGTATTCCATTTTCTTATGGAAAAAATCTATATCTCAGTGTAGATAAGCATATGGATCTATTTAATATGTTCAAAAGCCACGCATGAGAGTGACTCAGAGCTTAAATTTGTGGTGCTTAGCTAAATTGCTTGTTGGATGGACTCAGAAAGGTAGGAGAGAGGGAGGGATCAACTACTTAGATGAAGGAAGAGAAAGAAAACAAAGGAACCGAATGTTGGCTTCTGAGAGAACGGACAGCCTTGTGAGTACTAAGACCCTGGCTGCTCCTTGTATTCGTTCACATGAAGAAGTAATATCATTAAAATGCTTAAAGACAGAAAATACTATTTGAGAGTAATTTTTAAGATAATATGAGTCTGTGGTCTGAAACAATAGACCCACAGGAATATTTATTTTGAGTTCTATACATTGAGTTAGTGTGTGCATGTGCCAGCATACCACAGCATGCTTGTGGGGGTCCAAAGAGTCAGAGCTGTAGGGATCTGTTCTTTTATACCATATGAGTCCCAGGGATGGTGCCCAGTTCATCGGGCTTGTTGTCAGACAACCTTACCCACTGAGCCATCTCACCAATCAACAGAGGCCGTTTCTAATGATACATCTATCTAGGCTCAACCCCTTAAGAGATGATCAACCCCAGACCCTTCTGCATTCTTGACACATGCATTCCCGTCAAACAGCATGAGTTCATCATCCACAGCGGTTCTGATGAGCATTGAGACCTGAAATCCTTAACCCCTCTGTCTGGTGTTCTAAATTATGGAAAAAATTAAAGCTATAAGATTTATAGTAAAAATAGATTCAAAACCTAAGTATTTGCCATCTAGATTAAACCTATGAACTTACTGTTGCCTTTGCTTCGTTGGCTCATAGAAGTCCTGAGTTCCTCACCAACCATCAGATCTAATTGCCTTCCCTTCTTGTCCAGACTCAGTGGCTGTTCTGAAGTTTCAGATAATCTCATCATCTATATATCTCTGTGTAGCTTTACTAAGAGGGCATGTATAGTTTTGTTTGATTTAAGTTTTTACTTTGGTTTAGATGTTGAGTCTCCTCCCCCAAGCTTGTTCTTGTGTTGTGATCTTTACAGTAGCATACTAGGAGATGGTGCAGAACCATTAAGAAACAGAGTTGGTGGGAGGTCTTTAGAACAGTTTGGGCATGGTGTCAGGAAGGACCAGGCCTCCCATGGCTTTCTGTTTTGTGTATGATAGAAGTCTTTTTCATAGACTTCTGCCATTCTGATGTTACACACCATTAGTCTCTCAGCAGAGGTAAAGTCAATGGGGTCACCTCACTTTGGATTTTCATCTTCCAAAGTTGCAAGATAGTGACTCTTTTGCTAGTGGTTCTGATCTAGAGTCAGTATCCTGGAGGTAGTGAGGACACTCCTTCTTTTCTTCATAAAGCCTTGCTTCTTTGGGCATTTCATGATAGTGACAGAAATGATACATAAAGAATCATGTCACTTGTGTTGATTTGTATTTTGTTTTTCTTAATTGACATTCTAGTTTGACACATCATTCCTGAAATTCAAGTTTATTAGTATTTTGATTTTAGCCAATACACAAGAATTTTCATATTTATGATGTCTTGATTTATATTGGTAAATGCTTATATGTTTATTATCTCTATCACTCTGGTGTGGTTACAATAACACAGTTAAACAGGAGACACAGTTCCAATGCTCTACTCACAGAAACTGGCTAAATATCATAATAATGCAGTATATATTTCAGAAAATCTAGATTAACTTACCTTCATCATTTTCAACTGCTGGATCATATTTCATTATATAAATATCCTTGAATATACTTTCTCATTCCTTTACTGATGAGAATTTGAGTTGTTGATTCCCTTTTTTTTTTTTTTTGGTGGTACCATAAAAATGTTATGGTTGGACCAGAAAGATGGTGAGATGGGTAAAGGAGTTTGCCACCAAGCCTGACAACCTGGTTAGATCCCTAGTACCCACATGGTGAAAGGCATTCTATTGTGAGGGTTAAAAACACCATGCTAAAAAGCAACTTGAGAAGAAAAGCTTTATTTCATCCTAGGGTACGTAGGCTGTCATCCAGGGAAGATAGGGCAGTAACTCAAGGCAGGAATTGATCCAAAGGCCATGGAGGGGTGCTTCTTACTTGCTTGCTCCTCACGGCTTTCTCAGTCTGCTTTCTTATAGAACCCAGGACCACTATCTCAGGTTTGGTACCATCCACAATGAGTTGGGCCCTCCCACACTGATCATCAATAAACAAAATGCACCACAGACTTGCTACAGGGAAATCTGGTGGGAGCGTTTTCTAAACTGAGTCTCTTAATGATTTTCAAAATGATTCTAGTTGCATCAAGTTGACTTTATAAAACTAGCTGGAATGCATACCTATATTGTTGAGCAAGCAGATACTTATAATTATTGTAAAATTGTTCTCAAAATAAGTGTACCAGTCATATGCCCATTTTACCAGACTGATAGATGTGAACTGATATTTTGTTTTATTTGCATTTTTCAGTTAAGTCAGAAACCTTTTTATGTATTTGTTGGTCTGTTTAGAGCATGTCAGTCCTCTGTTTCTATTCCTGGCTTATTTTTCTATTAGATGGTGTTTCTCCTTCTTCTTCTTCTTTTTTCTTTTCTTTATTTATTTTTTCATATTATATTTACATTTCAAATGTTTCCCCCTTTCCAGATCTCCCCTTTGGAAACTCCCCATTCCTTCCCCCTCCCTCTCCTCCTGCCACTATGGGGGTAATCTCCCACCCACCCACCCACTCTCGTCTTCCCTCCTTAGCATTCTCCTATACTGGGGAATCTAACAACCTCAGGCCCAAGGGCCTCTCCTCCCCCTGATGGATAACAAGACCCTCCTCTGCCACATTTGTGGCCAGCACCATGGGTCCCTCCATGTGTGTTCTTTGGATGGTTTCTCCTTCTTCTTGAAGACTTGTATTAAGTGTCTGAATTATGAGTATTAATATTTTATGCATACTAATTTTATATATTATTGTGTTAGGTTATTCACTTTGTAAATAACCTTGGCCCCAATCTTCAGGTTGTCTCTTAGCCTTTGTTTTTGGGCCATGTGCCAACTGTTTTTTGTCAATTTGTCACAAATCTAGAGTTATCTAGAAAGAAGAACCTCAATTAAGAAACATCTCCATCAAATTGGCATGTAGACAAATATACAGGTCATTTTTTTAGTTGATGTGGGGGGCCCAGCTCTCTGTGGGTGGTGCCAATTCTGGGCAGGTGGTCCTGGGGCTATGAGAAATAAGGCTGAGAAAGCCATGGGAAGCAAGCCAGTAAGTAGCACTCCTCCATGGCCTATGCATCAGCTCCTGCCTCCACATTCCTGCCTTGAGTACTAGCCTTGATTTCCCTGGATGATGGACTACAAGCTATAAGTTAAAATAAACTTTTTCATCCCCAAATTGCTTTTGGTTATGATCTTTTTCACAGTGATAGAAACCCCACAACAGACATTATTCATAAAGTGTGTGTGTGTGTGTGTTTTCATTTCAAGTGAAGATACTTGAGGCTTAGTGTTTATAGTAATAACTTTTGGGCATCAAATACCACTTTGTGCCTGGAGAGCTATTTTGCAAAGCTTGTTGATCTGAGTCCAAAGTCACAGACATCATATAGCCCTGCTTCCACTAGTTACTGGAAACAATGTATATTAAGGAAATTTACCATGTCAATTAAATGGCTACCTGAGTAAGCCAAGGCATTCACTGATGTACACTTAATCACCTAACTCCTAGTCCTATTCTGAAATTGAACACCATCTCCTGAAGTATGTTCAGTGTCTTGAAATGTAGAGCCACAGTCCAAGGAGGAGGGAAAGTGATGTAATACAATTTCAATTAAAAACATGTTTGTTTGTTTGTTTGTTTGATGCCCAAAATGTAGCTGGTAGCTGATTTAATTTTTCTTTCTTTTCTTAAAATTTCAGACTTTACAGTTTGAAATGAAAGGTTCCATTATGAGCTTTGTGACTAGGTCTGGTAAGATGCCTTAGTGAGCAGAGATGCTGTGTGCAGGCCTGGTAACATGAGTTCAGTCACCATACCAGAGAGAGAGAGAGAGAGAGAGAGAGAGAGAGAGAGAGAGAGAGAGA
>JADRCH010000076.1:9673235-9685804 GCA_019843965.1 Rhynchomys soricoides | reverse complement strand
AGAGAGAGAGAGAGAGAGAGAGAGAGAGAGAGAGAGAGAGAGAGAGACTTGTGGCGTGTATTTGAAAACAGTAAGGCTTCCCCCTTCTCCCTTTCTAATTTTTTTCAGATATAGAACCCACAGTGGCCCCAACTTCAATCTCACAGCAATCCTCATGCCTTACTTTATCTAGCATTTTATGAGCTTATTATTGTCCATGGAAACTTTGGGGGGAGCACCTAATAGCAATCCAAGAAAGATGATGGGATACAATTTGACAGGCTCTATCTGAAAGCATCCCTCCCTGATATCCAAGACTACTTTCCCCATGTTGGTCCCTCACCTCTTCTATGATGTTAACGCATAAAAGGAGGAACACTGATATCAGGAACTTGAAGTATTGATAGAAAGACACTGCCTTAGAGGATATTCTGGCTTGCTTTTCTGTGGCTTTAATAAACACCATGATAAAAAGAAGAACAAACAAACAACTTGGTAAAGAAAGGGTTTATTTGGCTTATACTTCTGGGTCAAAATTCATCACTAGAGGAAATCCAGGCAGGAACTCAAGCAGAAACTGAGGGGGGAAAAAAGCTTCTTACTGACTCATTAACCTGCTTATACTCAGCCGGCACTCTCATGCAGTCCCAGACTATCTGCCTAGGGATAGTATTGATGAGACTCTCCATCAATTATCAGGCAATACAATCCCCACAGACATTCCCTTCGGCCAATCTGATTCAGGCAACTATTCAGCTGAGGTCCCTCTTCCCAAGCAACTCTCGATTGTGTCAAGTTAGCAATAAGAAATTAACCAGGTCACAGCAGAAATAATTGGGCTAACTTAGTGCCCTGATGGGGTTCCATGAGTCACTGTATCTCCCCTCTTCCTAGATGTAGGCATCTGCTAAAAAACCCTGGAAGCTACTATGGTGTGGAGGGTTTTCATCCTGGAGGATAAGAAATGGCTGTTTGGAAGTGTCTGTCTCTCAGTTAAGGATCCAGAATCATGAGGTTGGAGACAGGAACTTGGATTTTGGACTTTAGCTAGAACCAGCATTTTCTCTCTCTGGACTTGAATTGGAATGCAGAGAGCTGAGTCACAAAGCAAAGGTTCAGAAAAGGAAGATGCTTGGAGGTTTGGGGCCTTGAACTCTGAGGAAGACATCCTTGCGAGCCTTGAACTCAGAGGAAGACATCCTTGTGAGCCTTGAACTCAGAGGACGACATCCTTGCGAGCCAGACGTACGAGGTAGATTCTAAAAAATATATTTTTTAACGTATTTAAATTTTGAGCAAATGCACGTGTTATTTATTCAGAATCTTAAGCAATGGATCATAGACTTTACCTCATGAGTCAACACAGATCCCCTTGTGTGTCTGACTCAATACTATGACAACCAAAAGGAGTGGAAAATTCATTTGTGGAACATGAGGGGGACACAAGATTCTAAGTCATACATTCAAAAATGTTACAGATACAGAAATTGCTATTAGGAAAAAATGGCAGTGAATGCAAGAGGAAATGCTGCCTACACTGTTATTTAAATTGGTAGGAAAATTGATGGATTTTTTTTTTTGCTTCCTTGTATTTAAGGGTTTTCTATTTTACTAATGATAGTATATATTTTTAAATTTCGTTTTTATAATTCCACATGTGTACACTCTGTGTCACTTTCACTTCCTACATTCCTACCACCCTCGATTTTGAATTATTTTAAATTATTTTATTTTTAGATGTTCAAAAACAGTTTTATTAAATTGTAGAAGGTGTACCTATAAATTATGATTAATACGTACTCTGCAGAGGTCTGTAACTCTCTTGTGTGTAGTAATTGACTAGCTCTTGACTATATCATGTCTAGGGATGGGCAGCTAGAGAAGCAGGTAGACTTTGGCTTGGGTCCTAGATTGGCCAATTTCCATCATCCCACCTTGGGCTACGCTTCTGAACCCCGATCTCACGTACTTACTGAGTGAAGAGTGGGGGTTACTTTTGCAGGCTTTTGGTAATGATGACTTAAGAACTCCTTGAATCCCTGGCACAGAAACCAGGTTATAGCAACTAAATCCCAAAGATTACTACCTCTGCCGAAGTTTGATTCCAAGAATTCTAGCCAAATTGAAGCGACTGTTTTCCTTGAATCCAGACTCCTCACCAGCCTCTATATATGCAGAAATTCCTTAAAGAAAGAGGGAGAACTGGCTTCCAGCACAGGGCTACTCTGAATTTCTACAGTATTGTTTGTGGGGAAGAGACAAAACAACCAGAAGATGAACGAAAAGCCACTGACCAGACAAAGCCAAGAGACGTCAAAGAGGTAGCTTAGGAGATGACGTAACCAGAAGTATAAATACCTATGAATAACGCTTAACCTTGGATGTTAACCATCAGGGTAGTTATTTACAATATCACATTCCCGGTGGTACAATCTACCCTATAGTCTTTGGGTTGGCTTTAGATTTATGTTTGTTCTTTTTTCTTTTCTTTTCTCTTAAGGAGGTCTTTGGAAAGGAAAGAGAGTAGGCAATTGGAAACAAGACATTGGGGCTTTGAAGGCCAAGGGGGTTCCCAAGTCTCCCAAGTGAGGAGTCTGTGCTATCAAGTATCACGGTGGTGTCAGGTTTGTTTTCTGGGAAATATTTGAACTAATTTTATCAACAGCATTTCTCTCGGGCTATTTACTACCTGAATATTTGTCAGGGCCTCTAGAGGAGGCAGTCAAACATGTACATCTGCAGTTCATGCTATTTGGAGCACAACTTGGGTGGGGACGTCTCTCTGGTAACAGGGGTGGGGAGCTGACAGTCGATGTTGCTGCGAGAAAGATGGGATTTCAGGAGCTGTCATCAGGATTGCGACGTCTGGTTGCAGTCGATATTTTTCCAAATGCCAGCCACACAAGGATTTAAAAGAATGTGCAAAGAAGCATGTGGCATGCTCCTCGTGAAGCAGAAGTGGGCTGAGTGGTTCGCTTAACATCGCGCCCCCTCCCAGCCAATCACAAGCCCGGGCACCCTGGCCTCTTCCCTGCAAGGCCTTGGCCACATGCCCTCCCGTACAATTGTGAGGAGATTGGATGAACCACGATGCTATTTAAAGCACTCTTCCATGGCGCTCTTGCAGTTGTAAGATTTCCCAAGAGGCCGTTGCCAAGATTATGCTCTTCCCCACTGGCTTTTAATTTGTAAATTCTAATGGGCTCCCCTTTAGATATGGCAGCATAGGTAGTCTTCCTTGAGGTGGCCAGAGGCGTGCCCATGGAAATCTTCAGTGAACACTCTGCCAGAAAAAAGCAGGATGGTCAAATCCTCTCCCAGTCAGCCATGTAGGTGGCAGAAATTCTGGTTTCAAAAGAGATCTGTTATCACCCATGATCTTACAGAAACTTGAAAGCCACACAATTTTGCTTAAGAGTAAACCACCCTTACAAATGAAACGGAACTAGATCCAGAGTGGGGCCATATTTCTTTTTATGTTTTTACCCACCCTTATCATGCAAACCATGCTGGCAGTCTTCCCAGATCCTTAACACTGCCTTGACACTCTTTTCTCCTCCTCCTGGCATAACAGCCTTATTTGAATTATTAATTCTAGAACACCCCTTTCCTCTCAACCTAGGAGGCAGACATAACCACCCAATACGAACACCAAAAAGTAACCAACACTTTACTAGGAATGCATGCTGTGAATATTATTTTGGCATCAATTATAGGACTGTTATTTTGGAGTTACTGAATATCCCTCCTCTGGGTAAAACTGAACGTGGGCTCACTAAGCAGTTATCCTTAGCTTACACAGTGAGTTGTAGAAATTTCCAAATATCACTGCAGATGTTCTTCACTAGGCTGTGGATAAGAGTTTTTAAGACAGAAGGACCCAATTACCTTTTGCTTCTAAATTTTGTCCCCCATTCTCTTCTCCAGAGTTCTGTATAGGCGGCTGAACTGGGGGCTAAGCTGACATGGGATAATCATTTCTCTCAGATACTGCTGGGAGGTTTACAGGCCCAAGAAGTTCAGAATCCAAGACATGCACAAACACCTAAGCTGCTTTCCCTACATGCAGCCTCCTGACAGGTGGGAGTCTCTCCAGAAGACATGGACTATAGAATGCCATCTGACATTTCTCCAGTGTTGTACTGGATGCTACCTATCATCTCCGTGGCTTTCCATAGTCCACTGGGTGGCTAGGTCACTATCTTCTTGTTAATCCTGTTGCTAGATCTGCATTTGTTTTCATCTGAAGGTGTTTGCAGTGCTGGTATCAGCTCTCTTGCACATGTAACCTGGCTCACTCATGCAAGAGCTGTTAAGGATTTGTATTTAGAAGTAGAAATGTTATGCTTCACAAAGAGTGCCTGTCTCAATAGATAATGCCAAATTACTTTCCAAAATGGCTACCTTCAAATAATTCCTGTTGACCCAGGATGTATGCAAGGCTATAAGCTGGCCCCGTTGCTAATAAGGTACATTCACAGTCTTCCCATTCACAGTCTTTAAATTCTAGTGGGACAATTGGATCAATAAAGCTGTCATCCCCCTCCCGGCCTCTGTCCTCTTTCTCTCCTGCATCCCTATTTTCCTCTTTCTCCTCCCCTTTCTATCTCTCTACTTCCTGCCTCTATGGTTCTGTCCATGATTACATAAAGGCTGCTCACTTCCTGTTATATTCCTGAACATGATGTGATCATCCATTCTCCTCTAGCAGCAGTCTCTCCTCTTTGGCAAGGGTTGCCTTCTGGAGAACAGAATCTATCACTTTTACGAAGATAAATCAATAACACACGTGGTGGTTATTAGTATCAAAAACCAGTTGCCCTTTCCTGTGCCTTCAGGTACTTTAACACATGTGTATCTTATACATGCCTAGTGCCCATGTAGGTCAGAAGTGGGTGTTGGATCCCCTGGAACTGTATGAACCCTCATTTGAGTGCTAGGAACCAATCTGGGTCTTTTGGAAGAGCAATGAATGCTATCAATTGCCTAGCAATCTCTCCAGCCCCAGACTCTGAAGGCATCTGCGCTCACACATTTATATTTACACACACACACACACACACACACACACACACGCACACACAAACTATTAAAAATTAAAAATAAATCTTTGTTTAAAAAGAAAGAAAATTGCTGGGCAGTGGTGGCACACTCCTTTAATCTCAGCACTTAGGAGGCAGGCAGATCTCTGAGTTTGAGGCCAGCCTGGACTACAAAGTAAGTTCCAGGACAGCCAGGGCTACACAGAGAAACCCTGTCTCAAAAAACAACAAACAAAAATTAAGTAAAATTAAGATTATCCAAACTTGAAGTTCGGTTCCTCAGCCACGCTAATCACATCCCAAGTGGCTACTGTGTGAGACTACAGTATAGGGTACAGATAATTTCTATCAAGGCAGAATAATCAAGTGGGTGGTGTCCGAATGGCAGCCACTGGGTTAAAAGTGGGTTTTAGTCATACATGTATGCTGGAATTGAAGGGCATGCACTGAGTCTATGAGGGTAAAAGCAAAGCAAGACAGTAGGAAGGGAGAAGATATGTAAGGGAAGATAGGCGTCGGTGGCCTTCCCCTTCAAGCTCATATTCTGAAACCTTAACCTCCTGAGCGTTGGTGTTAGAGGTAGGGAGAGTTAGGGAGGTGTTTCAGTTGTGAGGGTGGAGGGCTGCCAAATGAAATCAGTGTCCATAGAAGGAAGATACAATGAAAATGTAATAATAACTACCTATAAACCAGAAGGAGAGCACTCGCCTAGAAAAAGACTGTGCTGTTGGCTTGATTTTGGACTTCCCAGCTTCTAGAACCATGAGAAGTAAATGTTTATTGTTTAGTTATAGTTCTGTTGTAGTAGCCTGAACCAACTAAGACTGAATAGTTGACTAATGTACAAAGGGTCAAGGTCCTGAAAAAGGGTAGTATGAACTGGACTTGTAGGCCAATTGCATTGTGGGTGGTTCCAAAGGTACCACCAATCAATGATAGAATCCTTCCTCTGCCTTTCATGGCCATATGGCTTTGTGTAGTCACTCAGATATCTCCTCTGAGAAACATGGAGGGAGATGATGCCTCCTCTGCAGAGTGGTCATGGGGATTTAACTATCAAAAGCAGTGTGACCAGCACAGAGTGAAGTCATTTCTTGACCCATGAAAATGACTAGAGACCCAAAGTACATGCCTTCCCCTCCCCCTGCTATGACAAACACTTAAGAGGAAAAAAATTGCTTAGGAGGGAATATTTCTCTAGGGAATACAGTTCCGACATAAGTCCATCGACATAAGTCCATGGTTGGCTCCACTGTTTGGGACCCAAAGTGAAACAAAGCATCACTGTGGCTACCGAGTCTGACAGTGCGCAATGGCAGCCAGCAAACAGAGAAGGTGAGAAGAGCTAGTCTTCATTCTGGCTTCCTTTTTCTTCCACATCAATCTATCACACAGCTTATCGTCAGGGCCCACATTCAATTTGGTCCCCCCAACCCCCAGCCCTGTCTCTTATGCTAATCTTTTCTGGATACTCTCCCTAAGACACACCCAAAACTGTGCTTTACTGATTTAGATAACTTTCTCTACACTCAGGTAGACAGTTAAGATTATCCATCTTAGCTACAGCCGCTCATATGCCTGATGTAAAATGTCATGACATTTGCATATACCACACACACACACACACACACACACACACACACACACCCTCTCCTATACTTATGAGTGTCAACTTTGTGTAACTAGTGGTTATACTATATTGCTTAAGGACTATGGAGGGCAAGCTTGTGTGCATGTTGAGCAAGGATGTGATTCTTTCGACTCAAAGTTAGATGAATCCACAGTTGCAAAACTATAGATAACAGAGGCTGACTGTGTGTTCCCTGTCACTGATACTCCCCAGAATGACTAAATGTTCAACACAGCAATGGTGTTCAGGCAAGACAAGAAGACCAACTTGGGGCATGCCCTGCTTCCTATCATGAATGGCTTGCTCTGGATAGCTATTCCTGCTTGCGTCTCAGTGGTTCTGACTCCAGGAAGATTACCCTTGCTTCCTTATTTTCTTTATAACTAAACTCGGGATCAGTGAAGTATGGAGACATTAATTGGCCTTTCATTCTAACCTCTCAGATACAGGTCCTATTTATATTATAGCTTATTAGACCACCATTGACCTCTAGTTTCTTTTTACAATGCTGTTTTAGCCCCCAGGCTCTCAGATTCATCCCTTTGTTGACCTGTCCTTTCTTTCAATACTATGCTTGGACTAGCTTTGGCTGCTTTCTCATGGTGAAGATCGGGACACTACAGACTTGGTAAAGAGTTCTCTGCATGTTGTGTACCATTTAAAGTTTCCCACTTGCTTGTATGGGTCTAGCTATTGAGTTGACTCTTGTATTTTAGGTGCTTACAATTTCTTTATTATTTGGATAAGAACTAGTGGTTATGGACAGATATATTTTTTTTCCTTTTCTGTTTTATTTTAAGAGTTATTTCTGCTGAGTATGGTGGTGCATGTCTTTAATTCCAGCTCTCAGGAGACAAAGGCAGGCAAATCTCTATGGGTGCAAGACTAACCTGGTCTGTGTTGAAAGCTCCAGGATGGTCAGGACAGACTTATATGAAGTATTCTTTATATATTATCCCCAACAGGTCAAATTATACCTTATTTGCTTTCTTAATTAAAAAACAAACTTTTGAGCTAGAAAGATGCTTTTAGTTTCAAGCACTTGCTGCACTTACAGAAGACTTGAGTTTGGCTTCCAGCACCCGCACCTGACAGATCACTGCTACCTGTGACTGCGGTTCCAGAGTTTGAGGGCTGCAGGGGTGTCTGATGTCCTCTTCTGGCATCTGTGGGTACTTGCACGTGTGTGTGTGTGTGTGTGTGTGTGTGTGTATACATTCATACTCACATCCATACCCATAAAACGAAAAAAAAAATAAATTCTTTTTATAAAAAATTCTAACAACTGAAAAACGATTTCTAACAACGGAGGCAGAAAGTGGAAGGAAATTGGCAGTGTGAAGACAAATCCAGATCACCTTTTGCCCCAACCAGCCAGATGATGTAATCCCAAGGTACAGAAGGAGTAGGACTGAGTAAAGGGGTCAGGTTATTCACAAAGCCTTATTCTTATCATCATTGACATAAGCAGCAAGTAGGGGATTTTTATGTGTGTTCAGCAATCATAACAAGCCGCAAGTAGTCTTTTATGTCTCAGTTAGTGAAACCATAAAGAGGCTGTTATTCTACAAAACGGCTTTTCGCAGAAACCTAATTCAATTTTAAGAACATGAATACGACTGAAAATACTTGTTCCCGCTCTTTCAATAGCTCCATCCTCCTCTGACTCCCACTGTGAGCCAAACTTCCGTTATCCTTCCCTAGAAGGCTTCAGGAGTTTCCAGGTTGTCTCAACAAACAATTGTCCCTCATTGTTCCGTTGGCGGCTTCTGCCAGAGAGAGCATTTCAGGGCTGATTGAGAGTCCAACAAATGCATGGAAAGCTACAGTTCCTGGTAAGTTGGACTGGAGAGAGAGGGCTGAGTGCGTGTTCTCCTAGCCCTGTCTTTCCGATGCTTACTCTATGAACACTCTACAAATAGCAAGCCCATTCTTTCCTTTATCTTAGTGTCTGTTCACTCTGCTGTACGGGGGATGCTTGCATCCTCTAATGTCATGGACATTTCAACTAACTTTTTGTTTGTTTTGTTTTTCTGTGTATCCCTGGCTGTCCTGGAACTCCTTGCTTTGTAGAGTGGCCGGGAACTCACAGAGATCTGCCTGTGTGCCACCTCCACCTAACCTTCAATATCTTAACATTTGGGGGGGGGGAGGGGAGAGTAAGGTGAGTAAGATCAATATACACCGCTTGGAATTCTCAAAGAATTAATTAAAGTATCATATTTTTTTAAAATCTTAACATCTGAGTCAAAACCAAATCAAACCGGCAGCACAAAATGGTGCTTTGCTTTGAGCTATAGTCTGATTTTCCTGTTCTGTAGGGTTTGGAAGGAATCTGGATGGTATGAAGCTTCAGTGGTAGCGATCAGCATTTATATTTCTCTGAGTTTTTCTTTTCAATGTCTGTACCACCACAAAGATGATGTCTGTTCACCTGATAAATCTCAAACAGGGACATCTGACCCAGTGTAACGAGGTTGTCGGAAAGGCATAGAAATAATAATAAGCAATCTAAGTAGCTAATCATGTGGATTTCTATGCCTTTGCCATAACCATGAGACAGTAATCCTTTCAAAAAGCCAACGGAACTGAAGATAAGAGCAAATACCCCACCTCCAAATTGTGCTGCTCATGAGAACAAGAGTTAAGTCCCACAGTCTTAAGGAGACAAGCCCACTGTCGGGTGGTGGAGATGGGCTTTTGGGACAGCCCAGCTGATCCTAATGATAATTCACCCTTAGTTATTGCTAAGTGATTACAGATTTGTCTTCCAAACTGGAAACACTTTGAAGGTGGACGTGGAAACTATTAAAAATTATGCCAAGACCAGTGGCAATCATGGAGACTGTTGTAGAGAAATTTGAATTGTTGTTAATCTAGTTATTAGGACTCTAGACCAACAGTTTCTGTTGAAATGCTGCCACATGGGGTGTTGCTCTCCCAATCAATCCATGTGTTGCTTTCCACTTGTGGTTTTCCTACATAAGCCCAGGCCACTATTTTATTTTTATGCTTGTTTTTTTTTTTTTTTAATTGAAAATAGATTTTTTTCACACAATATATTCTGGTTATGGTTTTTCCCCTCATGCAACTCCACGTCTCCCCACTCAATCAAATCCGTATCCTCTCTTTCATTACAAAACAAGGTTCTAATAGAAATGATGATGATGGTGGTGATGATGATGACAAAGAAGATGAAATAAAAGCAAACAGAAAAAAGATCCGAAGAAAAAGCACAAAAGCGCATATAGAAACACTGTTGCTTTTATAATAAAACATTGAGACAAAATGTCTCATGCTCCAAAAATATAACATGCCTCACACTGTCGAAAACTCCCAGTTTAACGGCAGGCTTTATTTTGTTTTTAATATAGCATTTCTACATAATGCTAAAAAAGAAACTTCCAGTGAAACCTTAACTTCAATTTTTATTACTTTTATATATTGACATGTGATTGTGAGGGCCAGAAGGTAGCTTTAGTTCTAACATTTCATCCAATATGTGGATCTTTGGGTCAAACTGAAGCCTTGGCAGCAAGCTCCCCAACCCCTGACTCTCAGTGTTATTTTATTTTATTTTATTTTGTAATGTGACATAGAATAGTAGATGAAGAATATGTTAATTAGGTTAAATAGGTTCTTACATATTTCCACAGTATGTATATATGTGTTACTATGTATATTATTTTTGAGTGCTTATTTACAAAATCACAAATTCTCACTATAGCTTCAAAGAAGGAAAGAATCTCAAAATTAGGAATGAATGGGAGACACAGCATGTCTTTTCTCCAGGCTTGAATGTTTTGCTATGAATATGTTTTATTCTCGAGTGAGAAAAAAAAAAGAAAAACAAAAACTAAAAAAAAAAAAAAAAACAAAAAGCAAACACCTTCCATTCTGTGGAGCTTCAGTGTAGTTGGGGAAAGCACATCCCAATGAGCGTATTTAGGATAGCTTACACTGTTCTCAGCGATGACACTGCACCTCTGAAGAAACAGTGGCATTTTTTAGAAAAGAATCTTTAATTGGTGAGATTTTAGCAACGCAAGAAACAAATGAAGAAGGAGGAAGAGGAGGGGGAGGAAGAGGAGGGGGAGGAAGAGGAGGAGGAAGAGAAGGGGGAGGAGGAGGAGGGGGAGGAAGAGGAGGAGGAGGAAGAAGAGGAGGAAAAAAGCAAAACCAAAAAACTCAAGCAATGGGGACCTCTGAGGTCAAGATGCTCATTCCTACCAGACTCTGTCTCCAAAACCGACTACTCTACCATTTCTACCTTTTCTCCATATGTGATCTCACATCTCTTAAAAATAGTCATTCAAAAATATGTTTACTCTCCAACAATATGAGAAGGGCAAAGACTATAAAGTAGGCAACCATTTCCAAATGGTTTCCAAATGTCATTTTTTGAGCAAGAAAATGTATTTGCATCACTCAGAGCCCAGAGGCATGTGGGCATTTCTGCACTCTGGTTACCTACACAAGACTTCCCTGGCTTGAACTACTCACATGACAAAGGACCAGTGAGTGAGACAAGTCTCTTCATTTCTGCCTTATGCTTTGAGACACTGCCTTCTGAATTGGGCCATTCTGACAGTGCCTTTCCATGGCACATGGTCCGAAGGAAGCAGTGGGGAAGCTTGAAGCATTGACAGTAAGGACACCATACAGATGTTTAGCTTCCTGTGAAAAGCTTGTCTTTCCTTTATTAGTATTAACGGAACCCCAACCTCTTTTGAAATAGTCTTTTCTCCCTTTTAAAAGACTACAACTCTTCCTGAAAGTTCTCTTACAGTTAGTGCCTTAGTCAGGGTTTCTAGTCCTGCACAAACATCATGACCAAGAAGCAAGTTGGGGAGGAACTGGTTTATTCAGCTTATACTTCCACATTGCTGTTCATCACCAGAAGAAGTCAGGACTGGAACTCAAGCAGGTCAGGAAGCAGGAGCTGATGCAGAAGCCATGGAGAGATGTTACTTACTGGCTTGCTTTCCCTGACTCATTCAGCTTGCTTTCTTATAGTACCCAAGACTACCAGTCCAGAGATGGTACCACCCACTATGGGCTGGGCCCTCCCACCCTTGATCACTTGAGAAAATGCCTTACAGCTG
Organism: Rhynchomys soricoides; assembly: GCA_019843965.1. Classification (NCBI taxonomy): domain Eukaryota; kingdom Metazoa; phylum Chordata; class Mammalia; order Rodentia; family Muridae; genus Rhynchomys; species Rhynchomys soricoides. Next base: position 9,674,048 of record JADRCH010000076.1, on the reverse strand, counting down.
GATCTCATGGAGGCATTTCCTCAAGGGAGACTCCTTTCTCTGTGATAACTCCAGCTTGTGTCAAGTTGATACACAAAACCAGCCAGTACAGTTAGACATAGATGTGTGACAAAAGTTTGGCCAATGAAATAAGTAAAATGGTCTGACACAGGTTTGTGCTGAAGCGCCTGAAAGGGAGACCACCAAGCCAGGTGAGGTGCCCGTTTGCAAGCACCTTCTGCCGTTCATAAATCAAGATACTACATGATGGCTAGAAGACATTATGGTGTAAGAATAAAGGAACAGGGAGTTGAAGAATATGGATCCCTAAGGACTTTGAGGGAGGCAAAGGCAGGAACTCTTCTAGATAAGAAATCATCTTGTAAGGTAGGAGTGGCAGCTCATTCCTATAATCCCACCACTGCAGAGGCTAGGCAGGGAGATCCAGGGTTGATGCCTAGTTGGGGTACAGAGTGAGTTGAAGGCCATCCTGGGCTGCTTAGCAAGTATGTCTCAAAAACAAAAAAGAAAGAACAGAATAAATTAGAAAAAAGAAACAAAGAAAGATATTGCCATGTATTCTTAAGCTGCTGTAACTAATCAAGTCCTGATATCGACAAATGAACAAGACTTCTGACTCAGTTATTCCTTTCCTTTGAGAGGAGATATCGGAGAGATGGAGCAGCAGTCAGAACTGTGTGCTGCTCTTGCAAAGGATCATAGCTCAGTGCCTAGTACCTATGTCAGGTGGCTCACATTGGCTTGTAACTTCAGCTCTAGGAGGGGAGGTTTGGTGCTCTTTTCTGTCCTCAAACAACACCACACACACACACA